>CAMTDV010000116.1:47591442-48191442 GCA_947069175.1 Scalesia atractyloides
TGTTAATTGTTATGTGATATCTAAGCAAACATCATTGAATGTGTTACATGTTATGGGTTGTACACATGCACATAACCAAAGAAACGTATAACTAAGTGCCAACTTGTATGCAGATTATGTGGTAGTATACGTATAGAATTCATGTGACTTATGTGAATAGTAACTAACAACAAAATGGTAATCATATCAGGACGTGGTTAACCACACTTAACTCTAGTCACTAAATTCTAGCCGACCAAATCTAAGGTGAGTTCACGACTTTCTAAAAGCATGCATCATTGGTTTGGGATTATATTATCCCTGGTTTTGGATATACACATATGTTTCATGATGGAATACGACAAATTAAATACTTTAGTTTAATTTCATGTCTATATGGACTAAACGAAACATTTATCTTGAAAGTCCCTACTCTTTATACCGATTAGTTACTAGGTTATGGCAGACGGGGTATTAGTTGATAGCGCTATTAGTTTAAACAAACCTCACACCCTGCGGGAACCGGGTGTGAACTTTTGACCTTTACTATTGCATCAATGAAGATAGACATTGATGTGGGCACAAAAACTTACAACATCACTATTCAGTACCACATGTTTAGTTGCTTTACAGTGGGTTAGCTACCCCATGACATGCCTTTAAAAGTTTTGTATTTGAACTTACTTTTTTTTTGTTAAACTTAAACTGTGAACTCACCAACTTTTTGTTGATACACTTTAGCATGCTTTACAGGACGATAGGTACAAAGCACATGAGAGCTGGCCGCTTGGAAAGTGTCATGGTTTTAATAAACTGTTTTCACAATTTATGCTAAACAATCGTGGTTTTTTATTATGTCTGGATTTTTTACTTTTTCTTCCACTGTTAAACTTATACTCACGTTTTCAAATATTTGAAATATTATCACTATTCATGTTGAATGTGGTTGCTAAACGTTTTACAATTAAATTGAAGCGGGTCAACATGATTAGTGGCTTGATCCTGATATGTCGCGCGCCTCGCGGTAAAACCCTGCATGTGGAATTTGAGGGTGTGACATTGTTCTTAAAGGATCCTCATCCTATTTGAGAAACTTTAGAAGCATTCTTAACCACACATTTTCCTCAAGGCAATTTTTTTTTACTTCTAATCGCACGTTTTTAAGAGGGTTTTTTACATATATACATATATGTATATTGTCAATTTTAAATTATACACAAATGTATATAGTCAATTTTAAATTATACATATGTGTATACTATGAAAAATATATATCCTTAACCTAAGAGGTGCTGGAAACTAGGTCAAAAGAACGTCGATTGAGCTCATTCCAATGGCATTGGGATCGGCTCGTCGAACACTAACCAAAAACTCTAAACCCTAAACCCTAAGGCTAAACCATATGATAAAACCTAAAAACTTAACCCAAAACCCTAAAGTTAAACGCTAATTCTAAAACCTAAAGCTAAACCCAAAACCCTAATGCTAAACCTTAAAGCTAAACCCAAAAAAAATACTAAAGCTAAACCCTAATTACTAATGCTAACACTAAAACTAACCCCTAATGCTAAACCCTGAAACTAAAACTAAATCATTTCCTTCAATCATAGATGTATAATACTTATTTTTCAGTTTTAAATATGTATATATATATATATATATATATATATATAATAAGATTGACATTATACACATGTGTATAAATTCCTAAAATATCCTCACAGAAAAAGCTCTATGATTTTCCAATTTTTTGCGTTTTTTTAATTTTTTTTACATTTTTTCTTAAGGGAAATGTTTTGTTCAGAATCCTTCTTAAGTTTCTCAATTATACTAGCGTTTCTCACACGATCCTAACCTTATATATATATATACATATATATATACATATGTATATATATACATTATATATATATATATGTATATATGTATATATATATAGGGATTGGTTAAAATGAGAACCACCTTAAGTTGTGAGAACCGTAAGAACTAGGTCATCCAAAAGGTTATTCCGAATTTTTTTTTCTTAAAAGTCATAAAAAAATCACTTGTTTTAAGCAAAAAAAAAAAAAACGCCGCATAACCACATTTACATAAGGCATAAAAAATATTTATTTTCAAGCAAAATTTGCGCCAGCGTGTAAAAAAAAGTTGCGTCAGTCCAAACTACACCGACAATTTCATTTTACTTTTTTTAACAGATGTCTTTATAATATTTTCATCTACGTTTGTGCATAAAAATTTTGACACAACTCGCGCGGGAACAAAAGTTCTCATGGTTCTCGCAACTCGTGGTGGTTCTTATTTGAACCGAGCTATGTGTGTGTGTGTATATATATATATAGGGCTAGGATCATATGAGAAGTGCTAGGTTAATTGAGAAACTTGAGAAGTATTTTAAATTCACAATGGATTTCTTATATTTATGTTAGTGGGTTAGTTATGTTTTAAGGAATGATTATGCTAATTTTAAGTGGTTGTGAGTGAAGGAGAGAGAAAATGTTACCGTTCATTTGTAAATATATGATAACATTGTTCACCCCTATAAAATTTTTAATATTTTTGAAAGTGGTTGTGAGTGGAGCACAGATAAAATGTAATGATATAAGTATAAAAATATTTAATTGAAAAGGAGAAGGAAAAGATAGTGATTTTGAGCGTAAGTATATGGATTCTGAAAATGAAATGATTGTGAATGCTCTTATGGACCACACATTTTCAGTAAGTGAAAATGCAAAGAATAAAATGCTTTTTTTTTTTTTTTTTGTAAAAATCAGAGTTTTTTTGTCAAGGTTTTATTTTTTATTTTATTTTTTTGGGATATATACTATAATATTGATATAAAGTATATTTGATCAAATACAACGTGTATATATAATATTTATATATAATATATATATATATATATATATATAATGCATTTGATAATTTAATCAGATAGTGTATAAATGATTGTGGATATATGTATATAAATGAAGATTATGGTTCTAAATATGTTTTTTTAGTGTACATAGGTGTAAAATACGTGTTTAAAGTTTAAAAATAAGTATCGTACAAATATGTTTTATAGTATACACGTATGTATAGTTTAAGAATTAAAAATATACATATATGTATATATTAAAAAAAGCTCTTAAAAACGTACACTTAAAAGTTAAAAAAATGACTTGGAGAAAATGCATAATACAAAATGTTTCTTAAGTTTCTCAATTATCAAGTGTTTTACTTAGGATCCCTACAGTGTATATATATACAGTAGGATTCATGCCAGATCATCCTTATTGCGAGAACCACGAAACCAATGTGAACACAACAAAATAAACTCACCCTACTACCACCCAAAAACCTAAACACCTCCCCCCTCTCAAAAAAAAAAACTATACCTCACAAAAAACCTCGCAAAAAACCTAAGCCCCCACCACGAAAAACCTAACAACCCCACCCCACAAAAACCTAAACCCCCACTCAAGCTAAATGCTAAAAATTAAACCTTAAAGCTAAACCCCACAACTAAATATTATTTTTTAGTTAAATAGCGACTTTAACAAAAATTTTTTTTATTTTATTGTAAATAAAAAAGCTGCGATTTGTAATGAATAAATAAATAAGAAAAAAAAAACAGAATCACAAAAGGTCAGAAAACAAATCACAAATTTATTTAAATATCAACCGAAAAAAAAGATATGTGCTATCAAATCTCTAAATCATAAAAAGTAATTCGCAGAAATAAAACTATATTTTAGTGATTACAGGATTTGACTAGCAAAATATATTGAGAACGAACATGAAAATAATATGCAAATTGATACGGCATAGTTTAAATCTATCAATTCTTGAAATTTATCTTCTGATTTAAAATCATGGTATAACATGTATTTTTTCATGTTCTAGTCATGGAATAGATGAAATAAATCAAAATTGGCTAACGCCTAACTAGTAGCTAATAGTCTATTTCGGAATGCACCACTTTAGTGTAGCCCAACTCATGTAACTATATAGCCTATGTTTCAGTTTTCTTCTTCATGCCAGTTCCCACACAAAGACCACACGGTGTGCTATACCATCCCATGTCAAATCAGTGAGATTTGCGCCCTATAGCGCCCCTCAGCCATTTCCTAGGCGTCATAGGGGTGCCATCGTCCTCTTTACCAAGCTCTTAACAGGCATCATTCGTTGTTTTCAAGGTCTAGGTCAATATGACCGTTTAACGGTTGAATTATTACAAAAAAAAAACCTTAAACTTTAGTGTTATATATAATATATATACACACACACACCAATCACATTTAACTCACAAATACAAGCTCTCTCCATTCATTATTATAACAACATGTCACCACACTCTTCATCGGATTCATCCAACGCTTCATCTGACGAAATGATCGATGATATGATTATTTTTGTAAAGATTTATTGTACGACGATGCACAATTTAGGCGTCAGTTTCATATGAGCCGTTCTCTTTTTTTTAAGAGTTTATAATGATCCTGCGGGCCAATATCCATTTTTTTACACAAAGAGAAAGTGCAAGTCGCAAAATTGGATTATCTGGAATACAAAAGTGTACAGCCGCAATCCTACAACTTGCGTACGACATGGCGAGTAATGTGTTGGACTAATATGTAAGGATGTCGGACAAAACTTGTCATGACACTCTTGATAATTTTTGTAAAGGTATTCGTTAATTATTAAATGTTACAAATATTTTTATTATTATTATTGTTATTATTATTATTATTATTATTATATTATTATTATATTATGATTTCAGTTGTTGTTGTTGTTTTAATTTATAGTTTATTAATGTATTATCTTAGTGTTATTTTTCTTTATGGGAGGTGATATCCGAAGATGCCGACTGCTAGCGTGTTCCACCTTTGTACGAGGCACATCAACGGATGCACGGGTTTACCAAGATGTTGGATAGTCTTGATTGTACGCATTGGGAGTGGGCGGCATGTCCAACCACATGGAAAGGGAAACATCATCGTGGTGACCACGAGGGTCCATCCCTAATACAACAAGCCGTCGGTCTCAAGATTTATAGATTTGGCATGCGTACTTTGGCATGGCCAGTGCAAACAATGTTATCGTTCTTTTACAATCTTCGAGTCTTTTCGACGATTCATAGAGGTGTTACACCAAATACTTTATTCTATGCAAATGATGTGGAGTATAAGTATGGGTATTATCTAGTCGATGGTATTTACCAAGAGTGTGCTACGTTGGTGAAAACTCTTTCATGTCCAAACAACGAAAAACGATTGTACTACAATAAAAAATGAGTCGGCAAGAAAAGATGTCAAGCAGACTTTCGATGTATTAAAAAAGAGATGTTCTATCATTGCCCAACCGTTGACGCTACTAAAAAAGAGTAAAATGAGAAACGTCATGTATACGCGTATCATCTTGCTTAAAAATGATATTGGAGTCATTTTACTAGAAAAGAGTAAAATGACTCAAGCAGATTCTTTTGTGTAAAGAGTTACAATGAAGGTAACCAACCGGCGAACCCCCTACTCACCTACGCTCAGAAGGAAGTTATCCGAGTGAGAATACGTGACATGGACACACACATTTTGTAACATTCCGCAATTATTGTATTATTTGTTTCCCAGTTTTTTTTCGTATTCAACCACTGTAATCCAGACTTATGATCATAATGGAATTCATTCTATTTTATTATATTTTTTATGAATATTGTTCAATCAAACATATGTGTTATTCATATAATCATCAAGAAATGATTAAATCACTCAATACTGACTTATGTTGTGCAAATTCGATATTCGAGACCCAACTAATTAACTATTGTGTCATACTATTTTTATAAATTATGTTAGAAACTCAAATTTATACAAATAAAAAAAAGAAATGCATGAACAAATAAGCTGATGACACTAGGCCCAAAAAAAATGTTCATGGGCTAAATTTCCAACTTTACAATTTTTTTTCACCCCCTTAAACCCTAATATCTTCTCTATAAATACCCACTCATTCTACCACTTTTTTTGCCATTTCTCAAAGAATTATTCTTCCCTCTTGAAAGTGTGTTCCATCTCCTTTCACCTCCTTCTCTTCTTCTTGTTTTTCTTTTGTTTTACTTTTTTTTCATACTTCCCCATCTTGGAGAAATTCTTATGGAATGTCACCAAATGTTTAACAGGTAAACAAAGATAGGGCATCACCAAAATAAGACCAATCTTGGGTTTTTCTTTTACATATTTTTTTAACTTCTAATTATGTTATTTCCATCTTTCATTACTAACTATGAAGAGTTATTATAATGCCTAACTTAATATTGTCTAACTCTTTATTATATGTTTAACATTACTAACCATGCTAACTTCTTTAGCCATGCTAATAATCACTAACATTTTATTCATGCTACTAACCATAACCCCTTTAATTTTGTTTCTAACTCGTTTATTCTTGTAATTTAATTTGGTATATTCATTCATTTATTCTTGCCATTAGTTATATTATATTATTATTATTATTATTACCAAAATCATTATAGACAAAAGATATATATAAGTTTAAAAATTAACCTAGCCATGACACCAACTAATTTATGGTGGAAAGTTATGTGCAAAGGTAAACATTTATCTAGACTAAATTCCTCACACTTGGACTTCTAGTGGGTGAGATAGTACCTATGAAATACACATAAATTAATAGTGTCCAAAGTGAGTGTTTTGTCAAGATAATATTTTTTTATGTATTTTCATATATTATTATTATTATTATTATTATTTTATTTATTTATTTCTTATTCAAATCTCATTTACATTTTAAGTTCTAAATCCTTCTATTTACACACCTTGTTCATCCTTGTTAGGATAAATTGATGCTTCAACCTCACAAGACGATCATCTCACATTTATGGAAACCACTTGCAAATATGAGTATATCGAACCCTTTTTCCTTCAAACACACTTTGGGTTGCAATATATGAAATTATAAAAACTCACCTACACACAATCAATCACATTATTCAAACACCCATCTATAAAATGCTATTTTCAATACATGCTAGAATTCAATCTTGTGTACTCAATCCACCAACACCGCCCTTATATGGTGTTGTTAAGTATTCAATCTGTCACACCCAGGATTTCCAACCCAAATCCATACACCGGTGGGCCCGGGTGGGGAGTATCATGACGTCAGTTGATAGCATCATTGTCAATTAAACATGGCACAGCGGAAGTCTTGGAGTAAAATTACTTTTACAAACCAAATATTCAAAATAAAATAATATACAGGCTTGTAATAGAATATCCACAGGCGGATCATTAAAATGTACAAGAAAGAATGTAAAACAGACTTTAGGCAGATCTAAGGATTTGCAAGATCCTCTTATTCACTACCGAGCAGCTTCTAGCCTATTTCGTATTGTACCTGAGTTTAGTTTTGGACGATACGTCAGCTTTCGCTGGTAAATACACCCAAACTGACTCATTTTGAAAACATTTTAAAATGATTTTAAATGCACAGGGCACAAAATCTTTTATAACTTGGGAAAGTTACTTTGTAACCTTGTTAACAGATTCACATGTTTGTCCATACATATAGGGCCCAGCACAGAGACCGAGACATGATTAAATACACACCACTTAGAACTCACAGAGGAGTTATCCCCAACGTCTTGGGTAATTTGCATTTGAGCGTCTGTCAGGTGTATGCCTACACCCCGCGCTAAGGTCGTGGCCATTAACTAATCTAATGAGCCGATGATATCCAGGAAACGGTAATTTAACCCCCGTTGTATAAGTTATCAAACAAAACTGATTAAAACAGAATATGCGGATTTACTAGCCACAATCTGGCATTCGATTGATCCCATTTCTGACCAAGCGGTAATAGTTTACCGTATCCCAAGCCCGTATAGGGAAAATAAGTCGAGAGTATTTACCTGAGCTAATCTTCTTTTAATTTCAATAACTCAGCCGTATACAAAAGTACTAACGTGCAAATAGCATTTACTGGCAAGACTCTAGTCTGGATTATGGCATAAGCTAACCAATTAATAATATCGGTCTTTAATTAAGTCATAGACTTAGACCGAGTAGTGTACATGATCAAGACGTATAACGCTTGATTAAACGATGATTGGATAGAATGTAGTTTAATCCCGACAAGTACTTTGACTTGCATAATATGGGTAAACTATGAACATTCTAGATTTTGATACTTAAATGACAAGGTTAAACCCGTTTTGGTTAAATTCGTAAACTAGTTACGTATAATCAACCGTATGCTTATAAGCGATAATGAGTAACCGGATAAGTTATGCACAAGTTCTATATGCATTATATTTGAATTAAGTTGTACTATTAGTAGGATATCAACTTTTATGCCCGTTATGGTTTTAATTTGAAACTATGCCTCATAAGAGCGTTTTGTTAATTTCATACCATATAAAAGGAACTTGAATATTTTTTATTTATAATCATGAGTATTATGGAAAAATGGTTTATTTATGATATAATATCAGTAGGATATCAATTATATGTTAGTTTATCTTTTATGACCAAACTATGCACCGAAGGGGCATTTTGGTCATTTTACACATAGTTTGTAAATTATTTGGGATTCTGAGTTTATAACATGTACCTACTGTAAATATATTTAAATATGTTTTAAAATCAGTAGGTAACAAGTCTTGGTCAATTTATATGGTTTAAAACCATACTATGCGCCGAAACGGTGCTTATGTCGTAAAATGACGTTTTATGCGATGTTTAATGAAAATGATGTTAAGGTCAGTTTGAAATGTTTTATATATGTCATTTAATATAACATATCAGTAGATAAATGATTTACCTTGAAAAGATTTGATTAAAACCATTTTATAAGCCACAAGGGCTAAAATTGTCATTTATCGACATAGTTTAAGGACCTATTTGAAAACTCAGTTTAAAACTTGGTTTAACATCCCAAATAATCCTAATTATAATATTACATCGTAGAAAACTCCTTTTCAAGTTCATTACCATTTAAAACCTGTTTTATGCAAAAACGACATTTTGGTCAAAGATGGCATAATTATGGAACTTGCGCATAAACTTAGATTCTGATTATGATCATGTAATATAATCTCAGAGGGTTATGATACATTATATTACAATCATAATGCAACTTTAGATTAGTAGGTAACTAATCTAAATCGGGTTAGAATCGAAAGTCAAAGTTGAAGTCAAACTTCGCGACTTTCGTTGCAAACCGACCTTAGAACTGAAATTGACGAGCCGAACATATTCTTACATGTTCTAATAATTATTACCAACTTGTTTAAGTGTCAAAACAAGTTTCATAACATATATAAGATCAATTTATGATTTTTCTGAAAAATGACATGTTTGACTTTTTAATATCGTAACTTTGACCCGTCAATTGGTCTAGCAAACGTGATCTTCAGGAGGTGCCCTTTTGAGGGATTAATACCTACCTTATTATGATCACTTAGCCATGTTTGTTACGAAAAATGGCTGGACCATAATGGTCTTAACCGAAAGTCAAACCGTTTTCTGTAAAACGCTTGACTTTTGGCTATAAAAGCCTATAAACGAAAATGCAAGAGCAAGGAACACTTACAAGAGGTTCTTAGAATGTAAGAGAACTAAGTTGGATGCTCCTTTCAGCTAGGAACTTCCAGATGAGGATAAGAGTGTATGAATGAGAAAGGTGCAAGTTGGAATGGTGAACTTAAGCACCTATTTATAGTTGGAGAACTCAAAGGAGGTGATGCCAGGTGTTTAAGGGTGTAAGAGGAAGCTTACAAGTGTCCCAAAACGTGGCATAGCAGTTTGGGAAGCCATGGTTTCGATTTAATGGTTTTTGGAGATTTGTTTGGGAGCCAAGAAAAACTTTATGCAACAGAGACCTTCTCGCGCCCCGCGGAAGAGACCCAGGCCAGGTCTCTCACGGCCCGCGACCGCCCATTGGCCAGTTTCAAAAATTGACACTTTAACCCCTTAACTTTATAAAGCTTTTAAAACCCTCTTTTTGGCACTTTTAGCCCTCCGTAGCCAATACTTGGCATACCCAGGATTATGCTAGGACATTGTCAGCTCTCGGTTCGTTAAAAGGTCACTCAGAGGTATAAATTAACATGTTGACACTTTTAATCCCTCATTATCCAACTTTCATATATTTACGAAATTGAACCCTCTTGTCCAACAATTGGCATGTATGAGAGTTAGGACTTCACAAAGGATCACTCAGAGGCTTATTATAAGCATGTTGACTCTGATGTCACTCAGAGGAAGGGCATGTTGACATATCAGTCACTCAGAGGCCAAGTTTTAAGCATGTTGACATATCAGTCACTCAGAGGTGTTATTTATGCATGTTGACATCGGACCGTCACTCAGAGGCTCAGTTTGAACATGTTGACGCCTTTAGTTCTTATTGGTCTTTAATAGACTATATTTAAAATACAACACGTGTCACTATACTATTGGACACGATTTTATAGGGTGTTACACAATCTTATACGGCCTGTTCCCTTATTGTGGAAATGATATGCTAGTGGACACTTGGTTTGATTGATAGTTTACACATGCTAGTAGCATACAAATTTCCATGTTAGATTGAGACCTTTTATTCTATATTATGTAGACCAAACTTTATGCTCGCCAACTACTTTGTTGACCTCTATTATTCATATATTGCAAGAAATTCATGATGTTCAAGAAATCTACTTAGGTGGAATTAGAAACGCACAATAAATTACTTTTCTTTTGTTTGAATATTTGAATTGATGTAATTTCCTTTCTTTTGACAATGTACGCATTTGAGTTATGAAATAGAAATGGTTTATTTAAATATTGTCTTTTTCAATTGTTTTGATCCTTTGAGCAATCATCCGAGCACCTATGGTTTGATCGTGAACAGGGAATAGATGACGAGTGAAGATTTAGTTTCTAGTTTAACCTTTTAAGTATTTTTAGGTTTGTATTTTTTAAGTGACATTATATTTTTTTATTTAAATTAATATATATAAATTGATTAATGTTTAAATTTAAATAAAAAATAATTAGGTAATGACAATAGGGTTTTAAACTATTGCAATGATGTTAAAAGAAATGGCTTTAAACCCCCCATACGAGATGGCACCTAGGTGGTGCTGACTTGGCATAATAAAGCCACTGGAGGCTTTAGACTAAACCTTATATCAAACCATTCGGTACCGTAAACTTTCTTAAACGACCGACCAAATTTAAAAAAAAAAAACCCAAGGCATATAACCAAACAGATGATTTTTGGGTGGTTTATAGGTTAAGTCTAGTGACGGATCGAGGAATTATTGACTCGGGGTGCGGATGAGGTGTTAAATCATATTTTCAAAGGGTGCGTTCGTTATTTTTTGCGTAAAATATACAATAATTATTTTTTTCACGGGGTACGGCCATCCACCTTAGCCAAAGGATGGATCGCCCCTGGTGAACCAAGAAATCGTTAATACTGGCCCAAAATGGACTTATGAGTAATTTAGTAAAGAATTAAAGAAACTTATAGCTTTTTGAATCAGGGTTTTAAACTATTACAATGATGTTAAAGGAAATGGCTTTAAAGCCCCCCATACGAGATGGCACCTAGGTGGCACTGACTTGGCATAATAAACGCCACTGGAGGCTTTATACCACAACATGTAGACTAAACCTTATATCAAACCCGGTACCGTAAACTTTCTTAAACGACCGACCAAATTTAAAAAAACCCAAGGCATATAACCAAACAGATGATTAGTTGGGTGGTTTATAGGTTAAGTCTAGTGACGGACCTAGGAATTATTTGCTCTGAGTGCGAATGAGATGTTAAATCATATTTTCAAAGGGTGCGTTCGTTTTTTTTTTTGCGTAAAATATACAATAATTATTTTTTTCATGGGATACGGCCATCCACCTTAGCCAAAGGGTGGATCCGCCCCTTGTGAACCAATAAACCGTTAATAGTGGCCCAAAATAGGACTTATGAGTAATTTATAAAGAATTAAAGAAACTTATATCTTTTTGAATGCTACAATCAACTTTTAAAATTCATCTATTTTCACTTTTTGGAACTCAAATATGCACCATATTGATAGAAATAAATACCTAATCCTTTAGGCCATAATACCATAACCTCAAATAATGAAGGGTAATTGTTTAGAGTGTTTCAAAGATACCAAGTCGAATGTATATTAATTTTAACTTCTAGATTGATTGATTTTGTTTTATATGTTAAAATAGTAACAAAAAGAGGCAAGCAATATGATTCATGGCCGATTTAAAAGAACTTCGGCCGACACTATAACAAAATTTATGATGTATAACACGATATATTTTATTAAATAAGGAAAGTGAATATTGAGCTAAACCACTAAATAAATAAAATATGCGTGATTAATTTTATCTTAGATTATATTCAATCCCTTGTATATTCCCCATTTATTTTCCATATGCGAACCGGCCGAGTGTATAATAAGATATAACCAAATCAATAAAACTTCTTCATATGGAAACCGGCGGAGTGTATATATTTATTGAAAGAAAATGACGAGGGCCGGTTTTCATATAGGACCCAGTCCTCATCTATGACATGTTTCATTACAATTTCAGGATTAAACACATTTCAACAAATAAGACATACACATTTCAACAAATAAGACATATCATTACAATTTCAGAAAAGAAAATTTACAAATAAGACATGAATGATGATGCGTGGGTTTATTAATTTATTACCAATCATGTCAGAAAAAAAAAGAAAAAAAAACTTTTTAACAAAGAAGACATGAATGATGATGATGATGATGATGATGATGATGCATGAGTTTATTAATTTATTACCAATTCCTTGTTGACTTATATGTATTGCTAATGCTATGGAGCCATATATATTCCTTCTATAGAATCGGTTTTAGTAACAATCAGTAGTCTTGATTGCGGTTTCAAGTTTCAATCCATCAGACATAAAATGGCAGGTGGCGTGAGGAGGATTAAACTTGGATCACAAGGGATGGAGGTATCAGCTCTCGGATTAGGATGCATGAGTATGACCGATAGTGGGTATGGACCGGCCAAGCCCGAGGAAGACATGATCAACTCATCCACCATGCGGTCAACCTAGGCGTCACTCATCTCGATACCTCTGACTTCTACGGACCTCAAACTAACGAAATCTTCTTTGGCAAGGTTTATATATAATGTTCATTTGATCAATCACTAGTATTTATATGTGTCGTTTCATGTTGTTTTCTATTATCATTGTCTTTGGTGATTTAGGCGTTGAAGGGATTGGAAAGAGGAAGTGTGCAACTGGCAACGAAATTTGGGATCAAGTCATTGGAGGGAGACTACGATATACGTGGTGATCCAGAGTACGTTAGGGCTTGTTGTGAAGCTAGTTTAAAACGACTTGATGTTGATTATATTGATTTGTATTATGTTCATCGCGTCGACTCTCGTGTTCCAATCGAGATAACGGTTAGTATTTTATATTTCAAGTTTGTTTCTCTTAGATTGCACTGCATATGCTAACTTGTGGTTTGGGGGCACTTGCATAATAACACCCTATCTTCCAGTTTTTGCTCTTTGGCTCACCGTGCCTACATTTCATCACATGTTGCCTTCCTCCGTCTGATGACCGTTTATTTGACCATCCAAAAAGCGAGTAAATGACTATAGACCCTTTTTCTATTAGGGATGCGCCCCTGTGGTTTTATTATTACTACAATCGTCCATCACCACCACCACCATCATCATCCCCATCACCTCCACCATCATCATCACCACCGCTGTTCATCACCGTATCACCTCCACAACATCACCGTAGTAGCCCCTCCTTCTCTCTCTAACTACCACCCACAGCACCATTATAGCCCATCCTTTCTCTGACTACCGCCCCATTCCACCTCCACCATAACAACCATCATCCACCACCACAATATACCCAAAGCATATTTCCTTTCCTACATCATCATCATCATCACCACTTCTAGTGCAGTTAATCAAACTACATGAAATTTGAAAATTTTTGTTCAGATGCTTATTATTTTGTTCAAAATGAAAGTCGAATGATCAAACAAATATTCAATTCATTAGCAATCAATACTGAATTACAGCAAAGGATTTCCACATAACAGAAACTTATCAATCATTCGCACTAGCAAGATAGAAAACTTGAGTTAGAACACGGGTATGGAAAAACAAATTAAATCAATTTAAGTGAAAATGAAACTGATGATCATAGACATTCGAACCGAAAAGTCAGATGAACTCGATGATAAAATCATCATAAAATTTACAAGCTAAACTACAATAAAAAATAGGGAAATGCATTAATTTAATTAAACAGCACCATGTATCTATCTCATCGAACACAATACTTACAAATATATATGCTATGTGACTATGTGAGTGGTAAAAAAAACATAAAGAGTTTGCAACAACAAATATTCAGTACATGAGTTGTTTGAAAATCAATAGCCATTGGCTTCCAAAACTAGAAGCTACTACAAGAAAAAGCATGTGTGGAAACCAAATTTTTTTACCATGTAGGGACGGCACTTCGTTGTTAACTGTCTTTTAACCCTATAAGGACGACATGTGGCATCCATAACTTTTGCTCCTAAAGGTTGCCTAGGTCGTCCCTATAGACGATCCTAGATTAAAAATTAAAAAAAAATGTTTTAAATGTTCAATTTAGGGATGACATGTCATTCCAATAAGAACCATGGAGGAAGTAAAATGATTTTTTTGGCAGATGGGAGAGCTCAAGAAACTAGTTGAAGAGGGTAAAATCAAGTATATAGGTCTATCAGAGGCCTCACCTTCCACTATCAGAAGAGCCCATGCTGTTCATCCCATTACAGCTGTACAACTAGAGTGGTCACTTTCGACTAGAGTTCATGAAGAGGAGTAATTCCAACTTGCAGGTAAATCATGACCTACAAGTCTCGAAAGATAATGGTTGTGAGTTTTAGTGCATCTTTGTTGTTGAAACTTTGTGTTTTCTTTAAGAAGCCATCTATAGCAATAATACATGTTATGTTTCAGTTCATTTCATTGATGTATGATTTTCAGAGAGTTAGGCATTGGAATTGTTCCGTATGGTCCTCTCGGAAGCGGGTTTTTAGCTTCTGGTCCCAAGTTGGTTGAGGGCATGCCAGATGAAGATTTTAGGAAGGTTTGTGTTATTCAACATGTATTAAACTAACACAGTTTTTAACTAATAATTTAACAAGTAGTTTGTGACTCATATTCAGTTTCGATTTTGAATTTTCTGATGTATCTTTGTAGACCATTCCAAAATTACAAGGGGAGAATTTTAAACACAACCAGATTCTGTTTGATAAGATTCATGAAATTGCACAAAAGAAAAAGTGCACCTCATCTCAATTGGCATTAGCGTGGGTCCTGCACCAAGGCGATGACGTGAGTCCCATCCCAGGCACCTCAAAAATGGAGAACTTTAACGAGAACATTGGAGCTTTGTCTGTTAAACTCTCGCCACATGACATGGTTGAGCTTGAATCTATTGCTTCAGTTGATGCTTTTAAGGGTAGTAGATTACCTCCCACAATCTTGTCTCTTTCAAACGTTGAGACCATGCCTTTGTCATCATGGAAATAACTCACTCTTTTGCATATATGTACTCCACTTTATTCCGAAGTCAAATAGTGAATAAATGTCATGAAACATTCATGTTGTATATGTTATGTATTTCTAGTAACAAAATTGTTTTGGAATATGCTTATATGAAGGAATTGTACATCATATTTGTGAATGTTTCCTCGGTACTGTTCCGAAATACTAAAATATCTATTTCTATACAACACTAGAAATAATCATTTGGTTTGCTAGCAACAAGTGCTGAGCTTTAATTAAGTGATTCATATAAATAGTCTAAGAAGGATTGTATAGATACATGTAATACTCCTTATAAATAGGATGAAAGAGCATTTTGGTCCTAGAACACAAACTCTCACACCTTTTGTTTTATCAAAAGCAACACAAAAATACCAAGAACAAATTATTTAGCACAAAAATGTTATACAACTTAGAAATACAACACATTTTTAGGGTTTTTTAAGTTATCGTATTTTATATAGCAATAGTATACTCAAATTAAGGATAAAAAGATTCTTGATTTTACGATGCAATTTAAAAAAAAATATCTTATAAAAAGTTATTAACGTTTATACTATGGGGATATGCATGTGGAGATAGAAAGTCCACAAATAGCTTCTTCCAAAAATACCTCTTGCATCTTTTTTTTCTCTTACACTTTTATCTTAATAATTGATTTGAAAAATTAAATGTTAAGATTTCTTATTCGGCTACTTAAGTAATAACAATTTGACACATCATACATATACAAATATAAATCAAAAGGGCATTTTGGTAATTTGATCTCCCTATCACATTTATTCTCTCTCCTTTCTTTATAATTTAGATACCTCTTTTAAAATGGTACGTAAGAATCAATTAAACACTTTAAATACTTGGTAAAAGGTACGTATCAAGGAAATTGGAATGAGATCTGGTATGTAAGTTTGATTAGAAAGAAGCATACATGTGGGAGTAAAAGGTTATTTAGAACCCTCAAGAAAAGTTATAGAATTGACACCTACATCAGTGGTTTCAATAAAAATTACTTTCAACGGAAGGGTCAAACTGAATTATTTTGTAATGGAACTCATCGACATATTAAATCAGTATACTACATACCCACAATGAAGAAGAATGCATTTGAGTCTTGAACAATTGGCATATTAAGGCTTTACAGTGACTTTTCAAGGCACCGTATGTTACATAATATTACGAAAACCTTTAAAGATATCATCATACAAAACATAAAGGAAGACACAAATGCGAAACAAGCCTAATTGATTGATGAGGTAAATTCAAAGGTAAAGTGGGAAGATGTGAATAGGCTGGTTAGAGGAAACAAATATTATGTGGGACGACTTTGAGAATTCAGAAATGAAACTCAAAAAGAATATGGATAGGATGGGCAAAGGAAAAATTCATGTTGAACTTCCAAAATTTGCATCTTACATCAAAGATTGTATAACGTGTTGATTTAGATGAAGAGGCTCTAATGGTTAAAAAGTAAAAGAAAAGTTCAAAGAAGAGTTCGATGGAATGATCAAGTAGTTTCAAGAAAAGAAAGGCTACCGTTTTTCGTGATTGGCCTGTTGGATGTGGATCTTCGCCAAGGAAAGTGAAGGAATGTTCAAGTATTTTGCACCAAAGATTAACGGCAGCAATGTTGGAATAACTGGTTGACATAAAAAATATGTTATTAAACATTAGTGTTGTTATGTAAATTATAACATTAAGCGTAAGTATTAAGACATGGGTCATGGCTTATTAGGGACCTGGTGATTCATTAGTTGAGTTGGCGCCAGTTTCCTGCCAACCACCACTAACTGTAAATAACGGTCACAATCGTCAATAGATAACCCATCTTAGTATATGATATAAATATGCCCTTGTATCAAACATTTGGTTCATTCAAATTCGAATGCAAGATTATATTTTGTGTATATTCTCTTTATAAACCTTTGCAAGTGTGTGTATTACTGTGTGTTCGAATCCGATATGTATTTATAAATCTTTGGAAAATTAGGTTATCATTAAGACAATATGGATTTTTAATATTAATACAATCTTTGTTTATAATGCTCTAGAAATAAACGATGAAAGGTGTTTGTGGGGCAGTTAGAGAAATTTTTTTATATTTAGAGGTGGTCTGGAAAAGCCAAATGTGTTTCTTTTAACACCAGGATTGATATTTATCAAAGATGAAACTTCTAGCAAGGAGCTAGAAACTCAATCACTCAGATAACTAGTTATGTAGGTCAAAATATAAAACTACACCGTGTTGACAATACTAAAGATGAACTTTCACCCTATTTCCCTTTAAAACTGAATAGTGAGTAGCCAATGCTTTGTGGGTATACACATTCCAACAAAGTATATATCAAATATGTTCTATTTCCCTTTAAAACTTCGTAGAGACATTGAAGAAAACTTTTATATATTCAATGAGTAAATACCAAAGTTGTGTATGAGGCTTGGGCAGATTTTCTAGTTCCATCGAAAAGCTTTTCTTTTCTGTTAAGTCAAGGTAATGTGGACATTCTACATGAAAGGATTTGATGTATATAGGTTTTAGGTTCATTTGTGAACAATCATCTTAATTGTGAACACTAGTAAATTAATCTTAACCCTGGATTGTTAATACACAAGTGTAAATTAAAGGCTAAGATTTAATGATAAAAATACACTAGTCTATTTTAAGTTTTGATAATGTAAATCAATGGCCAGGATCTGAGTGCCCTCTTGATTACGAACACTAATGAACTAATCCTAACCCTTGATCATCAATACACGAGTGTAAATCAATGACAATAATTTGATTATAAAAATACACTAGTATATTTTACGATTTGATAATTTAAATCCGTAGCTAGGATTTGTTCACCCAGTTTACAAATAAACTAGTGTTCACTCTAGAACCCCAACCATAATATATATATATATATATATAATATTAATATAATATAATTAAAAGTATGGGAGAGTTCAATTAAAAACCCATAGTTAGTGAGAGAGTTTGAAAACTCATTCTTAACGAAGAGAAGGGGCTTTTAACGAAGGATGTGCATAATTGAAAAAAAATATATGAATTTTCAAACATTTCTATATTCTTCGTATGTTATTATTTTTTATAAAAGTTACACCATAAGATCACAAATTTTCTTATCTTTTATTGTAGCATATTTTTTCAAAACAAACAAAAGATTTAACGTGTCGATCTTTTTCAATGCTATTATTGTGGTATTGCACATATTTAATACTACTTATTGTTAAGTTTTAGGTTTTGGGTTTAGTTTGGCTTTTTGGGATAGGTTTCAGGTTTAGTTTTTAGGTTTTTGGGGGTTTGGATAGGAGGTTTAGGTTTTTGGGGGATGGGGTTGTAACATTCGTCGAAAAACGGGTTCCAAAACCCGCTCCGTTTATTAAATGTTACATTATGTATTTACTTATTTTGTAAACTTGGTTAGTTAATTTTTTCTTTTTTTTGGTAAATAAATAAAATATAAATACATTAAATAAATAAAGGAATAAAGGAAATTCTAATAAAATAAAAAGGTTAAAAGAAAAATAATAATAATAGAGGGGTAGCCGGGTTTCCAACCCGGGTCCCCAATGGATCAACACACACTTCACACCACTCCGCCACACACATTTATCTGTTAAAGTTCTAAACTAAACAATATTAATACAAGGTCTCGAAATCGAATTTTTTAAAAACAATCGCCTAATAACAGTCGAGCTTGAAATCAGGAAATAATCAAGCTTCCGTTTCTTTTCTTGCGATCAAAAGACTAAAACCGCCTTTCAATCAAGCAATCAGACTCAATCATGGAGTCCATAAACGACCGATCAGTTAAAAAAATCAATTCCGGAAATCAAGTTCGGCCGAAACTTTTGAAACCGAAATCCGTGTTGTCTGTTTACTCTATAAATACCAATCATTTCACCCCAAACGAACTCGTTCAATCTCTCAAACTCTCTCTTAAACTCTCGCTAAAACACTCTGAAGCTGTCCCTGCAAGTCGCCGGAATCCGCAGCTACTCGCCGGAAAACCGAGAGCATCCTTCTAGTCGGTATAATCCTTTAAACCTCTGTAATTCATTATCTAGCATGTTTTAAAACTAAAACGATTCACCAAAACTGATTAAGCATGTCTAAGTCGAAATTATGATTCTGGGTCTTAAATGGTGAAAAAGATGAAGTCGAGATAGTGTTTAAATGTAAATAAAAACGGGTATTTAACCGGGTTAGAAACACAATCCAGCGGTGGACTGTGTGCAATTACAAAGCACACGTCTCGGGTTCGAGTCGCACATGTTTCCGATTTTCCGAAATAAAACCAACACTTTTTAAACTTATTCAGATCAACTCATAACAATGTATATAAAATAAATATAATTCAGTGTTTATGCGGGTTAGACACACAACCCAACTGGTTGGGCCGTGTCACACGAACCGTAGGTCCCGAGTTCGATTCCTGTTTCTGTAACCGGTTTTGGCAATTATTAAAGCTTTTTAAATAAAAACAAAATATAAATTAATCTAATTTGTATATATATATAATTAAAAACGAGACTATTTCGGGTTAGACACGTAGCTCAGTTGGTAGAGCTGCGTGCACGTATACGGGAGGTCACGAGTTCGAACCTCACACGCTGCCTATAATAAATGAGTCAGACCGGTCGTTGACCAGTCAACCCTTAGAAAAAGAGTAATTTTTTTTAATTAAAAATCCTTTTTATTTTCTTTGAAAATTAGTTAAAAATACCTCAAAATAAGGTTTTAAAGCCTAAAAATTTGCATTAAATTCACAAAAATAAATCTAAAAATCTCATTAAGAGCACTAATTAAAAATATTAATCTCAAATAAAAATTATTTATTTATCGAATTATTACGTTATTATTTAGGTTAGTTTTCCCTCGTCGGTTGAATCATAAATTCGTGCGCATTCATCATTATCAAGAAACGCACCCACGGTGAGTGAATTCTTACTAATTCCCCTTTTTATCCATGTTTTGGGGTTTATCATGTGTCGCTTTATTTATTTTCGTTTATTCAAACTTGTGCTATTACCATTATATGATCTAAACATGTGATGTAAATATTGTTTGTTGTGATGTGTTTACATTTTGTCAAGTTGCGTGCAAATCATTCATTAGGCCCATCAGTTCCTCATGGAGACGAGTTGAACATCGCGTGCCTCATTAGATTTGCTCCGTTTGATTGAGCCTTGATCTCATTGTTCATCATTTGGTGTGTGCGTGTGCATTAATTGATATTATGTGTATTGTGATTAAATTTACATTTACTCATATGTGGTTATGCACCTTTTTATAACCAATATAATAAATTAGTTCAAATGTTTTCATAAGAATCACTCGCCAACTTTTGTTGACCCAAAACCCTATTTTTACACATGATACAGGTGGACAGGTTGAAGCAAGGAACACATAGGAAATTGCCTTAGAAGAAAAATAACGAAGTCATGAAAAATGTATTTGAACATGTTGTACTTATATGTTTATTGTAATTTTCTTCTTTAAAAAGAAATAATAAATATGAAACTTTATAGTAAATGTCATGAGCTTTGATGAAAAACCCAATCATGCCCCGACTACCATTTCCGCTGCGGGTCAGGGTGTGACAGATTGGTATCAGAGCTTTTGACTATAGGGATATAGGATAGGTTATTAGACCCTTAGAGCCTATACTATAGTTGATTAGATTTTAATTGTTTATGTGGTTACATGCAAAATCATGATGTTTATTTGTTTCGTATTTATTACACACACAAATGCATGCAAACACTTCCACTATCATTTTGTGTGATACTTAATGAGTTATACTTGTTGTCAAACATAACATACTTACATATACATTCATCACGCATATTTCAATGTTCACATATTCAAATCATCTTCATATTTCCTTTATTCAAGATTTTGTGGCATTTTTCGTTTTTCAATCTCATCAAAGTGAGTTCTACGACGGGCATGTAGTAACTGGAAGGGTACAAGTACCGGTAGTCTGAAACGTCCTGTCTAGGTTGGCATTCGTATAAATCCAATATAACGGACCAGTTTGCCTACCTGGGGACTAACGATGAGAGTACGAAGGACCTATTAGGCCAAAGCATGCCACACCAAACGTCGTTCGAAGTAACCCTACTTTGAGTTGTCATTGTGTCCATACCAGGACACCCTCCGACCTTATACTTTACTGTCATGTTTTACGATTTTCATTCGGGTGTTAACAGGCCAACACCAATATGAACCCTACCAGAGCCAGTAGTCATGGGGGCCCACATGACTACCAAGGCCAAGTAAGGGGACATATGGGAGCCCAAACATGAGTAAAGCCCAAGACATCCTATGGATGTAGCAAATTTATTTTCTTCATTTGTTTTGTAAATGTTCATTTCTAAATATGACATGACACCTAAAACGTCAAACTCATACTCTCGATACGTTTCCTTGTAGATGTCTTCTAGTCACTCTCGTAGAGGTAGGAGATCAGGAAAATCCCGCGAGTGCATGGCTGCCCAAATCGCTCAACAAATGGCCACCGTAATCCCAACATCGTAGTTCAAGTTCAACAAGCCCTTACCGCTAATCCCGTCAACCCAATCAACCAAGAAGATCAAAACGTTGTCAACCCTCCCCCAAATGCCACTAAATGCACCTTCAAGCATTTCAAATCCTGCGATCCTCCAAAATACGAAGGGACTGAAGGTGTCACCGCTCTCCTCCATTGGTTTGAGGAGATGGAAAACACTTTTCTCAATTGCGACTGCCCTGATGATCGCAAGGTGCGGTATGCTACCGGTCGTTTGTTCGGAGTAGCATTTACATGGTGGAATACAGAGAAGGGCAAGCGAGGTGCTGAGGATGCTATGACCTTGACTTGGGAAGAGTTGAGGGAGATCATGACAAGATGTTTCTGTCCCAGAAGCGAAATCAAGAAATTGGAATATGAGTTCTACTCTTTGAAACAAAAGGAGGGCGACCACACCACATACAACAAGAGATTCCTTGAGTTGAATCAGATGGTCCCCAACTTGTTCACTCCCCTCCACCGTTTGATCGAGCACTACATTCGAGGTCTTCCTTCAAAAATCCAAGACCCTGTAATAAGTACCACACCTGCAACTTTGGAAGCACAATGGAGTTAGCTACAGAGCTCACCGAAAACCGCATACAGAATAAAGACTTCAAGGAGGAGAAGAAGAAGGATAAATCATCAACCGAAACCTCAAACCCAACCCAGACCGAATCCTCTTCTCAACCCACTCCTAAGAGAAAACGAGATGGGCAAAATTTCGCTGTCACCCAAGGCAATCAACCAGCTCCACAAGCCGTACCCCTCCAAGCTATCCCAATCACTCAAGTAGCACCCAACTCTACTTATCCAAATAAGAAACCTTACATTGGACCTCACCCTCAATGCAACACCTGTTTTTATCACCATCCATCTACCGTACCTTGTCGACTGTGTGCTAATTGTGGGCGTTATGGTCATTTGAGCAGAACTTGTCGTACCCCTCAAAACCAAGCTTCACCCCCTACCCAAAACATGATCCAATCATATCAACAAATTCAATACCCCATAGTTCCATATGTTCGACCTTGTTTTAAATGTTGCGACCCTACCCATTTTAGAAACACGTGCCCTCGATTGGTTAACATCATAAACGCCCAAGCTCAAGCAAACCCCGTTAACCAAGCAAATCAAGCAAACCCAGCACTACCACCAGCAAGAGGAAGAGCTTACAACATCAACGCCAATCCTGTTGAAGATAATAACGGCCCAAACGAACAACCCAACTAGCCTTCCCTCGCCAAGAATCAAGACTCAACTCCAACCGTCTAGTTCTTAATGTTTTCTCAATCTTTACGCATCCCTGTTATAAATTGGGAATCTATGTATCCAAGAATTCTAATGCAAATTGATATTACATTTTGTTTTATATCTTTACTCATTGATATCATCATACATGACGACGTATCTCGATCTCATCATTTAAAGAAGTTGGGTTGTATCTCACTTTTTCATAGACTGACCCCTTCATCATAACAAACGAGTGAGGTACTGTCGTCATTCAGTCATGTATTCTTTCAGATTTGAGACTTAAGCTTTGGCTGTTGTGTTTGTTTATGTTTTGTAGATTTTAGAATCACATAGAACTAATCATAACTTACTGACAAAGCCAACGAAAAATTGACAAGAATATGGTGGATACGCCGCTGGTACTTCCTATATATAAGTATTCTTGTCAAAGGATCCGAGGCATTGTCAGGCGGTTATGAGAGGTTCCGTGTAGGTTTTAATATCGTCATGGTTGAAGTTTTTGTTTTATGATATAACCTTATCTTTCCAAATGTATCAATTCTCTCAAAACTCTTATGCATGTGATCATATCAAGTCAAACAACTCTGTGTATTAATGTCTCTTATCTTTAGGCATCAAAAAGCGATTCCTGTAGCAGGGTATTCAACCCTTACTAGGAACGTTACCGCCTCAAATAAAATTTGAACTTTCACCCTCTTCTGATTATGTAATTGTCAAATTAAAACACCCTCCCTTCGAGTCAAATATACCACTACTACTTAAATTTCGGGACGAAATTTCTAAAAGTAGGGGATACTGTAACATTCGTCGTAAAACGGGTTCCAAAATCCGCTCCGTTTATTAAATGTTACATTATGTATTTACTTATTTTGTAAACTTGGTTAGTTAATTTTTTCTTTGTTTTGGTTAATAAATAAAATATAAATATATTAAATAAATAAAGGAATAAAGGAAATTCTAATAAAATAAAAAGGTTAAAAGAAAAATAATAATAATAGAGGGGTAGCCGGTTTCGAACCCGGGTCCCCAATGGATCAACACACACTTCACACCACTCCGCCACACACATTTATCTGTTAAAGTTCTAAACTAAACAATATTAATACAAGGTCTCGAAATTCGAATTTTTTAAAAACAATCGACTGGTAACAGTCGAGCTTGAAATCAGGAAATAATCAAGCTTCCGTTTCTTTTCTTGCGATCAAAAGACTAAAACCGTCTTTCAATCAAGCAATCAGACTCAATCATGGAGTCCATAAACGACCGATCAGTTAAAAAAATCAATTCCGGAAATCAAGTTCGGCCGAAACTTTTGAAACCGAAATTGTGTTGTCTGTTTACTCTATATATACCAATCATTTCACCCCAAACGAACTCGTTCAATCTCTCAAACTCTCTCTTAAACTCTCGCTAAAACACTCTGAAGCTGTCCCTGCAAGTCGCCGGAATCCGCAGCTACTCGCCGAAAAACCGAGAGCATCCTTCTAGTCGGTATAATCCTTTAAACCTCTGTAATTCATTATCTAGCATGTTTTAAAACTAAAACGATTCACCAAAACTGATTAAGCATGTCTAAGTCGAAATTATGATTCTGGGTCTTAAATGGTGAAAAAGAGAAGTCGAGATAGTGTTTAAATATAAATAAAAACGGGTATTTAACCGGGTTAGACACACAGTCCAGCGGTGGACTGTGTGCAATTACAAAGCACACGTCCCGGGTTCGAGTCGCACATGTTTCCGATTTTCCGAAATAAAACCAACACTTTTTAAACTTATTCAGATCAACTCATAACATGTATATAAAATTAATATAATTCAGTGTTTATGCGGGTTAGACACACAGCCCAACTGGTTGGGCCGTGTGCATACGAACCGTAGGTCCCGAGTTCGATTCCTGTTTCTGTAACTGGTTTTGGCAATTATTAAAGTTTTTAAATAAAACAAAATATAAATTAATCTAATTTGTATATATATATATAATTAAAAACGAGATTATTTCGGTTAGACACGTAGCTCAGTTAGTAGAGCTGCGTGCACGTATACGGGAGGTCCGAGTTCGAACCTCACACGCTGCCTATAATAAATGAGTCAGACCGGTCGTTGACCAGTCAACCCTTAGAAAAAGAGTAATTTTTTTTAATTAAAAATCCTTTTTATTTTCTTTGAAATTAGTTAAAAATACCTCAAAATAAGGTTTTAAAGCCTAAAAATTTGCATTAAATTCACAAAAATAAATCTAAAAATCTCATTAAGAGCACTAATTAAAAATATTAATCTCAAATAAAAATTATTTATTTATCGAATTATTACGTTATTATTTAGGTTAGTTTTCCCTCGTCAGTTGAATCATAAATTCGTGCGCATTCATCATTATCAAGAAACGCACCCACGGTGAGTGAATTCTTACAAATTCCCATTTTTATCCATGTTTTGGGGTGTATCATGTGTCGCTTTATTTATTTTCGTTTATTCAAACTTGTGGGTATTACCATTATATGATCTAAACATGTGATATAAATATTGTTTGTTGTGATGTGTTTACATTTTGTCAAGTTGCATGCAAATCATTCATTAGGCCCATCAGTTCCTCGTGGAGACGAGTTGAACATCACGTGCCTCATTAGATCGGCTCCGTTTGATTGAGCCTTGATCTCATTGTTCATCATTTGGTGTGTGCGTGTGCATTAATTGATATTATGTGTATTGTGATTAAATTTACATTTACGTTTACTCATATGTGGTTATGCACCTTTTTATAACCAATATAATAAATTCGTTCAAATGTTTTCATAAGATTAACTCGCCAACTTTTTTTGACCCAAAACCCTATTTTTACACATGATACAGGTGGACAGGTTGAAGCAAGGAACACATAGGAAATTGCCTTAGAAGAAAAATAACGAAGTCATGAAAAATGTATTTGAACATGTTGTACTTATATGTTTATTGTAATTTTCTTCTTTAAAAAGAAATAATAAATATGAAACTTTATAGTAAATGTCATGAGCTTTGATGAAAACCCAATCATGCTCCGACTACCATTTCCGCTGCGGGTCAGGGTGTGACAGGGGTTTAGTTTTTAGGTTTTGGGGTGGGAGGTTTTAGGTTTTGTTTTGGAGGTGGGGGTTTAGGTTTTTGGGGGTGGGGTTGGCCGGTTTACGTTTTTCGTGTAGTGTTGCACATATGTAATACTAATGAGAACCAACTTGAGTCGTGAAAAGCATGAGAATTAGGCCGTCCAAAAGGTTTTTTCCAATTTTTTTTTCTCAAAAGTTATAAAAAAATCACTTGTTTCAAAAAAATTAATTTTTTTAAAATGCCGCATACCCACATTTACACGAGGCATAAAAAAATATTTATTTTCGTACAAAATTTACACTAGTGCGTAAAAAAACTTGAATTAGTCAAAACTACCGACTCAACAATTTTTTTTAACTTTTTTTATAGATGTGTTTATAATAGTTTTATCTACGTGTGTCCAAAAAAATTTAGCCCAACTCGCGTGGAAATAAAAAGTTCTTACGGTTCTACAACTCGTGTTGGTTTTCATTTAAACCGAGCCCTATATATATATATATATATGTATATATATGTAATATATATATATATAAAGAGAGAGTGAGAGAGGTTGGTTATTGTACAACATGGCTTATCGTACGAGGTACACGATTGCTTTTTCAACGTGCGACTTTATTTTCTAACATGTGATTTGTGCTTAAAACACCAGAATGCGAAATTGTACAAAAACCAACATGCGATTTCATCAACTTTACCAACATGCTTTTTAATAACATGCGATTTCCTAATCGGGTACGCTCGTACGATAATCCCAATTGTACGTTACACTTTTCTATATATATATATATATATATATATATATATATATATTTATATATATAGGTTCATTTGAGAAGAAAATTTAATTGAGAAGAAAAGGAATAAAGAGTGCAATTGTAAAATATTAATTAGTTTTTCTTTAATCTCATTTATTAATTTCTTTAAGTAATTAGTTACTAAAAAACACCACCATTCTGTATATTAATTAGTTACTCAAAAACACATAAAAAGTTATATTACACATTTCGAAATTTATCCTACACATATTTAAATATATCCTACACAACTAGTAATGTATCCTGAACACCTTGTAATTTGTCCTGCACTCTAAATTACTTTTTTTAATTTTTTTTAACTATACATATTTTGAAAATAAGTTATAAATTTAATTTAGTTAGTATGAAAGAGAAATACTAGAAATTAATGATTTATGTAAGTTTACAAATATACCCTTATATTAAAATTAAATGCAAATATAAAATAAAGTAAAATAAAATATTATTATTAGTTGAAACTCTTTTTTCTTCTTACAAAAAATTTATTCTCATTTGAACCCTCCGTAAATATATATATATATATATGTATATATATATATACATATAAGTAAAATAAATATTATTATTAGTTGAAACTCTTTTCTTCTTACAAAAATTATTCTCATTGAACCCTCGTAATATATATATATATATATATATTGGAAATGGTAAAATGAGAGCCATCTTAAGTTATGAGAACCATAAGAACTAGGCTTTCAAAAGGTTTAAAAAAATGATTCTCAAAAATCTTAAAAAAATCACTTGTTCTAGAAAAAAATAAAGAAAATGTTGTAAAAAATTTATATCACCGTAAACAAATGGTACATTAGCCATAACTACAGAATACAATTTTTTATTTTATTTTTGTTTTTATTGATGTGTATACATTTTCATCTACGCTTGTGTAAAAAATGGTGATCCAACTCGCGCGAAAAGTAGGAGTTCTCATGGTTCTTACAACTAGTGGTGGTTTTTAATAAAACTGAACCCTATATTTTATATATGGGAGGGTTTAAATTAAAACATATTATTAGTGAGAAAACTCGAAAACTTCTTTTTAATAAAGGGAAAGAGGCTTTTAATGAAGGAGGTGAATTGAAAAACTCGTATATAAATTTTCAAACATTACTTTTGATGTATTGAATAATACTTCTATTTATCGTGTATAGTTTGTACTAGTTTCGTCAATATTCATTTCGATTTTACAAGAATTTATCTACATTTAATCCAATTACATTTCGCAGGTCTTGGTTCGTGGAAATGGCAGAAAAGAGGAGAAAGCATGCTGAAATGTTGAAAGAAACCGAGCGGATCGTAATTAGAAGTCGAGAGATGAAACAAATAAAAAAACATTGAAATTGGGTCTCTGGCAGCCCTGACCAACTCAGGTTATCCTTCTCGCGGGTGGCAAGAAGAGGAAATAGGTCCGGAGAAATATAACCCGGTCGCGGGGCGAGACCGGTTACTTAATGCCTCTCGCGGCCAACGAGAGGGCCTTTACGTCAGATAGTTTTGAAATCTGATCAGTTTTGGGTTGAAAGGTTATTAAGTTAGAGTATAACTCTAATTACAAGTATTAGACGAACTTGGGAGCTTCAAGAGGCAAATTCAGGAGATTTAGTGCTAGTTTTCGAAGGAGAATTTGTTTGGGAATCATTGGATTGAAGCTAGGAGCCTAGAGATCAAAGAAATCCCGGGTTTTATTACCGATTTTCTTAACCTTTAGCTTTCTTGTTCTTTGTTTTGATGAATTCAGTTTTTAAACTTGCTTTGATTATGTTTAAGACAATGATTGTTGGCTAGATTTTATATTGCTACCTAGGTTGTGATGATTTATTATTAAAGTTTGGATTTTATTGAATTTATAATGTGTTTAATGGGATCTTTAATAAAGTAGTAAACTTTGGTGAATTGATTTGGTGTATTTGCATGTTTTGAATTAGTTGTTGATTGTTTAATTGTTTCACATAGATCTAGTTGAATGTCTTTCAAAGAATAGGTTTATGTTGACTGTCGAGTCTTAAGGGTTCGGGTAATCTTCGGTAAATTGGCCAATAAACCCTAGAAACAATTGAATGAAAAATATAATTAAAACTCAACATTATACTAAACTCAATTATTTTGAAATAGTTTATTAACTGAATTAAATAGGTAAATTGCTAGGATTAGGTTTTGAGAGAAACCCGCTTTTAGTTTACTTTCCATAGTTGAGTCGGTTAAACCAAATCAAGAACCTTAGTTAGTTTAAGCTCTCTATTGAGAGATAGTTAGCTATTTTTAGACACTTTATTAAACACTAGATAACCGAAAGGAAATCTTATAAACCGGTAAACGTAGCTATCTTTAGGATATGATAGGCGTCTTCCCGAGAAGGGTCAGGGGTCCTATTCGGTATTCCTCAGGATTTAATATTTTAAGAAACTTGATTCCCTATCACATTAAAACTCAAATAAAACCATTCAATAATAATAAAGATTCTAACCTAGGTAGTCATTCCATTATCATTGAATTAAATCTTCACTTTGAAATTCCACTTTAAGTCGTCTTAGTTAAGTTAATTTTAGTTTCCTTCTAATTTCAGGATTCTTTTTAATAAACCACCCCTCAAAAAAATATAAAATAAATTAATTGTGTCAATATAGTTTGAATAGAGTCGTTAACGTAATTAGAGAGTCTCGTGGGTTCGATATCCCGACTTACTTAAGCTTTCTACAACTGATCGGTCCACTTGCCGGTTAGTAGTTTAGTCGAGTTTAGGAGTCTAGAGTATTACTTTGAGTCTAGAATTAGGTTAATTTCAATTTTTTTATTAGACTACTTTTAGTACATCAAGTTTTTTGCGCCGTTGCCGGGACTCTTTCTGGCGATTGCGTTAATTACTTTGTTTAGACTTAATTGATTCGTACGTGTTTTCCATTTTGTTTGCGTCGTAGGAGTCTAAATAATATAGTTAATTTAATTTTTCAGTTTTATATACTTTTCATTAAGTATCTTTTTTGAGCTTTCTTACTTGCCTCATTTCCGGTTTTTAGTGGATGCCCCATACGCGTTCGCAAGGACTCTCCGCCAACGGACACGTCTCTTTCTTCCGCGCAAAAGGTTAGTACTTCTTCATCCTCATCTTCAGGTTTTTCCGATTCTTCCCGTCCGTTTATACCACATAACTTTGAATACACCGAAGTCCTCACCGTACAGTTCCCCACCTCCCTGCATAATTCACTGAAACACAAGCCCACCACTTGTTTTCTACATGGCTAACAATCAAACTGTTTACCAACAATCAACCCACCAGTTTCACCGGTGCCAACTCGCCCATCACTCTTCCCCCAATGAACAATGACAAAGCCTGGTAAATCCCGCCCTACATCATTACTGCCATAACTAACTCGTGCCAATTCCACAGTCGTGATGACGAGGATGCACCCGCACACATTAACCGCCTTACCCGCCTCTGTCACACCTTTAACATGGAAGGTGCGGGCAACGACGCTTGTTTCCTTCAAGTATTCCCTTTCTCTCTTGGAGGTCGGGCCGCCGTCTGGCTTGACTCTCAACCGACTGGCACCTTTACTACTTGGGCCGCCCTTCGAGATGCTTTCCTTAAGAAATATTTTCCACCCGCCAAAGCATCCTGTCTTCGCGATCAGATCCATTCGTTCCGGATGAAAACCTGACGAACCTTACCATTTAGCATGGGAGTGTTTCCAAAAGTTAGTGTCCCGTTTTTCTCAACACGATTTGTCTGATTGGGCACTTGTAGAGAAATTCTACAATGGTCTCACCCTTGAAACCCGTGCTCGATTTGACACTTATGCTAGAGGGAAACTAATGGGCAAGAAGACGGTTGTTGAGTGTAATGACCTCTTCGAGAGTTTCGCACATTCTGATATAGATTACAGCACTACCGACAGGAATTCAATCCTTGTTTCTCGTACCACTCCGGTCAACCGGGGGTTACACCATGTTAGCTTGGAAACTACGGTAGTTGCTGCATTAGATAGCTTTAAGCGAGAGGTTACTAAGGAAATATAAGAGTTGAAAAAGAAGGTGGACAGATGTGAGGTGTGTAGAGGAGGTCATGATAGTATAGAGTGTCCTACGCTCACTGTCAAGCAAGTAGAGTTCATCACGGGGCAGAACCGAGGCCAAACGAACCCCTATAATAATAATAATTCTAATTATAACCCTAACTAGTGTAATAATAATTATTTCCATTCTTCCGGTAACCCCCTGGTTTCCAATCAGGTCAATATGAAAACAGGGGCAGGGTCACTATTCTAATGGAGGTTCAGGTCAACCAGGTCAGTTTAGTGGTGGGGGCTCAAACCAAGAGGGTCAAAACATGAGTGGAGGTTTGGGAGGTAGTTTGGATAGGATAGAAGAACGTCTTTCTCAGCTAGTGGTTAAGGATCAAGCTACTCAGAAAATGTTAGTGGAGCATGATCTTCTTTTAAAGAATCGCAATCCGCACTCTTAGATCTTCAAAGGTCCGTAGGTAGTATCGCTAAGTAATTGCAAGAGCAGCCACATGGTCAGCTCTCAGGTAACACTCAACCTAACCCAGTGAACCAACACGCAAAAGCGATAACCACCCATAGCGGTAACAGTCTAGGAGAAGTGGTTAGAGAGCGAGTAGAGATAGAGGATAAGGAGGAAGAGGTAGATGAAGAGATAGAGATGAAGGCTTCGCCTAGGGTGCAAAATAGGCTAGACCAGAAAGTATCGCACCAAACCGTGAGCCTCAAGTCGAGAGTAGAGCAGAAAAGAAACCGGTAGAGGTTAGGTCGTCACCATACGTAGAACCTTCACACTTACCCTACCCCGCCTACCTTAAGCAACAAAAATATGCAAGGAATGCCGGAACATTCTAGATATGTTCACCCAGCTTAAAATCAATCTTCCATTCATTGAGGCCTTCCAGCATCTTCTAAAATATGCAAAGTTTTTGAAAGACATTCTTAAACGCAAAGATAGGCTGGGGGAGCTTTCAAATGTTCTTTGACTGGAGAATGTTCCGCCGTAGTGCTAAATAAGTTACCGGAAAAAATCACTAATCCGGGTATCTTCACTATTCTGTGTCACTTTGGGGGTTCTATCGCTCCCGCTCACGCGTTAGCCGATCTAGGTGCTAGCATCAATCTGATGCCTTTCTCGCTCTATGAGAAATTAGGTGTAGGGATCTTACTCCTACTAGTATGTCACTGTCTCTAGCTGATCGGCTAGTTAAGTATCCTCGGGGAATCATAGAGAACTTGCTAGTTATGGTTGATAAATTCGTTTTCCCCGTCGAGTTTTTATCTTAGATACGGAGGCCGATGAGAAAGTGCTCATCATCCTAGGTCGTCCATTCCTCCGTACTGCAAAGGCAATCATCGATGTCCGTGACAGAAAGATTACACTCTACGTTGGGGATGAGAACGTCACTTTTGACATCGCTAGGTCAATGCAACACCCTAGCAGTGGAGATAATGATAGTGGCCCATGTATTCCGTCTATTTTCTCAATTCATTCATTTCGTGTGTAGATCATTGTCTCGAGTATATTAGTGGACCGATTTAGTGAATTAGGGGGTAGTAGACGAGGGGTTTGAAGAAGAGGACATAGAGGATGACCCATTTTGGGTCCCCGAACATTAGACTTCTGTGAGGTGCGTGAGGCGAGTGAGAGCAAACCTATAGACACTCCGGCCCCTTTAGAGCTTAAGGTCTTTCCCTCCCACCTAGAGTATGCCTTCCTAGGAGAGAATTCGAGCTTACCCGTCATAATTACTTCGAAATTAACGACGGAGGAGAAGGTGAAGCTGATAGATGTTCTGAAAGAGAATAAAGAGGCCACCATGTGGAAACTATCCGATATTAAGGGATTAAACCCAACTTTCTGTACTCACCGGATCCTCATGGAGGATGTCTATAAGCCGGTGGTACAACCTCAACGACGCCTCAATCTGAATATGCAAGAAGTAGTTAAGAAAGAGGTTCTGAAGTTGATGGAAGTCGGGCTAATCTATCTTATATCTGATTTTGCTTAGGTGAGTCCAACTCAAGTTGTTCCCAAGAAGGGGGGAATGATAGTGGTCATGAATGAGAAAAATGAACTCAAACCATTGCGTACGGTCACCGGTTGGCGTGTGTGCATCGATTACCGAAGATTGAACAACGCCACCCGAAAAGACTACTTTCCACTTCCGTTCATTGATCAGATGCTAGTGCGTCTCGCAGGTCAACAATTCTATTGTTTTCTCAACAGGTTTTCAGGTTACTTCCAGATCCCTATCGCTCCAGAGGATCAAGAGAAGACAACCTTTACATGTCCTTAGGGCACATACGCCTACCGCCACATGCCTTTTGGATTATGTAACGCTCCAACGACATTTTAGCGGTGCATGGTCACCATTTTTCAAGATATGATCGAGAATTCAATGGAGATTTTCATGGATGACTTCTCTATCTATGGAAATTCCTTCGATCAATGTCTTCGTAATCTTGAAGCGATGGTGAAGAGGTGTGTGGAGACTAGGTTGATGTTGAACTGGGAGAAGTGTCACTTCATGGTGACAGAGGGGATCGTGTTAGGCCATAAGATATCTCGAGCTGGTATAGAGGTTGATAGAGCAAAAATAGATACCATTAGTAGACTTCCTCCGCCGATGAGTGTGAAATCCATCCGCAGTTTCCTTGGTCATGCAGGTATTACATGAGATTTATTAACGATTTCTCTAAGATTACACGACCCATGACCCGAATCCTTGAGAAGGATGTTCCTTTCGTCTTCGACGAAGAATGCCTTAAGGCTTTTGCTATCTTGAAAGAGAAACTCATTAGCACACCGATTCTCATGTCACCCGACTGGAGCTTACCCTTTGAGCTCATGTGTGATGTGAGCGATTATGCATTTGGTGTAGTTTTGGGCCAAAGACAAGATAAACACTTCCATCCTATCTATTATGCGAGAAAACCCTCAATGATGCCTAAGAGAATCATACCACTACCGAGAAGGAACTTCTAGCCGTAGTTTTTGCATTCGATAAGTTTGGTTCATACCTCGTCCTTTCCAAGACCATAGTCTCTTGAGGCTTTGCATTACCTCTTCCAAAAGAAGGACGCTAAGCCTCGTCTTATTTTGGTGGGTTCTCCTACTCTCTGAATTTGATTTAGAAATTAAGGATAAGCAGGGAGCGGAGAATGTAGCCGCAGATCATTTATCCCGACTAGAAGATCCAAGTAGAGAAGAGATTCGTGAGGAGGAAATAGGTGATAGATTCCCTCATGAATCGGTAGAGTTTGTGATGGCGGAGAAGGAGGGTATGCCATGTTTCTCGGATTTTGGAAAACTACCTCACAAATGGAGTAGTTCTTAAGGGTATGACCACTCAACAGAAGAAAAATTCTTTAGGGATGTCAGGAGGTATATATGGGATGACCCATTTCTGTTTAGGGTAGGAGGAGATTAAATTCTTCGACGATGTCGAGAAGAAGGTATAGAAATCCTTAGGCATGTGCATGAGGGGTTGACGGGAGGTCACCATGGTCTACACGTTACCGCCCAAAAAGTTTTCGATTGCGGTTTTTATTGGCCCTCGGTAGTTAAGGATGCATTAGAATTCGTTAGGAAGTGTGATCGTTGCCAACGTACCGGCAATATCTCATCTAAGGACGAGATGCCCGAAAATCCGATCCAAATTCTTGAAATATTTGATGTTTAGAGAATCGACTTCATGGGACCGTTTCTCGCCTCTAGCAGGAATCAGTACATCCTCGTGGCAATCGACTATGTCTCTAAGTGGGTGGAAGCTCAAGCTTTACCAAGCGTGGTGGCGAGATTTCTTAAGAATTTTTTCACTCGATTCGGTGCACCTCGAGCCATTATCAGTGATCGTGGCACCCACTTCTGTAATGCCGTAATGGAGAAGGCATTAGCACGTTACGGTGTCACTCATCATTTTTACATCGCTTATCATCCTCAAACGAGGGTCAAGTTGAGAATACAAACCGAGGAGTAAAGAGAATCTTAGAGAAGACGGTAGGCAAAAGTAGAAAGGATTGGTCAGATAAGCTCGATGATGCATTATGGGCGTTTAGAACTGTCACACCCCGACCGCAGCGAAAATAAGAGTCGGAGCATAATTGGGTTATCACCAAAGCACATGACATTTACTATTATGTTTCATAATTAAATGAAGTCAAAGTTACATTTCTCAAACATCCAAACATGTTCATTCAATACAAGGGAAAATAACCAAACATAATAATCCAAATACTAAATCGTTTATTTCTTCTAATCCAGGTCCTATGTGTTCCTAGCTGCTGCTGGTTCACCTGTATCATGTGTAAAATGGGAGGTTTTGGGTCAACATAAGTTGGCGAGTGAACCTTATAGATAAACATTTGATAATGATTTTATGGTTAGTTTATCAATAAAATATTGTGCATAATCATAAACGAGCACATGTATGTAATCAAACATTGGCAAATTATCAGTTACAATTATAACATGCATTAACATTTGATAGCATACATGAACATACCAATATCATATGATAACTAACATAAATGAACTGTGCGATCAAGGCTCAATCAAACGTAGCCGATCGCATTGCATGAACTGGAAATGTAAATTGAACTGTGCGCTCAAGGCTCAATCAAACGGAGCCGAACGTATTGCATGAACTGGAAATGTAAATTGAACTGTGCACTCAAGGCTCAATCAAACGGAGCCGAGCGTATTGCATGTATTGAAATGTAAAATGAAATGACCGATCAAGGCTCAATCAAACGGAGCCGATCGTGCGGGCACACCAAGATCAACCGCATAATAAAATGGGGATCAAACTCAACCTCGATGGATGGGGAGCTCTGGCCTCGGCAATTGCATGTACTGAAATAATAATTTGCATCCAACAATAACTACTTAACAGCAATAAACTAATACACATGTCATGATATGATGTATGCACAATAATTTCGTTATAATATGTAAATAAACAAGACACATGATACACCCCAAAACGTGATTAAAACGGGGAATTTGAAGGGTTCACTCACCTTGGGTGCGTTGAATTGAGATGGTGAGATGCGCACGATTTAGACGAGCGAGACAACGAGGAATCACTAACCTAAATAATAATGGAAAAATATATTAAATGGATGGATTTTATTAAGGATTTAATGGGATTTTTAGATATATTTTTGTGAGTTTATGGCTATTTTCTATCCTTAAAAATGTTATTTTTAAGTATTTTTAATTGATTTTTAAATTAAAATAAACAAATAAATATATAAAAAAAATATTATTATTTTACTGTTTGACCGTTGACCGTTGACCTGTTCGGTCAGCGGTAATTGTTGCGCCAAGCGGGATTCGAACCGGTGACCTTCAGTTCACGTGCACGTAGCTCTACCAACTGAGCTACGTGACTAACCCGTTAGAAACTCAGTTTTAATTATATTTATATACTTATTCGAATTAACCGAGAATACCTTTATTTACAAAAACATTTTAATTCAATTGACCGGTGCTTGGGACAGGGTTCGAACGCGCGTCATGAAGTTTATCTTGCACACAGTCCACCGCTGGACTGTGTGTCTAACCCGGTTATATTCTTGATTTATATTATACTTAACAACTACTCGCTCTAACCCGTGTAGTTCATGAATAAAAAGGAATGTTATTACGTAAAGCGTGTGTGTATTAAGGTTCGAACTCGGAACGTGTATAAGAACTTTGCACACAGTCCACCGCTGGACTGTGTGTCTAACCCGTTTATTATCCGAATTTTAATTACTCTTATCCCGCTTTTAAGTTCGTCTTCTTCATTACGATTACCGATTTTACTCAAACATCTGGTTCATGATTTAACTGATTAATAAACATGACGACTAGCTTGAATGTACAAAACCGAACAGTTTGGGGAAAGAATATACCGGACAGGTTGTCTTCCTTATGGAGTCCGGCGAGAATCAAGCAGCTCTGTTTTTGAACCTTCGGCTGAGAGGGTCTATCAACAGAATTAAGGAATTAGATTTGAAATTGAACCAGGGTGCATTGATTATTAGTACGTTTGAATGTGCTTACCGTTAGCTAGCGAGTTTCCGGCAATTCCAGAATTTCTCGGCGAACCCAGAAAATCCAGCAAAATCTTCTGTGGCTGATTTTGGGTGATGGATTAATGTTAGTAGAGTCCTAACAATAGTTTGAAATCGCAAAGAAGGAATATCTTACCGGTTTGTGTTGAACACGGTTTTCCGGCGATTTCTGCAGAGAATTCCGGCGAACAGTTTCTGGTGCTCAAATGATTTGAAAACGCGACGAACAGGAAATGGAGTGTTGTTGTGACAGTTCTGAATCGCATAAATGATTGGAACCTGAATTAATCGGAGTTTGATAACTTTTCGGTTTCAAAAACCGAAAATGATGAAACTTTAATTTCATTCATTAACGACTTAATTAGAAACCGAAATACATCGGTTATTAGTTGGCTAGATGAAATTGAAGTGATTTGGCGATCGGTTTACCGATTTCCGTTATTCAGATGGCATTAACGGTTGATTTGTGTTTGCGTATAAGATCCAATTGTTTTCCTAAGGTTAGCAGAAAACACTTGGTGGCGGAGTGGTTTGGGGACAGAAAGATAAGTTTGTTGGCGACAGCTGACCCGGGTTCGAGTCCCGACAACTACAATTGATTTTTTATTTATTTTATTTTAACTTTTTATCCAATTTAATTTTTATAGTTTAGTTTATTTATTAATTATGTAACGTTTAAACTCAAAATAACAATAATTAATTAATGTATCTTCATAACTTGGTATTTGATTACAAAACGGAGCGGGTTTTTGGAGACCCGTTTTTTACAAATGTTACAGTATCCCCTACTTTTAGGAATTTCGTCCCGAAATTTAAAAAGTTGAAGTAGTAGGAAAAAGGTGAGGGTATTTTTCACGCATTGAGTCTTCACGTTCCCAAGTAAACTCAGGTCCCCGTTTCGACTCCCAGCGTACCCTAACAATAGGAATGCGACTTCGTCGTAGACGCTTTTCTCCATAGTCCATAATCTCCACTGGTCTTTCAATAAAATGCATGGATTCATCGATCTGAATATCTTCAGTGGAATATGAAGATTCTCATCAGCGAGGCACTTCTTCAAGTTCAACACGTGGAATGTGGGATGAATCCTGTCGAGTTCTTCCGGTAGGTCAAGCTTGTATGCTACAGGACCTACTCTTTCGAGTATCTTGAAAGGTCCTACGTAACGTGGTGCTAGCTTTCCCTTTTGACCAAAACGAACTACTCCCTTCCACGGTGATACTTTTAAAAGTACATTATCACCAATGCTAAACTCCAAGGGCTTCCGTCGTTTATCTGCGTAACTCTTTTGACGACTTTGAGCCGCTAGAAGATTGTTTCGAATTTGATGAATCTTATCTGTGGTTTCTTGGATCAATTCTGGACCAGTAATTTGTGCTTCCCCAATTTCGTGCCAACAAACAGGAGATCGGCACTTTCGACCATATAAAGCTTCAAAAGGTGCCATGCCGATGCTAGAATGATAGCTGTTGTTGTACGAAAATTCAACTAACGGTAGGTGGGCGTCCCAATTTCCCTTGAAGTCTAAGACACATGCTCTAAGCATGTCTTCAAGAGTTTGAATGGTGCGCTCAGACTGTCCATCAGTTTGAGGATGATAGGCGGTACTGAGATCTAATCGAGTGCCCATAGCGGATTGTACTGCTTGCCATGTTCGTGAGGTGAAACGACCATCACGATCAGAAATAATACTTACTGGTACTCCATGCCGGCTTACGATTTCGCTGATATAAATACGAGCAAGCTTTTCGTTCTTGAAATCTTCTCGAATAGGGATAAAATGAGCTGATTTTGTAAGTCGGTCTATAATCACCCATATAGTGTCATACCCACTAGAAGTGCGAGGTAACCCGGTAATGAAATCCATGGTTATATTTTCCCACTTCCATACAAGTATTTCCGGTTGGACTAGAAGTCCTGAGGGTCTTTGGTGTTCAGCCTTCACCTTAGAACATGTGAGACACTTGGAAACAAAAACGGCAATATCTTTCTTCATTCCAGGCCACCAATAGGTGTACCGTAGGTCTTGATACATCTTATCGGCTCCTGGGTGTATAGAATATCGCGTCTTATGAGCTTCATGCATGAGTGTTTCACGAAGATTGATGTGGTTAGGAATCCATATACGATCTAGGTAATACAAAATACCATCAGATTTAGTTTCAAGTTTTAGCTCGGCTCCACATGACATCTCTTTTTGTACATCTTCCTCTGTTATTCAAACGTGTTGAGCTTCTCGAATTTGATCCTTAACATTGGTTATAATTTGCGAACATAGAAGATGAATGGAGTTCGCATAACCCTTTCGACTAAGTGCATCAGCCACCACATTTGCTTTACCAGGGTGGTATCTGATTTCACAGTCGTAATCATTTAGGAGTTCGACCCATCTTCGTTGCCTCATATTTAACTCTTTCTGATTGAAGATATGTTGAAGACTCTTGTGGTCAGTGTATATTTCACACTTCGTACCATAGAGATAATGTCTCCATATCTTAAGAGCGAATACAACAGCTCCAAGTTCAAGGTCATGAGTGGTGTAGTTCTTTTCGTGTGTCTTGAGTTGCCTTGAGGCATAAGCTATGACTTTTCCTCTTTGCATGAGGACGCAACCTAATCCTTGCCCTGACGCGTCGCAATAGACTACAAAATCATCACAACCTTCAGGAAGAGTGAGGATTGGTGCATCACAAAGTTTTTGCTTGAGAATTTGAAAAGCTTCCTCTTGCTTGGGTCCCATACAAATGGTTTCCCTTTATGGGTTACAGCCGTGAGTGGCACCGCAATGCGAGAGAAGTTTGAAATGAACCGACGATAATAGCCAGCAAGTCCAAGAAAAGACCTTACTTCAGTTGGTGTACGTGGAGCTTGCCATTCTTGAACTGCTTTGATCTTTGATGGGTCCACATGTATTCCTTTGTCATTGACTACATGCCGAGAAATTGCACCTCTTTTAACCATAATTCACATTTAGAGAACTTGGCATAAAGCTTTTCCTTTTCTAGAAGTGCAAGAACAAGTCGTAGATGACGCTCATGATCAGCTTTAGACTTTGAATAGATAAGAATATCGTCGATGAATACAATAACAAATCGATCAAGGTAAGGTTTGCAGACTCTATTCATTAGGTCCATGAAAACAGCTGGTGCGTTGGTTAATCCAAACGGCATAACCATGAATTCATAGTGACCATATCGAGTTCGAAAAGCAGTTTTTGGGACGTCTTCTTCATGCACTCTAAGCTGATGATAGCCAGATCGAAGGTCGATTTTCGAAAAACAACTGGCACCTTGTAGTTGGTCAAGAAGATCATCTATGCGAGGTAAAGGATATCGATTTTTGATAGTTAACTTGTTGAGCTCTCTGTAGTCGATGCACATGCGAAAAGATCCATCTTTCTTCTTTACAAAAAGTACAGGTGCACCCCAAGGCGATGAGCTGGGGCGTATAAATCCCTTGTCAGTCAACTCTTGCAATTGACTGGCTAGCTCTTGCATTTCAGAGAGGGCTAACCTATATGGAGATTTTTCCACTGGTGTAGCACCAGGTATGAGATCGATACGGAATTCGACATCTCTGATTGGAGGAAGTCCTGAAATGTCGTCAGGAAAAACTTGTGGAAAATCTTTTACAACAGGAATATCTTCAAGTTTCTTCTCTGCGGTCCCCTTCTTGAAGATATGGGCTAAAAACGCAACATAATTCTTGCGAAGGCATTTTTGAGCTTGAAGACAAGACATTAAGTTGAGCCCTTTCGACGAGGTTTCTCCAAAGATTCGAAGAGTCTGACCGTTTGAAAGAGGAATACGAATAAATTTCTCACGACATACAACTTCCGCATGATGTAGACTGAGCCAATCCATACCGATTATGATGTCGAAACTTCCCAGCTTCATAGGAATAAGATCGACTGAGAATTCGTGGTCGTTTAAGGTGAGCGTACAGTTGCGTAAAATAGAGTCTAATGAAACAGGTTTTCCGTCCGCAACTTCTACCGTTATGGATTCCGCGAGCTTATCCCGATTTTTACTTAAGATAGGTTCAAACTCTAATGACACGAAACTTCTATCCGCACCAGTATCAAATAACATAGAGGCATATCTACCATTTATAAGAAACGTACCGTTGACCACATTGCCGTCAGCTCTGGCCTGGTTTGCGTTAATATTGAAAGCTCTTCCTCTAGCAGGTGGAGGAGCTTGGTTCGCTTGATTCACAGGGTTGGCTTGGGCCTGAGCATGAATAATATTGACCAGCCTTGGACACGTGTTTCTGAAATGACTTGGGTCGCCGCAGTTGAAACAAGCCCGCATAGGTTGGCCATAGGGTAATTGGGTTGATAGTAGGTTTGGGCTAACTGTTGAGTGGGTGGAAATGGTAGCTGTTGTTGGGCTTGACCCATTAATTGTTGGTGGGTTTGGGTTATAGGTTGGTGGCGGTTTGTTCGTTGAAGCGTGCGGCAGTTTTGAACAGTGTGTCCGGCGCGACCGCAGCCGGTACAGTATTGGCAAGGATAATCAGGGGAGTGGTGATACTGACAACGGTTACATTTTGGTAATGGGCCTGTGTAGGGTCTTTTGTATGGCGCGGGTGGAGGTGTGACTTGAGTGATGGTTGCAGCAGGAATAGGGGTGTTGGTTTGGGTGACTGCAAAGTTCCTGGTGTTACGCTTCCTCTTGTTAGCAAATTTAGAGGACGGAGGGTGGTGGTTTGAGGTTTGTCCTCAGCAGGGTTTTCTTCTTTTCCTCCTTGAATTTCCCATTGCGAATTCGGTTTTCGGTCAGTTCTGTTGCCAACTCCATGGCAGCTTCGAGGGTTACCGGGGAAACGTTGAGGACCGAATCTTGGATTTTCGAGGGTAGTCCTCGAATGTAATGTTCGATCAGACGGTAGGTTGGAGTGAATAAGTTTGGAACCATTTGGTTCAACTCCAAGAACCTTTTGTTGTAAGTAGAGTGATCACCATCTTTTTGCTTCAAGGCATGAAATTCATCCTCCAATTTCTTAATTTCACTTCTAGGACAAAATCGCCTAGTCATGATTTCCCTTAACTCCTCCCAAGTTAAGGCCATCGCATCTTCTGTTCCCCTCTTTCCTTTCTCAGTATTCCACCAAGTGAGAGCTACCCCAAGTAGTCTCCCGGTGCCATAACGAACTTTGCGATCCTCAGGACAATCGCAGTTTAAGAACACGTTTTCCATCTCCTCGAACCAATGTAGGAGAGCAGTGACTCCCTCAGTCCCTTCGAATTTTGGAGGATCGCAGGACTTAAAATGTTTATAGGAGCATTTGATGGTAGGAGGGTTGTTGATGATCTGGTCCTGTTGTTGAGGAGGGTTAGTAGGATTTGCAGCAAGGGCTTGTTGTACTTGTACTACGATGTCAGGCAATATCGTGGCCATTTGATTCGCGATATGAGTGGCCAAACGTTCCCGAGACTTTTCCGATTTCCTACCTCTTCGATGCTGTCTAGACGACATCTACAGGATCATAAAATGAGAAGATTGTGAGTTTATGATGTCTTTTTAGGTGTCATGTGTCTTTAAGAAAATGAAAATAACATAAATATCAATAATGCAACTACATCCAAAGGATGTCTTGGGTTCGCTCATGTTGGGCCTCAAATGTCCCCCATACCTTCACCTACATAGTCATGTGGGCCCCCATGGCTATTGGCTTGGTAGGATTCACATTAGTATTGGCAATTTAACACTCGCATCCCCCGAATGCTAACCACAAAATATGTTCATGAGATGTTTGGTCGGAACGTGTCCAGGTGTAGACACAATGACAACTCAAAGTGGGATTAGCTCTCACGACGTTTGGTATAGCATGCTTTGGCCTAATAGGTATTTCGTACTCTCATCGTTAGTCCCCAGGTAGGCAAAACTGGTCCTTTATTTTGGATTTATACGAATGCCAGCCTAGACAAGACGTTCCGACTACCGGTACTAGTACCCTTCCAGTTACTACATGCCCGTCATGAGAACTCACTTTGATGAGATTTGAAAACACGAAAATCATTATAAAATCAATCATGATGTGGTGTGTGCTTGCATAGATGTGATATGTTATGATCATACGATTTCATGATAGGCATTATTTGATAATACATACTTATGAACATGCTTGAACAATATCAAATGTAACATTTAACATAAACATATAAACATCATGAAATTTGGCATATAACACACAAAATTCTTATAAGTTTCTAATCGACTATAGTATAGGCTCTAAGGGTCTAATAACCTATCCTATATCCCTATAGTCATGGCTCTGATACCAATCTGTCACACCCCGACCCGCAGTGGAAATAAGAGTCGGAGCATAATTGGGTTATCACCAAAGCACATGACATTTACTATTATGTTTCATAATTAAATGAAGTCAAAGTTACATTTCTCAAACATCCAAACATGTTCATTCAATACAAGGGAAAATAACCAAACATAATAATCCAAATACTAAATCGTTTTATTTCTTCTAATCCAGGTCCTATGTGTTCCTAGCTGCTGCTGGTTCACCTGTATCATGTGTAAAATGGGAGGTTTTGGGTCAACATAAGTTGGCGAGTGAACCTTATAGATAAACATTTGATAATGATTTTATGGTTAGTTTATCAATAAAATATTGTGCATAATCATAAACGAGCACATGTATGTAATCAAACATTGGCAAATATCAGTTACAATTATAACATGCATTAACATTTGATAGCATACATGAACATACCAATATCATATGATAACTAACATAAATGAACTGTGCGATCAAGGCTCAATCAAACGGAGCCGATCGCATTGCATGAACTGGAAATGTAAATTGAACTGTGCGCTCAAGGCTCAATCAAACGGAGCCGAACGTATTGCATGAACTGGAAATGTAAAATTGAACTGTGCACTCAAGGCTCAATCAACGGAGCCGAGCGTATTGCATGTATTGAAATGTAAAATGAAATGACCGATCAAGGCTCAATCAAACGGAGCCGATCGTGCGGGCACACCAAGATCAACCGCATAATAAAATGGGGATCAAACTCAACCTCGATGGATGGGGAGCTGCGGCCTCGGCAATTGCATGTACTGAAATAATAATTTGCATCCAACAATAACTACTTAACAGCAATAAACTAATACACTTGTCATGATATGATGTATGCACAATAATTTCGTTATAATATGTAAATAAACAAGACACATGATACACCCCAAAACGTGATTAAAACGGGGAATTTGAAGGGTTCACTCACCTTGGGTGCGTTGAATTTGAGATGGTGAGATGCGCACGATTTAGACGAGCGAGACAACGAGGAATCACTAACCTAAATAATAATGGAAAAATTATTAAATGGATGGATTTTATTAAGGATTTTAATGGGATTTTTAGATATATTTTTGTGAGTTTATGGCTATTTTCTATCCTTAAAAATGTTATTTTTAAGTATTTTTAATTGATTTTTAAATTAAAATAAACAAATAAATATATAAAAAAAAATATTATTATTTTACTGTTTGACCGTTGACCGGTTCGGTCAGCGGTAATTGTTGCGCCAAGCGGGATTCAAACCGGTGACCTTCAGTTCACGTGCACGTAGCTCTACCAACTGAGCTACGTGACTAACCCGTTAGAAACTCAGTTTTAATTATATTTATATACTTATTCGCATTAACCGAGAATACCTTTATTTACAAAAACATTTTAATTCAATTGACCGGTGCTTGGGACAGGGTTCGAACGCGCGTCATGAAGTTTATCTTGCACACAGTCCACCGCTGGACTGTGTGTCTAACCCGGTTATATTCTTGATTTATATTATACTTAACAACTACTCGCTCTAACCCGGTTAGTTCATGAATAAAAAGGAATGTTATTACGTAAAGCGTGTGTGTATTAAGGTTCGAACTCGGAACGTGTATAAGAACTTTGCACACAGTCCACCGCTGGACTGTGTGTCTAACCCGTTTATTATCCGAATTTTAATTACTCTTATCCCGCTTTTAAGTTCGTCTTCTTCATTACGATTACCGATTTTACTCAAACATCTGGTTCATGATTTAACTGATTAATAAACATGACGACTAGCTTGAATGTACAAAACCGAACAGTTTGGGGAAAGAATATACCGGACAGGTTGTCTTCCTTATGGAGTCCAGCGAGAATCAAGCAGCTCTGTTTTTGAACCTTAGGCTGAGAGGGTCTATCAACAGAATTAAGGAATTAGATTTGAAATTGAACCAGGGTGCATTGATTATTAGTACGTTTGAATGTGCTTACCGTTAGCTAGCGAGTTTCCGGCAATTCCAGAATTTCTCCGGCGAACCCAGAAAATCCAGCAAAATCTTCTGTGGCTGATTTTGGGTGATGGATTAATGTTAGTAGAGTCCTAACAATAGTTTGAAATCGCAAAGAAGGAATATCTTACCGGTTTGTGTTGAACACGGTTTTCTGGCGATTTCTGCAGAGAATTCCGGCGAACAGTTTCTGGTGCTCAAATGATTTGAAAACGCGACGAACAGGAAATGGAGTGTTGTTGTGACAGTTCTGAATCGCATAAATGATTGGAACCTGAATTAATCGGAGTTTGATAACTTTTCGGTTTCAAAAACCGAAAATGATGAAACTTTAATTTCATTCATTAACGACTTAATTAGAAACCAAAATACATCGGTTATTAGTTGGCTAGATGAAATCGAAGTGATTTGGCGATCGGTTTACCGATTTCCGTTATTCAGATGGCATTAACGGTTGATTTGTGTTTGCGTATAAGATCCAATTGTTTTCCTAAGGTTAGCAGAAAACACTTGGTGGCGGAGTGGTTTGGGGACAGAAAGATAAGTTGTTGGCGACAGCTGACCCGGGTTCGAGTCCGGCAGCTACAATTGATTTTTTTATTTATTTTATTATAACTTTTTATCCAATTTAATTTTTATAGTTTAGTTTATTTATTAATTATGTAACGTTTAAACTCAAAATAACAATAATTAATTAATGTATCTTCATAACTTGGTATTTGATTACAAAACGGAGCGGGTTTTGGAGACCCGTTTTTTTACAAATGTTACAAGAACCGCCTATAAGACACCTTTAGGTACCACTTCGTTCATGATTGTCTATGGCAAAGCTTGCCATCTTTTGGTAGAACCGAGCACTATGGGCCCTTAAAATCGTAAATTTAGACCAATTCGAAGCAGCTAAGAAACGGTATTTCCAAATTCATGAGTTCGAAGCGCTAAGAGATGCAGCCTATGAACGACCATGGAGTATCAAGGAGAAAACAAAGGCATTGCATGATAGGAAGTTAAAGGGGTTGAAGGATTTTAAAGTTGGTAATAAGGTCCTGTTATACAATTCAAGATAGAAATTATTCGCCGGAAAGCTTAAATACAAGTGGACAGGTCCTTATGTGGTTAACGAAGTATTTCCATATGGGACAGTAGAGTTGAGAGATGGAGCCGATGGAGGCACTTGAAAAGTAAATGGGCATATGTTGAAGCACTACCTAGGAGGGCCGATCGATTCCACCGAGATGGAGGAAACTCCTCTCGAAGTTCCACCTCGCACCACCCTATAGGGCCATGAGTGAAAACTCACGTGTAGAGTTCGTATTATTTAGTAGTAGTTCACGTTTTCTGTTTTTATAGTACTAATGTTTTGTTTTTAGTAATTTGTGTGTTTTGTGTCATTTAGTCTTTTGCAGGGTTATATCACCAACATGTAGCCACAACCGACGAAGAATTGGAGTTGCAGGTAAGTTTTCATACAAAACCGGGTGCTAAGAGGGTTTTTACAAAGTTTCCATTGAACTCAAAATATTTTCTAAGGCATGAACTGGCCAAAACATACGAAACTTTATGTGAAAATAACCTTCTGGCAGGCCGCGAGAGTCACACAATATCCCGGTCGCGACCCGCGAGGCATAATGATTCCGGAATAAAAGGAGACGGTCGCGGCCCGCGAGAGGTTATTTTGACTCTCTCGCGGCCGCGAGAGACATGAACATCAGATCTGCACATTTTATCCCCAAATTCTTCACTTTTAACCTAATTTCTTTACATTTACAATACGACTACCACTCAAACAACCACCATAATCCGCCTACAATCACCTCCATTCACCCAAATCTTCTTCCACCACTTCAGTACATCATCCCTCACTAATTTCACACTTGAAGTTTTCACCTTTTACCATTCAAACAAGCTTTTTAAGGGTCATGCAACTTATACTCTATTTTCTTAGCTTTTCTTTGTAGATCGACGCTGAGGTATGTGTTTCTTACAACTTTCTATTTTAATTTCAGTATTTTAGTTAGTTGCTTCATATGATTTAGTGTCGGGCCTTATTTAGGTTGCATATTAGTTTCCTTGAGGGTTTGGGGTGAACTTTGTTTGGTTTGAGTTTTGGATGTTGAGGCTCTGGTTGGGATGGTTTGGGTTCTAATTGTATATTTTGCAGGTGGATTGGTTTGGCAGGGCTTCAAAATTGAGTTTGGGGATTCGGGTTAGTAATGCTTGCTATAAAAATCACATTTTTAACAGAAATTTTAACCCGTTTTTTTGCCAGGAATATAAAATTTTTATACTCTGTTTGGGACTCAATGTTGGGTTATTTTGCGGCACTCGGGAATTAATTGAGGACAACTAAAGTGCCGGGAGGAGGTAGTGTCGTGTTTTTAGGTATTTTTGGGTTATGGTTGGCAATTTGGGCATTCATAAATAGGAGATCTCTCGCCCGTACTCAATCTCCATTCGGGTGAGATTTGGTCTAATAAATTGGTATTTTTGCTAACGATCACTCAAAATATATCTAATATTTGGTAAAGTGTCTTTTCTGGTCATGACTGCGAATGTAATGTTATACGGTCATTGCTCAAAAATGGTTTATACTTCTAACGGTCTAGTTGTTTTTGCTTGTGAATTGAATGTTTTTGCAGATGTCTGGCGAAGGCAGTTCTAGTAGACTGGGGAAAAAGAAGAGAGGGCCCGCAGCTAGACCAAGAGGGGACCCAGTAGAAACTCAACATCTACCCCCAAATTTCAGGCAGAGAAGGAGTGTCAGATACAGCGGGGGCGGTATCCCCCATGGACAGAGTATGAGATTAAGAGACACTCCGCTGCTACATTTTGAGCTAGAAGCACACGAGAATGAGAGACTAGCCAATTTGATTACGGTAGACCTATTGCCATACAGACGGATAGACTGGGACATGTTAGACCACCTGGATAAAAGGGGTAGAGTTGAGCAGTTGCTAGGTGATATATTCAGGAGGGTGGTAGATTGTGATGAGAAGCAGTACAAAAAAATCACTCTTGAGTTCCATTCGACTTTTGAGTACCAGCAGGGGAATTTTGGTGAGAGTGATGTTGTGTCTTTCGCCCTGGGAAGGCATGTGTTTGATATGGCCATCCCTCAATTCGTCGTGGCTACACAGTTCTATATGGTGGATGAGGTTCACTCGCAGGAGTTCGTTACCAGCCTCAGGGGGTATTCAAGAGGAGGCACCCACATAGCGTACAAATAGACGAGCTGGCTAGATTTTGGGGCACAATTTCATCTGAACCTTACTCAAACAATATGGTGGGTAGCGATATTATTGATCCGGTTTATCGGTTTATTCATGAGATTCTGGTATCCACATTAGTCGGCAGGGGGCAGGGTGATAACAAGGTTAACCAAGTCAGTTTGTTTTGTTTGATGTGTATGGTAGAGCAGCAGCCTGCAAACTTGGCCAGTATTTTTGCGTGGTCAACGAAGCGGTTATGGAGAGGAGGTCTGGGGGCTCGGATTTACTGTGGGCCCTTGATTACTTGGTTGGTGGAAAGTCTCGGGGTATTTGATAGGCACCCACGAGATAAGATGCGAGAAGGGTCGTCTCCTTGCTTCATGGGTGTGCGGGATTTACATGCTGCTGGGATTTTGACATCTCATGAGCCAATCACTTGGGAGCCTATTAGGCACGATCCGCAGGTTCAGTCTCCTCCTGGTTCTGAGGCTGCGTCGTCTATGCAATCAGCTGTTCCTCTGCGCTATCAAAGACAAGTGATCCACCAGGAACTACCGAGCAAGCAATATCCTCTTAGACAACCCCGTCCAGACTCACTTACTTAAGATTCTTTGTATAACAGGATGGAGATAGGGTTCGGGGATTTGAGGGGATACGTGGATGAACAGTTCGGTGGGGTCAGACAAGTGATGATCGAGAGCCGTAGGATGCATGAACAGGGCCAGCGTAGGTTGGAGGATGGAATGCGGTACATGATGGAGAACTTGCACATGGGGGTTCTATCATATTTTCAGCATCAAGGGCAGCCGGGTCAGTCGAGTGGTATGGAAGATGTGCAGCCATACCAAGTTTTTGAGCAATCAGAAGAGGATGAGGAGGAGGATTAGTTAGAGACAGTGGTTTCTCAATGATTTCTATTTTTTGTTTTATGTTGTTTTCATCCTTCCATTAGTTTGTATGTGTACTTTAAACACTTTACATTTGGGTTGGTTGGGTTGATTTGGGTAATGGTTGTGGTAAGCTTCTATTGAACAATTATTTATTTACTATTTATGTTTGGAAGTTATTTGTGTTGGAGGATAGGAATGGTGTCTATTTTTCTACTTCCGTTCACGTGTGAGGGTTGAGAGTTGTTTCTGAGCGTGATCGGATTGGAGGGCTTATGTGGAATTGACTAGCACATTGAGAGTCTCACATATCTGCTAAGTCGTTTCGCTTGTATAGTTTGTATTTTATTTATTTATTTTTCAGTTTTTATTATTTAGTTAGTTGAGTCTTCTCATCCTTGCATTAGGGATAATGCAAAATTTAAGTGTGGGGATGAGATAGTTGAGTCGTAGAGTAGTTTTGTTGGAAAAAAAAATTTAATCAGAAAATGTCTTTTGAAGATGAAGTTTGCAAAATAAAAACGGAAAATAATAGAAAAGTTGAGTTTTTATTCGGTTTCAAATAATGATAATATGAGCTAATAAAGGGTTGAGTTTGTGTCTAACTTGGGATATGTGAGTAGGCTCGATTCGGTTCTTAGTTTCTTTGAGATTAATATACCTTAAATGTCAGTCTACTAGTGGGTACTCATTTAGGAGAAATGGGAAGCCGAAACCGCCAAAAATAGTATAACTTAGAATTTTAGATCATGTAATAAAAGAAAAAATATAGAAAATTGAGCTTGATTGAAAAAAGTAGACGAGGCCTATGTAATCTTTGTTGGGGATGGTAACCCTGACTTAGATTTCCTCTAGGATAAGTTGACAAATTGCTTAAATGTCGAAACTCACGTTGTCGCTCTCAGGGATAGTAACTCTAGTTGAGACAACCTCTAGGTTAGGTATGCAAAAAGAAATCAAGTGCTCAAAAGCAAAAAAAAGAAAGTTTACTTGGTTTTTAATTCTCTTGATTTTGTTATAAAACGGTTAGGAAATCAGCCGAATGATTTGTTCCTTTTGTTCCATAAGCTTGATGTGGGATTAGGTGTACTATGGATGATAGTGTGAGACCTTAGGTAGATTGGCCGAACTTGAATTAAATTTACATGATAAGGGCTTTGAACCGAGTTTTGAGTTTAAGTGGACACATACACTTACAATCGTGGTTAATACAAGTTTCAACCTTAATAAAATAATCTTATTTTTGAAATCAAATAATTACTTGACTATGATTCCGTTTGCATGATTCTTTTTCAAGGACAAAAAAAGAGTAAGTGTGGGGATATTTGAAGCATTGAATAATACATCTATATATCGTATATAGTTTGTACTAGTTTCGTTAATATTCGTTTCGGTTTTACAAGAATTTATCTACTTTTAATCCAATTACTTTTCGCAAGTCTTGGTTTGTGGAAATGGTTGAAAAGAGGAGAAAACGAGTTGAAATGTTGAAAGAAACCGAGCTGGATCGTAATTGGAAGTCGAAAGAAGAAACGAATCGAAAAACATTGAAATTGGGTCTCTGGCGGCTCGCTAACGACCAAGGTTATCCTTCTCGCGGGTGGCGAGAAGGGGAAATAGGTCTGGAGAAATATAGCCCGGTCGTGGGGCGCGACCGGTTACTTGATGCCTCTCGCGGCCAGCGAGAGGGCCTTTATGTCAGATAGTTTCGAAATCTGATCAGTTTTTTGTTGAAATGTTATTTAAGTTAGAGTTTAACTCTAATTACAAGTATTAGACGAACTTGGGAGCTTCAATAGGCAAATTCAGGAGATTTAGTGCTAGTTTTCCAAGGAAAATTTGTTCGGAAATCATTGGATTGAAGCTAGGAGCCTAGAGATCAAAGAAATCCCTGATTTTATTACCGATTTTCTTAACCTTTAGCTTTCTTTGTTTTGATGAATTCAGTTTTTAAATTTGCTTTGATTATGTTTAAGACAATGATTGTTGGCTAGAATTTATATTGCTACCTAGGTTATGATGATTTTTATTAAAGTTGGATTTTTATTGAATTTATAATGTGTTTATGGGATCTTTAATAAAGTAGTAAACTTTGGTGAATTGATTTGGTTTATTTGCATGTTTTGAATTAGTTGTTGATTGTTTAATTGTTTCACATAGATCTACTTGAATGCCTTTCAAGGAATAGGTTATCTTGATTATCGAGTCTTAATGAGTTCGGGTAATCTTTCTGTAAATTGGCCAATAAACCCTAGAAACAGCTGAATGAAAATATAATTAAAACTCAACATTATACTAAACTCAATTATTGAGAAATAATAGTTTGTTAACTGAATTAAATATGTATATTGCTAGGATTAGGTTTTGAGAGAAACCCGGTTTTAGTTTACTTGCAATAGTTGAGTCGGTTAAACCAAATCAAGAACCTTAGTTAGTTAAGAGATAGTTAGCTATTGTTAGACACTTTATTAAACAATAGATAACCGAAAGGAAATCTTATAAACCGGTAAACATAGCTATCTTTAGGATATCATAGGCGTCTTCACGAGAAGGGTCGGAGGTCCTGTTCGGTATTCATTAGGATTTAATATTTTAAGAAACTCGTTCCTATCACTTAAAACTCAACTAAAACTATTCAATAATTATAAAGATTCTAACCTAGGTAGCCATTCCATTATCATTGAATTAAATCTTCGCTTTGAAATTCCACTTTAAGTCGTCTTAATTAAGTTAATTTAAGTTTAATTATAATTTTAGGATTCTTTTTAGTAAACCCCCCAATATAAAATAAATTAATTGTGTCAATATAGTTTAAATAGAGTCGTTAACGTAATTAGAGAGTCTCGTGGGTTCGATATCCGGACTTACTTAAGTTTTTCTACAATTGATCGGTCCACTTATCGGTTAGTAGTTTAGTCGAGTTTCAGGAGTCTAGAGTATTACTTTGAGTTTAGAATTAGGTTAATTTCAATTGTTTTTATTAGAATACTTTCAGTACATCAACTTCATTCTTTGTATGTTTTTATTATCATTTAAAATGCACCATAAGTTCAATTAAAACATATAGTTAGTGCGAAAACTCGAAAACTCCTTAATAAAGGGAGTGAGGCTTTTAATGAAACAGGGCCGAAATTAAAAAAAAAGTACATAAATTTTCAAACGTTACTATATTCTTTGTATGTTATTATTATTATTTTTTTAAAATGCATCATAAGTTCACAAATTTTCTTATCTTTCATTCGAGTATATTTGAGCATATATTTTCAAGACAAACAAAAGATTTAACGTATGGCTCTTTTTTTAATGCTACAAGTCTAATATTGCACATATGCAGTACAACCTAGTAGGCTTTTGGTTTAGTTTAGCTTTTAGGGTTAGGTTTTGGGAGATTTAGGTTTCGGGTTAGTTTTTAGGTTTTTTTAGGGGGCGGGGTTTAGGTTTTTAGGGGGGTGGGTGTGGGGGTTTAGGTTTTGGGGGGTTAGGATAGGGGTTGGCCGGTTCAGGTTTTTTGTAGTGTTGCACATGTGTGAAACAAATTTTTTTTCTCATAAAAAAAGCTTTTTTATATTTTAAAAATGCTAGATTTACAGCCAAAAAATGTTAGAAAATTTTTATAAATATTTGGTATATTTTTTAAGGTTTTTCTAGAAGTTTTCGAGTTCTCGCAATACAAGGATTTTTCTTTTGAACCCTCCTATATATGTGTGTGTGTATATATATATAGGATTAGGATCATTTATGAACAACTTCTTGAGAATAAACTGAGTGAACTAATCTTGGTCTTTGATTAGTTTTTTAGATTAAAAGGATAAGATTGTATTAGTCAAGTACTTTTAATTAAAATCACTTAATTTTCTCATCTCTTAACTCTCTCTCTCCCTCTCTCTCATTTTTAATTATTTCTCTATTATTTTAATTATAAGATATTAAAGGGCTAATGTTTATTTTTGAATAAACTGTTATGTTCTTTTTAAAATTAAATATTAAACCTAATTAAATTATGTTTTTACATATGTGCATACAGGTCAGTATATACAAGACTTATACACTTGTGTATAATTACATCTTGTTCCCACAGGTCGGTATAAACCAGATTTATACACATGTGTATTATTCAAGTACATATGTGTATAAACTAACAGCTGTGTATCTTGTATAAATTGATAGTTAGCGAGACTGTACACATGTGTATAAACTAACATTTGCGTATCTTGTATAAACTAATACTATCGAGACTGTACACATGTGTATACACTAACAACTGTGTATCTTGTATATACTGAAACTAACAAGATTTTAGAAATTTTGATTATATTGTGTAATAAATACAATATACAAAAGATGCAAATACCCTTCTGTCAATTAATTTAAAGGGAAGTTACAACATTATAATTACAATCTTGTAAAAAATCTCTAGATTATATAATCCAATGGCTTAGATTAGTTCACACAGTTCACTCTCAACCTAGTATTCACTCTAGAACCCTACCCTATATATATATATATATATATATGGTGATGTTATTGTAAAAAATGTGTTTTTTTGTCAGAAGGGTAAGAAAGAATCTAAACTATTAGATCTTTAATCTAATGGTTGAGATCTTGATGGCAATCTTGTAAATAGTGTTTACCATTAAAATATTAATTTTCTAGATTAAGGTTATAAATGTAAATTTAAAAATTTTAAATTAAGAAACTAACATTAATGCACATGCAAGTTCCCCCCTTATTTTTTGAACGTCAATAACTTTTATACGTAACTCTTTTTAAAAAAGAAATTACACCGTAATAACAACGAGTGTTTTTTTGTCTTTAATATGATTACCATATAGTTATACTTATTTAGAGAAAAAATTACGTTTCGATTGAATGTTTTAGTCCATGGTGTTTTTTCTATGTTCATCATAGATCTGCTACCAGAAATATATAACACTATATAGCACTATACATCTATCATAGACCTGTTACAGAATACGTAACACTATATAACACTATACATCCATCATAGACCTGCTACTAGAAATATATAATACTATATAACACTATACATCCATCATAGACCTGTTACTGAATACATAACACTATAACACTATACATCTATCATAGACCTGCTACCAGAAATATATAACATTGTACATCCATCATAGACATGCTACCAGAAATATATAACATTGTACATCCATCATAGACATGCTACCAGAATTATATAACACTATACATCCATCATAGACCTGTTACAAAATACATAACACTTATATAACACTATGCATCCATCGTAGACCTGTTACAAAATCGTATTCCTATATTAATGGGTGGTGGTTATGAAGGTTATCAGAAAATTACTTGTTTACCTTTTGAATTAATTTAGATTGAGGACACATGTCATCTCCACAACATTTCTCACACTTCTTACACTTTGGGCCCCTTTTACAGGATCCTCTTACCTATATATATATATATATATATATATATATATATATATAATAATATATATATTACACTCTCTTTTCTTTCTCTTTACATGTTCTCTCTGACATTCTGTATTTTTCATTCTTTTCTATTTTATTGTAATTCGTATGATATTTTCAATTCTTTTTATTTTGAGACATGATCATAATGGAAATTAAATTTTATACTAATTTACCTAATTATTCTTGCATAATACGTAAACGTTCACAAATACGCATTTTTAATTTAAGAATGAGCCATACATCGAGATTATATTTTCCTTAAAATGTTATTCGTACATGTTACATTATAATACATGCTTGCATACACTCTAAATACCTAAAACATGGCATAACGTAGCAAACCAAACAACTCAAGGGGATGAAATTTTTTTTATTATTTTATCGGATCTTAGGAACCGTATACACAACCCCTTGTGGTCCGCAAGGTGTGTGTCTGACAGAAGCTCGCAAGAGCTTGCAAATTTGGTCATTTTCTCTCCTTTTAACTCCTAACCACCTTTTTAATGCCCCAAACCCTACTCCTACTTATAAATATCATCCCTAACACCTCCTAAAGACTTTCACCACCTCCAAACACACTCAAATCTCCAAGATTTTCAACTTTTAGCCAAAAGTTCTAAGTTCAAACTGTGACTTTTGGTTACTTTCTTGCACATTGCCTTCTTTTTTTTCTTCCCTACACTTGGAAAACCTTTAGGAGTATTACCTCTTGTTTACCAAGGTAAACAAAGATAGTAAACCACCATTTTGAGGTCCAAGTTAGGATTTTTAGTAATTTTTTTTATACTTGTTTTATCTTTACTTGTTTCTTGGAACTTTTGCATACCAAACCAAGCCACCAACAAGCTACATGTTAAGGGACTTGTGTTAATGTTTAATTCCAGAAACTTGAGGTTTATATGCCTCTTTTTTATGTTCTTGTAAGTCTCTAAGTAATCCACAAACAATAATGTGAGTGAAACCTCACCAAGTCTCCAATCACGCAATGGGTGGTAGCACTCATGAAAAAACACACACTAATAATATTGTCTAAATAAGTGTCTAAACAAGATATGTTTTATGTATTTTCATACTCGTAAATTTCGTGGACTTTACAAATCTCCAAATCCTAATAAAGATACACATTTTAGGGTGACTTCGGTGTTCCATCCCTCAAAACCTCTCACTCGCATTTTGTGGAAATTCTTCGCGAACCATGAGTTCGTACTTGACCCATTTTACTCTTTAAACACTATTTGGATTGCAACATGTATCTATACTAAACACACAAACATGCAAACTTATTTAAACACCCAATCCTTAAACATGCTTATTTGTTATGCTAAATGTGATCCATGCTAGATTAATCGTATTCTTAGCTATCTCTCATTAACCTTATAAGTCTCCCTTAACATGTATAGCGTTATAGGATTAGCACACTGCTCGTGTTGTGGATCATTGTTAAGTTATTTGTTACGACCTTATTTGCTTCGGTGATAAGGATACGCTAGTGCTAAACATTGGATTGATATTTAGTCAATTGCATGCATGCTAGTATGTTACATAATTTAGTATACTTTAAACATGTGGATTTGAAACTTATTCTTATATATGCTATGTATACAAACTAGTATGCTCACCGACGTAATTTGTGTTGACTAAAATTTTTTATATATTGCAGGAAATATTTGATGATGATATCTCAAGAAAACTACTTAGAGTGGATTTAGATACTCACCAAATTTACTTATGCATTTTATTGTTTTAGTTATGAAATTTCCAATTGTTTAACCTATCTTCTATGAATAATGTAATGTTTGATTCAATGAAATGAAAATGAAATTTTGAATTTTAAAATATTATCGCAATTTAATGTTATGATGTGTTTGATCAATATATTACGTTTCACCTTGATGTTTCCTCCATCAGTTAGGGTGTGACATTCTTTCTCTCTTCTCCATCCCCAACCACCACCGGCCATCCCCATCGACTCCAAACCACTAGCGTGAATCCCACCCCACACCTGCCACCACCATCGCAGATTGAACACCACCAACACCCACTACCACCAGCCACTAGCAACACTAATCACCATCAGCAGCCACCAACACAAATCACCACCTTCCTCAACACACAAAACCCTAGATGTCTTCATCTACATCATCTTCCCTAACCCTAAATTGGAACTCACCACTCAAATCAACCCTAGCCGCAAAATTGGAGGTCATCATCCCTTTTCAGATTTCACATAATGAGAGAGAAAAGGGGGAGAGTGGTTCAGTTGAAGGTTGGTGTGGTAGTGGCTAGTGGTGGTTGCGGTGGTGGTGTTGCAAATGTTGAACTATGAGGCTTCAAGTTACAGAGAATGAAAAAAATGTAAAAACAAAAGTAAATACGTACGTTTAAAATATCCCTGACATAACATTTAAATTAGACGAACTTAGCGTGTTCAATGATAATAACAACAAATTGAAACCATAGGTGTACAATTTCAAAAAAAAAGTTTTTGGTTAAATTGACCTTATGACAATTTTGGCATTTTACTTTAATTTAAGACTTACTACTCACTGTTTACAATAACCAACCCCCCCAAACAAAAAACACCAATAATATTGTATTTTTGTCGTTCATTCTATATTAAATGATTTTTTTCTGCCGTACCACATAATCTCTTAGCTCATTTTGGTCTTCAAAAAATAATGGCAGTCAGTTTTTTCTTTTAGTTTTTCCTTTCCTTTTTTGATGTATGTAATATATATATATATATATATATATATATATATATATATATATATATATATAAACAGGATCAGGAGAAAACAATTAGAAGTGTGAAAAGGTGAGAACGGATCCCCGCCGAACACGTGGCAGAGGGGCGCTAAATGATATGAGGGTACGAAGTGTCATAGTGCAGTTTCCGCCCAATAAAAGGTGTTTAATTTCGTTTCAAACAAAATTCCAAAAATTTCGTGTTAGCTGTTACCTCCTCCCCAAGCTTTCGAGATATACGGCCTTTAATGGGATTCTGACCTACAGAGTAATATTTGAAAATGGCGTTTTATTTTTTAATGTTATTCTTCATATATTCAATATTTGTTGTTTTAATTATTAATCTCAATTGTCGAATATATGTTGATTTTGTTTTACGATCAATGGCATTTTACATTTGTAAACATTGTTATTACGTACATCTGATTTGTTGTAGATATTGGTGTTAATTTGTAAACATTAGTTATTACGTACATCTGATTTGTTGTAGATATTGGTGTTAATTTGTAAACATTAGTTCTTACTATTCGTTGATTGAAACACCATAACACGTTTTGACCGAAAAGACGCAGCGGAAATACGTACCGTAAAATTTCTTTCTTTATAAATATTCTTTCATCCTTAAAAACCATTTAAAACAACTTCTTTAGAAGAATTACATCATTCATCTTTCATTTGTGAATCAAATATAACATACTAATACAAATTACGTGACCACCCATTCCGTACAATCCATGTCTCTCTAACTCAGTCTTCAATCACTTGTCATTCATGATAATGATCCATAGTTCTGTACAACCTTCACTCACCACACATACATTCGCATCATTAGTACATATTATATATATATATATATATATATATATATATATATATATATATATATATATATATATCTAAGATCCATAATTATAGGGTCTCATCTCGTTCTATTCTCATATACATTCCATTCAATATCGTTCTAAATTCCAGCATTTCATCTTGGTATCTAATCCTTAGTGAGTCAACAATAATGTACCTGCACTTCATTTCATTCTCAAAGGCAACCTGATTAACATCGTTAATACTCATGTATATTAACACCATAAATACTTACAAGTTACATATGAGAGTTCACACATTCGAATACCCATGGTTCAATAGTGTCAATACATCTTATCTAATCCAGTTCATTCGTGTATAATAAATTTACTTATACACTTACCCCTCTATCCAAACTCTTACTTACAATTTACATTCTTACATGTTTAAGTGAACAAGTCTTAGTTACGTACTACTATACATGTAAGTCTTGTAAAGAACAACCTATGTGCACACTCATTTCTATTCATGCTTACTTATAAGTTCCATCTACTGGAATGCAATTAAATCTATACATACATGCCCACCGACTTATTTTGTTCCCACGCATACTCACTTACACGCCCCGTTCTTACTCGTACCTCATAAATGCTTTTAATGACTTCCGGGTACATTTCGGGATCTTAAAGATGAGTTCAATACTCATCCATACTTCACAAAACCATTTGGTAAGGTTGAGGTAGCATATGAAAGTATAACGGGGCATGGAATGGGTTCACGGGGTTCGAAATAGAAGAAAAATGAAGAAAAACTTTGCTGGTGGTAACCCCACCGTAAGCTACGGTAGGCACCGTAGCTTACGGTGGCTAGGAAGCCACTACGGTATAGAATAACTGCCTTATGGTGGAAATAGGGACTCACCACCTACCGTAGCTTCTGGTGGCTACCGTAAGCTACGGTAGAGCCCAGTTCAAACAACACTTGTTCTCTTATTACTTTCGTAAACGACCGTTAGGCCCCCGAACTTCTTTCTTCCCCGTTTTTCATGGTTCCATGACGTAATTCAAGTCCCATATCCTTCTAATTCTTAATCATAAGATCAAATTAACTATTACTATCACCAAGTTACTTTACGTGTTTTGACCCGTTTGGTTCCACCATGCACTTTCTGTTACTTTTGAATAATCAACTTACTACAACATTCTTTCCCATTTACTTACCTTTCTCAATCAAACCTACATGACTCCTAACCTTCATGCAACAGATTTTAATTATGTACTAAGAAGTGAGGTTCCGGAATTCACTTACCTTATATGTTCGTGTTTGCATCCGCTTCCTTGCCTCCTCTTGACCCGTTAGCCTTTTGTGCTTGAGTCCATCCTGACATGATCCCTGTACTTTCATGTCATCACAATCACATTCTTGTTCCATACATGATTGTACATATTAACGATCATATCAAATGCATATCTCTCATTTGACTTTCTTTAGTCAATTCTAACGAACATAAGGTATATACCCAAAATCACATCCTTTCAAACTCATATAATTCATCATGTCATCACATATAACACTTATTGATATAACACGTACCATTTAACTTTCTATAATATTACAATTGTGACAAAATCCTAACCTTGCTACTTATGCATATTTGATTTTCAGGAAGTCAACGGTTCATCGTATGGACTTTCAACTTAACCTCATACATCTGTGTCATTATAATAGACCCTACAATTGATACTATATACATTTCATACTCATGACGAAATACGTATTCAACCAAAATATCACCTAGTTATATGCATACACCCACATATTTAATTTCCTCCATACTAGCGATTCTTATAATTCTACAACTAACACTTTCTCATGAAATCCTTCTACATTGCATTTTTTAAGTTTACTTATCATCAATCATGTCATTACCACATCTTACTAATATTCATTCATTGTTTAGCCTACAATTTCACATTTTAACCTATATTAGGCATTTCATCAAACACTTGGTGTGCGTACATTATGCATATGCAACTAATTCATGCTATCTCAATTCTTTTAAATCATCAACACATAAAAAAATATCAAACTAACTTCATACCATATCCAACCTAACTTGCAAGAGTTCATCATACTCAACATAATACATCTAATTTAGCTAGAATTAATCATGGTTTCATCCTCCTATTAAAAGCCCATTTCACCTTCATCAGGTTTTCAATGTATTTTAAGCACATACAAACTTTCTATACATACATTCATCTATGTTGTGACTCTAAACGAAATCTCTACCTTAATTTGTATCATGTTTCAAAAAACTCATTTCAATTTGATGTTTTACATTTTCTCATCATGCTAGAACTTCACCAAAAGACAAATTGTAACATACCTTATGATTAGCAAGTAGAGGAGATCAAGAATTGATGTACATGCACAAGATCAACCATCAGTTGTTCCCTCAATTTACTGAATTGTGTTTAGGTTTTTAAGAGAGTGTTCTTCCACCTTTTTTCCATATCTCGCCACATATACACATACTCACAAAATTCTGCACTTTCTTTTTAATTAAAACTCACCCCAAAATCTTCACCTTTAGTCCCTCTTGTTTGCTACTAAAACATAAATGACACAACTTTCCTCCTCTACTAGTTTTTATCGTACATTTAACTAGGTTAAATAGCCTAGTTATTTTATTTCATACTATAACATATGCACACATACTTGTGAATTAAACAAGTCCAGTTTTGGGGCGTTACAGTTGATTATTTAACTTATGGCATTTTCAATAACATGTTTCAGGATTACTGTATTATCAGTTCTTTATATTGATTATAATTCAACTAATGGCATTTTTATCATTATTAATCTTAATTGTCGTTTAAGATCTAATATATGTTTATTTTGTTTTAGGATCAATGGCGTTTTACATTTGTAAACATTAGTTCTTACTATTCATTATTATTCAACTTATGTCATTTTCATTAACATGTTTCAAGATTACTGTATTATCAGTTCTTCATATTGATTATTATTCAACTAATGGTGTTTTCATTTGGCGTTTTTGTTAATATATTTTATTAAGAAAGTAACATCAGTTATTCTTATTGTTTATTATTCAATTAATGGCATTTTTATCGATAATGTCTTTTTAAACGAGGGTGTTTCTTTGAAAACTGGTTTTCCATTTATCATTCCGACTTAGTAAAGAGATAAAGCTAAAAATAGACATGATATTCTGAAGCCTCGATGATTGTTATTCAATGTATGTTAGGTATGCGACGGCTTGTGGTTTTTCTGTTAGGAAAGGGAGTGAAAAGATAAACGTCAAAGGAGAAAGACATATTAAGTATTACATGTGTATAAGATCTGGGGTGTATAAGGACATGAAGGTTGATATGTTGGACCCTAATCAAAAGGGAAGGATTGTGCAATCCAATTTTACAGAGAGGACCAGTTATGGAACACTTTTATGTGTAATATTTGAGGTTAGATCATGGAAGGTCTATAAGTTTGTTGAGGAGCATAACCATGGTTTTGTTGAATAGCCTGATAAGCATTTTCTCCTTTTTATACATAGTATGTCTAAGTTGAATTTGAGATCGGTTAAGGTGTTTGAGATCGGTTAAGGTGTTTAATGTTATATGTTATGAATACTTGTTTTGGGGGTTTTGAAGATGTGGGTGCAAGTAAAGTTGATTTTAAGAACTACAAAAGGCAAATTAACTTGTTTATAAGGGAATATGATGCTGAGATGGTTGTGAGACATTTGCATGAACAAAAACAGTCCCAACCTCATTTCTTGTATGATTACTTTATCGATAATGATAATGGTTTGAAGGGACTTTTTTGTTGGATGATCAATGCAAATGTAACTACCAAGTGTTTGTTTGACGCCAATTATCGTTCCAACAAGTAATATTTATAATTCTATTTTTCTGTGCATTTTGACATTTTCAATGATTAGATGCATCGGCGTTTTGTTCCAGTTTCATTTATCAATGGTGTTTTCATATGCAGATACTCTATGGTCTTTGTACCGTTCACTGGTATAGACAATAACCATTGCAATGTTACATTTGGTGCTGCATTATTGTCGTTAGAAACTGTTGATACGTATTTATATGGTTGTTGAAAGTTTTTCTAAAAGTTGTTGGTTCTCAACCAAAAGTTGTTGTCACTGACTAGGATCCAGCAATGAAGAAGGCATCGGTAATGCATGTGGCACGTGATGTATAAACTTTCTTTAAAGGTTGATTTTCTTATTTTCATGCATATTATATTACTTAAATAACGAAAAGGGTAAACGACATCATTTTACATTAGTGTGTACAACTTGATTTTAAATAAAATTTATGTTTTAACGTAGATAAAAATAAGTAAATCGCAATGTCATGCTCGAAATTTTATAAAATATCTATGCGCAAAAAAATGGATTCTACTCAAAGAGAATTATGACGATAAAATGTTATATTATTAAAATAATTAAAAAAATAGAAAACCTAAAACTTTTGATTACTTCATCAATTTGGCATTTTAAGATATATGGCGTTTTGTGATTCCTAAGTGTGTTCCATGTTAGTTTTTTGTTCATTAAGGTATTTTATTCCATGGCATTTTCGTGTTTTATATAGGTTGGTGTTAGGCTATGTAATTCAACCAATTTCAAAGAACGTATTTATGGTGTGGACGGATATTCTTACACCCGAAGAGTTTGAATCAGGATGGGAAGAGGTTATTAAAGAGTTCAATTTAGAGGATAATGACTGGCTTTCTGATATTTTTGGCCTTAGGAATTCTTGGATTCCTGCATACTATAGAATGGAGGAACTGTCGGGCCTTATGCGTATGACATCAAGGTCGGAGAGTGAGAACCATTTTTTTTGCCCAAGTGTGCAATTCAAAATCTACTCTTGTTGAGTTCATGACTGATTACAAAACTTCAATAGAAGGACAACATCACATGCACCGGAAAAATGATCATAAATCTCGATACAAACGAAGCCAGTTGAAAAGTAATTATAAAGTGTTGGAAAGCCAAGCTGCTGATATATACACAAAAACTATTTTTTTTGTGACATTCAAGCTGAGCTAATTGGGATGGTGGATTGCATAAATCAAAGGTATGAAGAGCAGGCCGATGGGTTTGTTAAAGTCTACATAAATGATTTCCAGCAACTTTGTACATCCTTACAGCTTTATACATCCTTATTCGAGGTAAATAATGGCGTTTTCTGAGTATTGCATTTTTTTCTTTCTTGTTTGATGGTTTTTTTATACATACAGTACGTGCATGGCGTTTTATACATTTATTGTCTTTGGCATTTTTTCAGGTAATATATCGTAAGTCTGATTGCACCAGCACTTGCTCATGTAGGCGTTTTGAACAATTTGGTTTGCTATGTCAACATATATTTAATGTTTTGAGAAGTTTGGATATTAGGGAATTTCCAAATTAGTACATTTTGAATAGAAGGCGTAAAGAGGCTTCGCCAAATTGAGTCATGATTTATTCAAATCAAGCTTGATCCCGATGTGCAAAGTATGATGCGAGAAATTATTTTGCAATGGGGTATACTTTGAACCGTTTATTTAGTAATAAGGAGGAGCTATCCTTATTCAACGATCATGTTCAATCCTATATAAGAAGGTTCAAGATATGCAGATTGTTGTTCCTCCTCCTAGTACTAGGGATAGATTTGCGAAGATAATAGGGCAATATCAAAACGACAACAATCCGATAAGAGTCCCTGTTGGGTATAAGTCGAAAGGTTCTGGATCTCGCAAGCATTTGAAATCCAAACACAAGGAAGCATTTGAAAAACCAAAAACAAAAGGGAAGCCTGGGGCGAAAGAAAGATAGTGTAAGAATTGTAAAACTTTCGGACACTACGCATCGACATGCACGAAGCCCGTAATTAAAGAAGAACGACACGGTCTTCGAGAGTAAGTGAAGAGTAATTTGGCGTTTTTATATTTTTTTATATTTTTCTTATTCAATCTTTGAGCATGTTAGAATACACAACATACACTCATTTGGCGGTTTTAGTTTTTTCATATGCAATCTTTAAGAATGTTAGAACACACAACTTACAGGTTTGGCATCTATTATTTTTAAACTTTTTGACGTTTTAATTTGAACAAGGTGAGGTTTATCTCAATAAGATTTTGCTCAATGATATGGCCAATATTGTTAATGCTCACTTAAGAATGACCTAAGAATATTGTCCACCTCATTGAGTGAAACTTTATCGAGAACAAAACGGAATCTCCAAGAAACGAGGTTTTTCTATATGGTATTTAGTAAAATATGGAGTTTGCTTTTGGTTTAATCAATGGAAGGATCTGAGATTGTTTATATAATATGTTTTTGGCCCGTAGTTTGAGCGGTAAATTTCTATAATAAATTTTAGTAATAAAGATGGCACATCCCATCATTAAGTTACATCACTAAGTTTGGTGTTTTGTATCAATGGTGTTTTAGATTAAAAAATGGGACAATACAATTAATCAACTTTGTAAAGTAAAGTTATGGCGTTTGAAATAAAACATGGCGTTTTTAGAAATATCAGACTTGCACAATTTAATTAATATTCTTTTGCATTTTGTTTTATACAATTGTGTAATTTTGTATTTTTTATTGTGATTAGAGGTAATTATTATAGTCAGTGGTGATTTTGGCGTTTTTACATCTAAGTAGTGAAATAAAGTATTTTTATTAAAAACCACTAAAAATAAGATACCACAAAAAAAACAAATGAAAAAAATTAAAACCCATCGTTAGAATGGATCTAATTTGAGAAGTATACATTGTTCCCCTCGTTTTCTTCTTCCGATTCTTCATTAATATTCTCATCCAGATCTTCACTGTCATCATTTGCTTCATCTTGAAGACTTTGATACCTCTATATGAACATGTCAGTCAACAACGCCAATGTTATGGTCATGTCTGGGTTTAAACATGTTGCGTTACATAACTTCTGTAGGAAGACAAGTCTCTGTTCGGTTATGATGTTTTCAATCGTGTAGGCTTCCTGCTCCCCGTTGTCCCATACAACACTCACTAAGTCTGTGTTTTCATCATAACACCAAGATTGGATGACTGGATTCAAAATTGGATTTAAAGGGTACCGTCCGAATTTTCTGGTTAATCTTCTTATAACCATCTGTGTTTTCTAACATAGGTTATCAAGAGGAATGCCAAGTGCTAGGATCCCCTTTTGAACTTCTTCGTCCAAGTTCAGTATGGCTTAGGCGGCTTTCACAAACACTCTTTTTCTGTTGTCAAAGATGATTACGAATTTATTGATTCTAGTGTTGAATATGAAATGATGTTTGCCATTTGTTCTTTTTTGTGATTTTTTTTCAATTTTGGCGTTTTCTGAGTATGATCAATATAAGGGATGTTAACATCATTATATGATTTGTTTGGCGCGTAGTTTAGGCAGGAATTTTTTTATAATAAATGTTAGGAATAAAATTTTAGTTACTATTTGTTCAGCTTTTCTATTAATACTGTAACGCGTCCCATCATCAATTTTTGGTGTTTGTATGAATGTTGTTTTATGCATGAGTTTGGCGTTTTAGATAAAGATGACGTTTATACCTGAGTTTGGCGTTTTATTTTAGAGAAGTCAAAAGACACACCATTACCCTTAATGAAGCGTGTCAATGTAATAAAGTTGATGTTGTATACGAAAACGCTACCACGCCAATCTAATCCATAGATTGTTTTTATCCAACGGATGAGAGACGTTCTCACCGTTTTCACACTTCCAATCGTTTCCTCTAAATCCTGTCCATATATATATATATATATGGTGAAGAAAAAAATGAGAAAACAAAAAGACTAACTAAAAAAACCTAAAACACATACCAAATTTTTTTTGAATTTTTTATTAAAAATTGCTATAAATAATAAATAAAAAAATCTCAAAAAAAAGAAAAAAATTACATATGTAATAATACAAAAAGCCTAAACCATCTAACCCACCCTCCACCGACACCTCCCAAAAACCTAAACCCCCACCCCCAAAAACCTAAATCCACCCTTCCACTAAAAGTCTAAACCTCCCCCACCATCAAAAAACCTAAACCCCCAACCCCACTCACCCACAAAAAAAACCTAAAACTAAACCCTAAACATAAACCCAAAAAAACCTAAACCCCCACCCGCCCCTCTCCCCCACCCAAATACCTAATTCTAATCCTAAACCTGCAAAAAATCTAACCTTAAAAGCTAAACTAAACTCAAAAGCTAATTATAAGAATATAATGCACATGTGCAGTATAAGTTTTTTTTTTGAAAAAAAAGTTCTATCTATTCATAAAAAATGTAAAAAAAATAACATGTTTTTAGGCTTTTTTTAGTTGGTCTTTTTAGTTTTCTCAATTATATATAATTTTTTTATGATGCTCTCCCTAAAAACGAAATTTGAAAATAAAAAACAAGAAATGGGTAGTTGGGGAAGTTGGAGAAAAATAAGAGATAAATTCGGATTTTTCAATATATATTATTGTCTGTTTATAATTATACACTTATAACCTTTATAACTATATCCACATTTTGCTTTTAATTACAATTTTACCCTAATCAATTTTCAACCATTGATTATAATTATTAGATCAATGGCTTAAAAAGGTTCTTATCAGTTCTGCATAAAATGTGAGTTCTGCAAAGAACTCAACCTATATATATATATATTGCGAGAATCACATTTATTGTGAGAACTGCGAGAACCAATGTGAACATAAAAAACTAGAAAAATCTAAAAAACATATAATTTTTTTTAATATTTAAAAAAAATCCTTATATTTCGTTACCAAAAAAAATTTCGAGTAACAACTATCGATGCACAGGTGCATATGTATCATTTATTGAACAAATTATGTAATATATTACCAGTAGTAGACAATTGTACGTTCATTTACACTACCATTCGTAATACACTACTTTTTACATTACCAATATTAAAATGCACATGTGTATCATTATGTATAACCATGATATAACGTGTTTTGGTACAAAAAGTTTGTTATTTTGAATGATAAAGTAGGCTCATATACATGTTTTTTTGTTAGTTATATTTAGTGGTTGATGGTTTGGTTATATTTGTCACTTTATGAAGTAATATGTTGTTTTGGATGGTATAAAGGGTGTTAATGTACATGTAATAAAGTGAAATATTGGTAATGGTATTGTATTATAGATGTTAGGAGGTAATGGTAGTGTATTATGGATAATATGATAGATGAAAGGGAAAGTGTATTCAAAGTAGTGTACCAAAACACGTTATCTCATGTTCATACATATAGATTCACATGTGCATTTTTATATTGTTAATATAAAAAGTAGTGTTATGGATGGTAGTGTAAATGAAAGTGCAATTATCTAATATTGGTAATGTATTACGGAATTTGTCAAAGAAATGATACGTATGTATATATGATGGATAATTGTTACTCGATTTTTTTTTGTTTTTTAGTGACGAAATATAGCGATTTTTTTTAAATGTTAAAAAAATTTTGTGTTTTTTTTATTTTGTAGGTATTTTTCGTTGTGTTCACATTGGTTCTCGCAATAAAGGGTGGTTCTTAATGGATCCTTCTATATATATATATATATATATATATATATATATAGGGATGTGTTAAAATAGGAACTAAACCGTGAGAATTAGATCATCCAAAATGTTTTTCTGAATTTTTTTTTCTTAAAAGTCATAAAAATATCACTTGTTTCAGCAAAAACAAATTTAAAAAAAATGTCACATACCCACATTTACAGGAGGTGTAATAAAATATTTATCTTTATGCAAAATTTACAACAGCGCGTAAAAAAACTTGAATCAGTCAAAACTTACGACTCGACAATTTTTTTTACTTTTTTTACAGATGTGTTTATAATATTTTTATCTACATCTGTACAAAAAAATTTTGGCCAACTCGGGTGGGAACAAAAAGTTCTCACAGTTTTCACAACTCGTGATGGTTCTCATTTCAACCGAGCCCTATATATATTTTTTTACCTGCCCCTCCTCCACATTCTCATCCTACACAACCAAACACTCGTTCTACACCAAACATTCCTCAATCTCCTATTGTCATTACTTCTTCATCCAACTCCTAATATCCTCCTCCTAATCCTCTTCCTTGTCACCGTCCTTACAACCTTCAACAAAACCTGAAACCTTGTGTCCCGTATAGTCCATCTACTATTCATGTCTTCATGTTTTAAAAAGTCCTTGTCTAAAACCCTTCCTTTATTGTTGCAAACCAACATCCGTAGTGGCGTCATAACATGGCTGAGGAGTTTACAACATTTATCAAAAATGGTACTTAGACTCTAGTACCTCATGTTCTAAAACTAACGTTATAGATTGAAAATGGGTTTACAAGATAAAGACAGAGCAACATGGCGTTGTTATACATTACAAAGCTCGCCTTATGGCTAAAGGGTTTCATCAACAACTAAAACTAACACTAATGAAACCTTTGGTCCTTGTCAAGTCCATTACCATTTGAATCGACTGGTTCTTTCTCTTGGTGTTACAAAGCAATGACTAATTTGTTAACTAGATGTTCAAAATGCATTCTTGCATTGTGATCTTATGATATAGTCTACCTCTAACAACCACAAAGCTTGTTTATCCAAACATCTGGATCATATCTATTTGTTACACAAATTGCTATATAGCCTCAAACAAGCTCCGTGGGCTTGGTTTCATTTTGTCTTTCATAGGCTCTTCAATCTTTGAGTTTTATAGCTCTAAAACTGATCATTCCCTGTTCACCTACAAAGAGGGGAAAACCTTTCTTTACATTCTTTTTTTGTGGATCACATCATTGTCATTTGATAACAACACCACTGCCATCAATATTACCATCCAGTTACTCAGCAAAGCCTTTATTATCAAAGATCTTGGTACAATTATCTACTTTATAGGGATTGAACTTGTTCCGCAAGTCAAGAATACCCTTCTTTCATAAAAGAAGTACATCTCTAAGCTATTTCAATGACAAACTATAAAGCTGAATCATCCCATTTGACCACCTCATAGTTCATATATCTTGGATATTGTCTTCTTATCACGGGCCCAGTCAAATACCATCAACTAGTTGGGGCTCCACAATATGTGACATTATCCAGACCTAACATCTTGTAAATTAAGTGTGTGAAATCAAAAAATGGATAAAGATAAAAAGTTATGCAAATAAAGAGAATGTATTACGTCTATGAGAAAAGAAGTTAAACTCGTGTTGTAAAGGTACCAAAATTTTCTATCTACATAGGGCTTCAACCATTATAATGATTTGGATTAAACGTTGCAACTATTCATGAAATAGTATAATTGCTAGCAGTTATTAGTTATAATCGTCAGTAAAAAGAATCCTTTGTAGAAACTTCATTAGTTATTACTGCCTAGTAATGTCTTTCTTGTAGTTAGTAAACTTAGTTACTTTTGCTTAGTAGTAACTTAGTACTGCTAGTAGTAACCTGTCACTAGTAACGAATTTCCCACATTGTATTTATCTTAAGTGACTCATTTCATAAATTATAATGTATTTTCATTTTGAAAGTCCCATGCCTATTTGTTTCCAAAAGTAAGAACTATTGTTCTTAACCATGGAGGAAGTAAAATGTGTTTTGTTTAAAGATGGGAGAGCTCAAGAAACTAGTTGAAGAGGGTAAAATCAAATATATAGGTCTATCTGAGGCCTTCACCTTCCACTATTAGAAGAGCCCATGCTATTCATCCAATTACAGCTGTAGAGTTAGAATGGTCACTGTGGGTTAGAGTCCATGAAGAAGAAGTAATTCCCACTTGCAGGTAAACCATGTCCGATGTAGTATACAACACTCTCTAAATAGATGTGAGTTTGAGTTTGGACCATTAATATGGTGTGTAAATTTTGGTTGTTAAAACATTGTATGTTCTTTAAATGCCATCTCTTACAAGTCTTGTTTCCACTTTATTGATGTGTATTTTTCAGAGAGTTAGGCATTGGAATTGTTCCGTACGGTCCTCTTGGAAGTGGGTTTTTAGCTCTGGGTCTTAAGTTTGTTGATTGTATGCCAGATGAAGATGCTAGGAAGTTTGTGTTACTTTGTAATGAAAACTTAACTAATTTAATGGGCTGTGCTTCATATTATACTTTTATTCTTGTTGTGAGTTCTGATTTCTATGATGTGTCTTTATAGAGCATTCCAAGATTGCAAGGGGAAAATCTTGAACACAACCTTACTTTGTTTAATAAGATTCATGAAATTGCAAAGAAGAAAAGGTGCACCATGTCTCAGTTGGCTTTAGCGTGGATCCTACACCAAGGGGCAGACCTGTGTCCCATCCCAAGCACCTCAAAAATCAAGAACTTTAACCAAAACATTGGTACTTTGTCTCTCAAACTCTCACCACAAGACATGGTTGAGCTTGAATCTAGAGCTTCAGTTGATGCTTTTAAGGGCAGTATATTACCTCCCAACATCTTGGCTCTTTCAAACGTTGAGACTGTGCCTTTGTCATCATGGAAATAACTCACTCCTTTGCACACATACTTAATTATTGTCGTACTTAGCTTTATTCTGCTATCATATGGTGATTTGTAATGAATCATCATGTAGTTGCATAACTAATTGTGCATTTTTGTTTCATCCACTTGTATTGGAATTCTGTTTGAGGAATTGTTCTTGATTTATTTAAATTTCTCTAGTGTGTGTTTTTAATTGATCCAAATACTATTTTTGTAGATGGGAGAAATCAAGAAAGTTGTTAGATAATGTTAGATAGGTTATGGACACTAGAAAAGTTGTGATATGGGCACTAAATAAAGATAAAATAATATATAAATAAATATTAATAAAATACTATAATGTCACATGGCAATTTTTCCTTCAACCAATTATACTTTTATTTTTATTTAAAAATATTATATTATCCTTATCCTTTATTATTATTATTATTATTATTATTATTATTATTATTATTATTTTTTAGTTCAAGTACAGTGATCTCAAAATAACTTACATTATTTAACAGTGTTACATAAACTTTTAAATAAAAAAAACATTTCATTATAAATTACAATTAATTGAAACGTTCCATTACTTTGGTAAATATAAATTACAATGAATTGAAAGAATTGAATACGAATAAAAATCACAAGTTGTTAAAGATTTCTTTATAGACCACATTTGTTGTTTTATTTGTATAGGTTTGTCATCATTATCTAATATTAGTCGTTTGACTCCATCTTTAATTTTTACTCTTAATAAAGTGACTTAGAGCAAACCATGGTGAATACTGACTATGCTTGTAATATTACTTTACATCATCTTTCCATTATATTCGATATCATTTATGAGCATGAAGAAGGTCCATAAGATGGCTTCTTTTGTGCTTCAGTAAACTATTAGTGTATTGAACAAATTCGACCATTTTAACAATCAAAATTGTGCTTCAGTAAACTATGATGATTTGAAAAGCTCGTTAGTCAAAATATACATGATAATAATGCCCTCTTTCTTCCCTTAATTTTTATTGTAAAGTGTTACCTTGTAATAAATATTATAAGAAAAGTAGGTTTAATAGCCTACTCTTCCTTTTGAGTATAAGAGTAATGACATCATAAATTACAAAACTAACCTCAAAGGACATTTCTTTTCTGCTTCTAGCATTAAAGAAACACAATCAAGAAGCTGAAAAACTCTCCTACTGGCTCATGTGGCTTTTATTTCCACCGTATAAATGCTAGACAGCCTGAAAACAAACGAAAAATAGAGGTTCAAAAAAAACCCTGAAAACATAGATATGATATACTGACTTAATAATTGGAGTGTGTACAGGATCTATATTGTCTACACAATCTAATTTTAGGTGCTTTTACTCCTGATTTGCATTTAACATTTGATTAGTGCAACTTCAATAACAGGTATCCAGTCCAAAAACTATTTTCTATAGCGTGGTTTGTTATACTATATCATAAAATCACTTTCAACTGCAAATCCAAACACCCTTTTTAAGTGTTGCTTTTTTTATATTTTACCTTAATATGTACTTTATTCACTATATTTGTAATACCTTGTGGGGCAGGAAATATTAAGAATAAGGCAAAAAAATAATGTATTACATTATATAGTCTTATGTCAACATTAAAGTCAAAGCTTTTAACATTCAATTATGACCCTTAGATTTGGTTTAGATGAAATCTCAACCATTTAAATTACAAAATCCTTGTAGAGGGAGAAGTTATCATCTAAAGTCAAAACCACATAAAACCGCTTAAAACTACCACTCCATGTTCTCCCCTTTTTCCTCATTGGAGTTACCAACGGCTCCAGTATAATGCTTCTCGACCCATGTTCGTAATGAATTTCGACTTCACATTCATCATCACCCTGTTAGAAATTTTTGTAGTGTGAATGGATATTAATTTAGTAAAATTAATAATTATTTACTAAACTCTTTATGTGGATGAAAAACTCTTAAGTAGAGTTTTTATGTCAATTTATTTGTTATTATTAGAGTTTATGTCTCTTATAAAATATCTAGTTAAGTGAGACTCTTCTTCACCCCATATCTCTTGTTTTAAAAGTAGGTTATGTGCTTAACTTGAAGGGGGGAAAATACAAGAGATGTAATACAAGAAAACACGTGAATTCATGAAGAGTTCTTGGAAAAGAAGAGATACTTAAATACCCATGTGTTGGGTACTTAGAGAGATAAGTTCTCTACTCAATTTCATCTTCTTCATATTATTATTTTTCCACAAGTTCTAACACTATAATTTTATCTGGTGTAACCTCGGGCGCGTGGCCATTTCCGGCAGTACAGACTACTCTGGCTGTTGTACCCTGGGAGATTGACGCGTCATCTTTAGTAGAGATGCGAAATCTGTTTTAAGGGAAGCGTGTTGAACACGTGCCTCAGCCACAACCGTCAACACTTGTTTGTTCATTTTGTAAAACTTATTGTATAAGAAGATGTGGTTCAAGACCTCGTTGAAGCCCACACAAAGGATCATATAAGGAGACGCGATTCAAGCGTTCGTTGAAGACAACACAACGGACCATACAAGAAGACGCGGTTAAGGCTCTTATAAAAGACTATGGCTTGAATCAATTTAGTTACATACGTTGTATTATATATATTATTTCGTTTGATTTGTTCATGGTACGTGTACTATAATTTCTCAAACATATAAAGAGAGTATCTTTACTATTTTTATTTATATATTCTTTTATTAAAATTGTGACCCATATCCTACAATCTTAATACAAATTTCGTGAGATCGTTGCTACATTCTTAAAACCTTATATATAAGGATTTTGGGTTCAGGAAAGGATTTATCATAAAAAATATTTTTAGAGATTATGATCTTATAAATATTTTTTTGGGAAATATATATGTAGTACAACTTGTGGTGTTTGGATTTGTTGAAATCGAGATACAATCTTAAATTCTATACCGTGATACAAAACGAATAATTTTGGTTCAACCATTTGGTTTTTGAAACGATTTTGTAGTCGTTAATTTTTCTAACATTTGTGTTAGATCGGGTTTATTAGAGTAAACCATACATTTTTTGTAAACGTTAAAATTCTCTATCGTGTGGGTTAGACCGACTTAGTGTTAGAAATAGTTTATGTTATAAACTAATAAGCCTTATAATGATTTTTGTATAATAAGCCTTATAATAATTTTTGTAATCATTTGTTTCTAAACGAGCGTGTTAGAATCATGTTTTATATATAAACTAATATGTTCTATAACGATTTCTGTAATCGTTTATTTCTAACGAGCATGTTATAAACAATTTATTGATAAGTATGATAATGATTTTTGTAATCAATTATTTCTAACAAGTATGTTAGAAATTATTTATTGATAAGATTTATACTAATTTTTTGTAATTGTTTACTTCTAACAAAAATGTTAGTAACGGTTGATAAACCGTTAAATTTGATAACGATTTTTGTAATCATTTGTCTTCTAACATCGTGTTAGAAACGGTTTATGAAAAGTGTTAGGTTGGAAGCAATTTTTTTAATAGTTTATTTTCTAACGTGTGTATTAGAAATGGCTTATTTATACGAACCAAATATGTGTTTATAACAAGTCGAATTAATATTTTGTGGAAATATTAATATTTCTAAGGTGCACGTTAGAATTTATTTCATTTTAACATGTTTGTTAAAAATAGCTAGAATATAAATGTTTTGAAATGTTTTAGGTAAACATTTTATATAAGTAATTTATTAAAGCATTTATTTTAATGAATATAAACACATTATATAATTCTTATATGGTTTAGAAATAAAAAGTCATTCATTGAAGTTGATGGATTGGCTTCAATAATTAAGTCACCATAAAGTAACGGTTTTGTTGTGTGGGATTTTTCACCTACTTTAGTTTTTAATTTTTGAATCAAAATGGTCATTATTTGTATATATAAAACGAATTTAATTTTCTAACATGTGTGTTAGAAAACATGTATCACGAATATAAGTCTAGAGATTGTTCCTTTTTATAAGTCCATAATGAACGAAAATGTTTTTATAATATTTAATTGCCTATGTGTGCATTAAATACGATTAGAAATAGTTTATTTTATAAACTATGTCATTGGAAAACGTTTTTGTGAAAGTCCTATTTAAAATGTGCCTGTTATAACATTTTTTAACATTTTTGTTAGAAAACGTTTATTACATGCGTAGTAAGACTAAACAATATAAAATCGTTTGATGTTTTGGGTTTTTGATCTATGTTTTCATAAACCTTAATTGATATTATTAATATAGTATTGCAAAATGAAGGAAATGTTTTAGAATATCTTTTAAAACAAAGTTTTTTCATAGCATTGATAATTCAAATAGTTTGCTACTCTTGATAAAGTAGCATTTTGTGAACAAAGTAATAATCTTGTGATATTATTTGGTGGAAAACATCTTGGTGTTGTTGTGAACAAATTTAATTGTTTAAGTATACTACTTAAACGTAGTCTTTGTAACAACTTGGTGTTGTTTTAAGTATGATTGTCCAAGTTTATAGTTTCAAGATGAAATGGGAAACTTGTACTTACGAGTACATGGAGTTTTATTAAGGGAGTACCTTAAGACATGCTATGGGATGATATCTTTACAAAGATTTTGGTCAGATTATTAAGTGTTGAAGATAAAAGCACTTTGATATTTGATGTCTACTGATCGTCTATGCTACCGATTAAATTTCAAAAGTGTTTGGCACTTATGATTTAATTTCGAATGTATTTTATTGTTTTGTGTTTAATATCTTCAGATAACACATGCAATTTTTACAAAGAAATAAATTACTAATGTTTGTGACGTATAAATTATTTTTTTGTGGAAAACAACTATAATGTTAATTATACATTATTTAAAAGAAAAAATTTGCATTTACTAAAAGCCAAAGACGAGACATCAAATGTGTAACCACATCAAGAGTGAGTAGTGAGTGTATTGAGATAAAATACACAAACGAGATTCATGTCGAAATACTTCGTTAGAAATCATTGGAAAATTCATAAGTTTGAATTCTAACATATGAAAGTAAAAGTACTACATGTTATTGTTTACCTTTAACAATCTTGCGAGATTTATACGTAGATGCGTCTACCACTTGAATATGGAAATTTTACCTTCGTTTGGGAGAGCATCCTAAATATACATATCTCCTAATGAATAACAATAGATGTGTGCAAATCACTTATGGCAAAATTATGAATGCCATTTGTTAAGTGTGGATCTAGTTGACTCTATCTTCCACATAACAGTGATTGTAAACGAGGAACATTCATCTTGTTGGTGATGAGTGTGTTCACCCACTGACTTTATTAAGACTTATGTTTAAGTACTTTTGAGTCAATGGTAAAGCATTAGAGATCAAAGATAACAAGTTATGTTCCTTAATTGAATGATAAAATTTAGCTATGTGTTATATACAATAATTTGTGAGACCTTCCTAAATATTGATGTTTTAGGATTATGAATAAGTCGCATTACTTTGTCTTAACAAGGGATGAATGTTGCAAAGTGATATTATGACATCCTTGGGGCTGTGAAGACTCAGAATGATGCATCTTCTGTTCACATGCTAAAGTATTGTAGTCTAAAGCAGGCTAGACTAGTACTTGGTTAATTATGAGTCTTGACGGAGACTAATAACTCTAAACATTCAAACGTGTATGGACACAAAAAGAATTTGTATATAGAAAAGTTGAAGGAGAATTTTCATTCATTGTAAGGAAAAGACATGTAACTTTTGAAGAGTTTGTTCAAAAAGCTAATGAGAGAACTCATTGTCTAGGTTTATTCTAGATGTTAAATTAGAATTATTCTAAGTTGGTGACAAACTTATGACAATGTCATGTGTTGCTTTGGTCATCTCGGAAGCTTATGTAAGCTAATGCAATATGATATAATCAGGTTGATCTTATTCAATCATATGTGAATAAATGTCGTCATAAGTGAAGTTACGGAAATGTTGATCAAATGGCAAGAAATGTGGGCGAGGATCCATTTAAGAAAAACAACCCTATAAGGGTATGTAGAAATGGTTTTCATTACCCCATCTGGATGTTATCCGATAACACTTAAATGTGGGGGTGTCTTGCATTTGTACCATTAAATTTTGGCCATAAGGATTTTGTAATCAAATCTAACATTGCAAACAAACAACTAAGTGGAGGACACAAAGGTCGTAGTGCTTAATGGAGATGTGTTTGCCTTAAATGATACACATATCTTACAAAGACATATATCATAACTAGATTCAGATGGCCACTGAGGTTATAGTCTTAGAAATTGACTATAGGCAAAATTAACTTACGAGTTATGAACACAATATGAGAATTGACCTCACATACGCAAAGCAATTTGTAATGAGTAGACAAAGTCAAAGATAATATTATGGATCTAACAACCTGAGGATTTATTAGAGATCAAGTTGTGAAATGAGACTAAAGCCCATAGAAAAGGGTGTGTGAAGGAAACCTAACTTAGTTGACTAGAGATCCCAAGATCTAAGTTCAATAGGACAACTAATTAATATGCTTAAGGGTGGTCAATTTGGGGGCATAGCTGATATGCATAAGCTAGTTTATATGGTTTTATACACCACCTAAACGATAAAAGGGTGTTAAAATACGTCCTAGTTCATTCCTTTGAAATTCAGTGACAAATAATGAGGTTAAGAATATTATGTGGTAAATGATTTTCCGTAATCATGGTAACCACTATGCTTTTAATGATTTAAGGATAATCACCTATGTTAGAGAGAAGTGGGGTCGTTTCGAAAGAAATTGGGGGCACAATTCCTAGAGCTCTCGCAGAACCAGATAAATGTTCCACGACCATTATTGGACACAAGTATGAGGGATGACCCGACTAAGGAGAGTATTGTGTGAAGTGTATTATCGTCAACACAAATGGGGGTTTGTTCAAGGACATCGCGTCTACAAACCGCTAGGAGACTAAGTACGCTTCATAATGGAAAGTTCAAAGGGAACACCTATTTATCTGGCAATACTCAACTATCGAGGTTCCATTGGAAATTTTATGTGTTTTGAACGATCTCCATTCATTGGGGGGATTGTTGAAATTTTTGTAGTGTGAATGGGTATTAATTTAGTGAAATTATAATTTAGTAAAATTATAATATTTACTAGACTCTTTATGTGAATGATAAACTCTTAAGTAGAGTTCTTATGTCAATTTATTTTTATTATTAGAGTTTATGTCTCTTATAAAATATCTAATTAGGTGAGACTCTTCTCCACCTCATATCTCTTGTTTTAAAAGTAGGTTATGTGCTTAACTTGAAGGGGTAGAAAAATACAAGAGAAGTAATACAAGAAAACACGTGAATTCATGGAGAGTTCTTGGAAAAGAAGAGATACTTGAATGCCCATGTGTTGGGTACTTAAAGAGATAAGTTTTCTCTACTCAATTTTGATCTCCTTCATATCATTATTTTTCCACAAGTTCTAACACTATAATTTTATCTAGTGTAACCTTGGGCGCGTGGCCATTTCTGGCAGTACAGACTTCTTCGGCTGTTGTACCCTTGGAGACAGACACGTCATCTTTAGTAGAGACGCGAAATCTGTTTTAAGGGATGTGTGTTGAACACGTGCCTCAGCCAAAACCGTCAAGACTTGTTTGTTCATTTTGTATGAATTATTGTGTAAGAAGATATGGTTCAAGACCTCGTTGAAACCCACACAAAGGATCATACAAGGAGACGTGATTCAAGAGTTCGTTGAAGACTACACAACAGACCATACAAGACGACGCGGTTAAGGGATGTTCCACGATCACCTATGTTAGAGAGAAGTGGGGTCGTTTCGAAAGAAATTGGGGGCACAATTCCTAGAGCTCTCGCAGAACCAGATAAATGTTCCACGACCATTATTGGACACAAGTATGAGGGATGACCCGGCTAAGGAGAGTATTGTGTGAAGTGTATTATCGTCTACACAAATGGGGGTTTGTTCAAGGACATCGCGTCTACAAACCGCTAGGAGACTAAGTACGCTTCATAATGGAAAGTTCAAAGGGAACACCTATTTATCTGGCAATACTCAACTATCGAGTTTCCATTGGAAATTTTATGTGTTTTGAACGATCTCCATTCATCTGGGGGGATTGTTGAAATTTTTGTAGTGTGAATGGGTATTAATTTAGTGAAATTATAATTTAGTAAAATTATAATTATTTACTAGACTCTTTATGTGAATGATAAACTCTTAAGTAGAGTTCTTATGTCAATTTATTTGTTATTATTAGAGTTTATGTCTCTTATAAAATATCTAATTAGGTGAGACTCTTCTCCACCTCATATCTCTTGTTTTAAAAGTAGGTTATGTGCTTAACTTGAAGGGGTAGAAAAATACAAGAGAAGTAATACAAGAAAACACGTGAATTCATGGAGAGTTCTTGGAAAAGAAGAGATACTTGAATGCCCATGTGTTGGGTACTTAAAGAGATAAGTTTTCTCTACTCAATTTTGATCTCCTTCATATCATTATTTTTCCACAAGTTCTAACACTATAATTTTATCTAGTGTAACCTTGGGCGCGTGGCCATTTCTGGCAGTACAGACTTCTTCGGCTGTTGTACCCTTGGAGACAGACACGTCATCTTTAGTAGAGACGCGAAATCTGTTTTAAGGGATGTGTGTTGAACACGTGCCTCAGCCAAAACCGTCAAGACTTGTTTGTTCATTTTGTATGAATTATTGTGTAAGAAGATATGGTTCAAGACCTCGTTGAAACCCACACAAAGGATCATACAAGGAGACGTGATTCAAGAGTTCGTTGAAGACTACACAACAGACCATACAAGACGACGCGGTTAAGGGATGTTCCACGATCACCTATGTTAGAGAGAAGTGGGGTCGTTTCGAAAGAAATTGGGGGCACAATTCCTAGAGCTCTCGCAGAACCAGATAAATGTTCCACGACCATTATTGGACACAAGTATGAGGGATGACCCGGCTAAGGAGAGTATTGTGTGAAGTGTATTATCGTCTACACAAATGGGGGTTTGTTCAAGGACATCGCGTCTACAAACCGCTAGGAGACTAAGTACGCTTCATAATGGAAAGTTCAAAGGGAACACCTATTTATCTGGCAATACTCAACTATCGAGTTTCCATTGGAAATTTTATGTGTTTTGAACGATCTCCATTCATCTGGGGGGATTGTTGAAATTTTTGTAGTGTGAATGGGTATTAATTTAGTGAAATTATAATTTAGTAAAATTATAATTATTTACTAGACTCTTTATGTGAATGATAAACTCTTAAGTAGAGTTCTTATGTCAATTTATTTGTTATTATTAGAGTTTATGTCTCTTATAAAATATCTAATTAGGTGAGACTCTTCTCCACCTCATATCTCTTGTTTTAAAAGTAGGTTATGTGCTTAACTTGAAGGGGTAGAAAAATACAAGAGAAGTAATACAAGAAAACACGTGAATTCATGGAGAGTTCTTGGAAAAGAAGAGATACTTGAATGCCCATGTGTTGGGTACTTAAAGAGATAAGTTTTCTCTACTCAATTTTGATCTCCTTCATATCATTATTTTTCCACAAGTTCTAACACTATAATTTTATCTAGTGTAACCTTGGGCGCGTGGCCATTTCTGGCAGTACAGACTTCTTCGGCTGTTGTACCCTTGGAGACAGACACGTCATCTTTAGTAGAGACGCGAAATCTGTTTTAAGGGATGTGTGTTGAACACGTGCCTCAGCCAAAACCGTCAAGACTTGTTTGTTCATTTTGTATGAATTATTGTGTAAGAAGATATGGTTCAAGACCTCGTTGAAACCCACACAAAGGATCATACAAGGAGACGTGATTCAAGAGTTCGTTGAAGACTACACAACAGACCATACAAGACGACGCGGTTAAGGGATGTTCCACGATCACCTATGTTAGAGAGAAGTGGGGTCGTTTCGAAAGAAATTGGGGGCACAATTCCTAGAGCTCTCGCAGAACCAGATAAATGTTCCACGACCATTATTGGACACAAGTATGAGGGATGACCCGGCTAAGGAGAGTATTGTGTGAAGTGTATTATCGTCTACACAAATGGGGGTTTGTTCAAGGACATCGCGTCTACAAACCGCTAGGAGACTAAGTACGCTTCATAATGGAAAGTTCAAAGGGAACACCTATTTATCTGGCAATACTCAACTATCGAGTTTCCATTGGAAATTTTATGTGTTTTGAACGATCTCCATTCATCTGGGGGGATTGTTGAAATTTTTGTAGTGTGAATGGGTATTAATTTAGTGAAATTATAATTTAGTAAAATTATAATTATTTACTAGACTCTTTATGTGAATGATAAACTCTTAAGTAGAGTTCTTATGTCAATTTATTTGTTATTATTAGAGTTTATTCTCTTATAAAATATCTAATTAGGTGAGACTCTTCTCCACCTCATATCTCTTGTTTTAAAAGTAGGTTATGTGCTTAACTTGAAGGGGTAGAAAAATACAAGAGAAGTAATACAAGAAAACACGTGAATTCATGGAGAGTTCTTGGAAAAGAAGAGATACTTGAATGCCCATGTGTTGGGTACTTAAAGAGATAAGTTTTCTCTACTCAATTTTGATCTCCTTCATATCATTATTTTTCCACAAGTTCTAACACTATAATTTTATCTAGTGTAACCTTGGGCGCGTGGCCATTTCTGGCAGTACAGACTTCTTCGGCTGTTGTACCCTTGGAGACAGACACGTCATCTTTAGTAGAGACGCGAAATCTGTTTTAAGGGATGTGTGTTGAACACGTGCCTCAGCCAAAACCGTCAAGACTTGTTTGTTCATTTTGTATGAATTATTGTGTAAGAAGATATGGTTCAAGACCTCGTTGAAACCCACACAAAGGATCATACAAGGAGACGTGATTCAAGAGTTCGTTGAAGACTACACAACAGACCATACAAGACGACGCGGTTAAGGGATGTTCCACGATCACCTATGTTAGAGAGAAGTGGGGTCGTTTCGAAAGAAATTGGGGGCACAATTCCTAGAGCTCTCGCAGAACCAGATAAATGTTCCACGACCATTATTGGACACAAGTATGAGGGATGACCCGGCTAAGGAGAGTATTGTGTGAAGTGTATTATCGTCTACACAAATGGGGGTTTGTTCAAGGACATCGCGTCTACAAACCGCTAGGAGACTAAGTACGCTTCATAATGGAAAGTTCAAAGGGAACACCTATTTATCTGGCAATACTCAACTATCGAGTTTCCATTGGAAATTTTATGTGTTTTGAACGATCTCCATTCATCTGGGGGGATTGTTGAAATTTTTGTAGTGTGAATGGGTATTAATTTAGTGAAATTATAATTTAGTAAAATTATAATTATTTACTAGACTCTTTATGTGAATGATAAACTCTTAAGTAGAGTTCTTATGTCAATTTATTTGTTATTATTAGAGTTTATTCTCTTATAAAATATCTAATTAGGTGAGACTCTTCTCCACCTCATATCTCTTGTTTTAAAAGTAGGTTATGTGCTTAACTTGAAGGGGTAGAAAAATACAAGAGAAGTAATACAAGAAAACACGTGAATTCATGGAGAGTTCTTGGAAATGAAGAGATACTTGAATACCCATGTGTTGGGTACTTAAAGAGATAAGGGATGTGTGTTGAACCCTTGGAGACAGACGCGTCATCTTTAGTAGAGACGCGAAATCTGTTTTAAGGGATGTGTGTTGAACACGTGCCTCAGCCAAAACCGTCAACACTTGTTTGTTCATTTTGTAGGAATTATTGTGTAAGAAGATATGGTTCAAGACCTCGTTGAAACCCACACAAAGGATCATACAAGGAGACGCGATTCAAGAGTTCGTTGAAGATTACACAACAGACCATACAAGACGACGCGGTTATGGCTCTTGTAGAAGACTATGGCTTGAATCAACTTATTACATGTGTTGTATTATATATATATATATATATATATATATATATATATATATATATATATATATATCGTTTAGATTTGTTCATGGTACGTGTACTATAATTTCTCAAATATGTAAAGAAGTATCTTTACTATTTTTATTTATATATTTTTTATTAAAATTGTGACCCATATCCTACACACCCTCCATCTGGTTTTCTTCTTCAATCAATTATTTTTGGGTTTCGATATACCTAGCACAAATTTAATGGTTTATGGGGTGTACGTTGATGTCTAGGGTTCCGATTGACCTTGCATATATTCCGAAGCAAATGTAGAATGACTTGGAAACACATGAGGGATCCGCTATCTGAGATAGGGGAACCGAGGAAATAGATATTTGCAATTTAGATCATCACTCGTCATTCATCAAGATCAGTAGAATCCAACTATTCCGGCCGCCGGAAGTACGCCGTATAAAACCGAAATATCCCACGGCAAGGGCTTCACCATGTGCTCATCGGAATCGACTCTTATAAATTCACAGGTGACCATCTGTAGGTCCCCTAATCCTTATGGATCTTGACAGAATCGTCTATCTAATCTAGAGTGCGGAATCCCTTAGATCAGATTTCACAGAAACAAGAACAAGAACACGAACAATTTCCTTCAAACAGTCTTCTATTGATTATCCAACACAATGGTTTACAATCAATTCAAGACTCTCTAGAAATCTCTCAGCCACTCTCTGTAGATTTCTCACACTCCTCTCTTTCTGTTCAACCAACAACCAAAACCCTAATGCACAACATGTATATATGCTACATGTCTGCATACTAGGCTTTATACTGGGCTAAGCCATTCTCCAAGCCCATTACAACTCTAAACAAGTTAAACACAAATTCTAAGCCCAATACAAAATATACAAAGACTAAACTATTAAACTATGAAGATGTTGTCACACAATATGCACCAACAGACTCCCCCTTGACAATAGCTTCTGTGTAATTTTGTCTTCAAACATCTTGTGATCTTTTGGTCTTTGGATAGCTTCAGCTACACACAAATTCTGATATTAATAGACTCCCCCTTAGCTGACGCTTCCAATTTCCAAAACTTTCATTCATTGTGGATTAGTAAGCTAGTATTCTCTGGTTAAGCTCTTATATCCAAATTCCTCTATATCTCCCATTGCAATGTAGTAGAAGGATTCTTACCATGCATCTTCACACATTCCTCACTCCATTCTTAAAACGTACTTTACTTGAATTCTGCACTTCATTTTGATAACTGCATCAATCTGTTTAGAAACACAAGCAAGTAACTCGAAAAACCATTAGTTCTTTTCCATATTAAAGGTAAACCAATATTTTATCTTATCATGCAAAAACAAACAACTTATCAGATCAAACTGGGAGACTTTAAAAACAAATCTTTTTGTATTTTTATATTTTCTGAAAACAAGTAACTAACAAGAAAATAAACACTCTGTTTTTGTGAGTATCACCGTTAAGAAGATCATATCAGCACTATCAAACTGTTTTAACACTATCTGATTATTCTATATGCAATATTCATGAAAAACAGTCCAAGATGATTACCAGTATTGTTTATCCACTGAAACAAAATACATGAACATTTCAAGTACCATTACCTAGTGATATGTTTAGATAATTTATCTTGACATACAAGTGTGTCCCACTTCAGGACATACCCCCACGATCAAGGTATGCACAAAAATTCATCGTATTAGGTGAGTATACCGAAATTCATCCTTTTTTATTTACAACGTTAGATAATTGGTGATCAGGTCAGTACTTCCGTACAGCAAAGAGACCAATATCCAACGAAGGTTAGGGCAAATACCAAATTTTGATACGAATAATGTAATTTGCACATTTGAATGACTCTCTAGGAGAGCTTCTTCAATTTTTGGGATTTGACATTTTAGCTCTTTTAAGATATCCTGGTTGTGCCTAGGTCAGCATATATCGAGGCTAGGCCATTCTCCAAGCCCATTACAACTCTAAACAAGCTAAACACAAATGCTAAGTCCAATACAAAATATCCAAAGACTAAACTATTAAACTATTAAGTTGTTGTCACACAATATGCACCAACAGACTCCCCCTTGACAATAGCTTCATACTGTAATTTTGTCTTCATACTGATATTAATAGACTCCCCCTTAGTATACCGAAATTCATATTTGCGTGTAGCTGAAGCTATCCAAAGACCAAAAGATCACAAGATGTTTGAAGACAAAATTACAGTATGAAGCTATTGTCAAGGGGGAGTCTATTGGTGCATATTGTGTGATAACAACTTAATAGTTTTATAGTTTAGTCTTTGGATATTTTGTATTGGACTTAGCATTTGTGTTTAGCTTGTTTAGAGTTGTAATGGGCTTGGAGAATGGCCTAGCCCAGTATAAAGCCTAGGGGATTATCAACTTGTGGCAAAATTCACATAACCACCATCCCAATCTAACTAATTTTGTTAGGTTGTGCAGGAGCTGCTAAGGAGGATTAGCAACTTGTGGTATGTTGATAGTGGCTGCTCCAGGCACATGACGGGGGATGCGAGGCTGTTGACTGAGTTTGAGAATATGGATGGTGGTTATGTGAATTTTGCAGGTGCTAAAGGAGGGCACATTAACGGTCGAGGAAAAGTGACCAACGGGAAGATCTCACTGGATTAAGTGAACTATGTTGAGCAGCTGAAGCACAATCTGATGAGCATGTCTCAAGTCTGCGACAAGGATCACTCGGTCCACTTTACATAGTCTGAAGCTTTGGTGTTGAAACCTGGTTTGGTGATACCGGATGACTGGATAGTGATGAGAGTGCCAAGGAGGAATGACACTTATGTCATGGACATGGGTGCTAAGGATTCTTCCAATGTGGTGGCGTGTTTACTATCAAAAGCATCTGAGGTTGAGTCATTGCTGTGGCACAGACGCATGGCCCACATCCACTACCGAAAAATGAATTATATCATTAAAAATGGTTTAGTGGAAGGGGTGCCAGTGAGGAGGTTTCACGTGGAAGATAAATGTCTTCCATGTCAAAAGGGAAAACAACATAAGAAACCTCACAAGTCTAAAACAGTAAATTCCATAGATGCCCCTTATGAATTACTTCGTATGGATCTATTCGGTCCAGTGAACGTAAGGAGCATAGGTGGAAAGTACTATTGTTTAGTTGTCACTGATGATTACTCACGATATTCATGGGTTTTCTTTTTAGGTACAAAAGATGAGACAGTGGATATGCTGATAGATCTTTTTACAAAATTGGAAAATGTCCATGACTCACGAATCAAGAGGATAAGGAGTGATAATGGCACGGAGTTCAAGCATCAGATTCTAGATCTCTATTGTCTTCGCAAAGGAATTGAACATCAATTTTGTGCTCCTTATACACCTCAACAAAATGGAGTCGCGGAGAGGAAAAACAAGACGTTGATTGAAGCCGCAAGGACTATGCTATCTGATTCAAAGCTTCCAGTTCTTTTCTGGGGAGAAGCTATGAACACAGCTTGCTATGTCTTGAACAAAATTTTGATGGTTAAACGGTTTAACAAAACATGTCACGAACTATTGTTTAACCGAAAACCAAACTTAAAAGGCTTTGAACCATTTGGATTACCCTGCACCATTGTGCGAAACAAAGATAAGCAAAAATTCAGTGAGGTAGTTGATGAGGGTTACTTTCTAGGCTATATGCCTGGAACACCGAATAAAAGGGTTTTCAATCTAAAAACTGGTAAAATTGAGGTGGTGTTTAACTTGGAAATCACTAGTTATTCACCTCAACAATCAACGAGTGGTCCTCCTATATTATATGATTATGACAGTGTCTTTAAATCATTTAATATTCCTGATTTTCAAATGCAGATGAGTCCCAAGTGATCCATACTGTGATCAGTGAAGATGGAGAGTGTGACTTCATGCCTAGATCGAGTGTATCGATGACAAATGCTCCAGAAACTTCTTCAGTGTAGCTCTAGAGGACTCTAGTGATAGTGAGTCTGAACCTATTCAGGGGGAGGACTTCACTAATCCGTTTGCTAATGCTAATATTTAGGGGGATATTCGATCTAATCTGGGAGATAATCTGGTTGTTGACACCATTGCTACCACACATGTACACAGAGATCATTCAGTTGAAAACATCATAGGTGATGCTGCTGCAGGTGTTCAGACAAGAAGAGGTGTGCTCGAAGGTTCCTGTTTGTTTACTTCAATTCAGAAGACTGGGTTGATACATGAGTGTTTGTATAAGTGCTTTATTTCTCAAGAGGAGCCGAAGAATGTTCATATGGCTCTAAAAGACAATTGTTGGGTCGAAGCTATGCAAAAGGAACTAGCTCTGTTCAAGAAGTTGAAAGTTTGGGAGCTAGTTGACTTGCCTGTAGGATAGAAGGAAATAGGCACTAAGTGGGTGTTCAAGTGCAAGAAAGACGACCGAGGGATCGTGATACGGAATAAGCGCGTTGTGGTGAAAGGGTTCAATCAGCAAGAGGGGATTGATTGCAATGAAATGTTTGCACCAGTAGCAAGGTTGGAAGCAATTCCGTTGTTCCTAGTTTTTGCTTCATTCAAGGGCTTCAAAGTTACCAACTTGACGTGAAGAGTGCATTTCTTTACGGGAAAGTCCAAGAAGTGGTGTATGTCTCACAACCAGACGGGTTTACTGATCTAGACTATCCAGATCGAGTCTATCGACTTGATAAGGCATTGTATGGATTGCATCAGGTCACCTAGGGCGTGGTATGAGACGCTGTCAGCACATATTTTAAAACATGGTTTCGAAAGAGGTCAGATTGACAGTACACTTTTCATCAAAAGGAAGAAGGAAGACTTTCTACTGGTCCAAGTATACGTTTATGAAATCATTTTTGGGTCATCGGATGAGAACATGTGTTATGATTTTGAAGAGGTAATGAAGAGCAAGTTTGAGATGAGTGTGATGGGTGAATTATCCTAGTTTTTGGGTTTACAAGTTGAACAGAAGAAGGATGGGATGTTTATACATCATATGAAGTATGTGTATGACATTTTGTCTCGTTTCAAAATGGAAGATTGCGCTACTTTCAACACACCTACCTGTGAGAATCACAATCTTGGTCCAGATCACGAGAGTGTGGAGGATGTTGATCCAACTCAATACAGGGCAATGATTGGTTCTCTGATGTATTTGAATGCTTCAAGACCCGACATCATGTTCGCAGTGTGTCTTTGTGCCAGATATCAAGCGAATCCAAAGGAGTCCCACATGAAAGCGGTGAAGCGGATTCTTCGTTACTTGAAGGGGAAACCTAAACTTGGGTTATGGTATCCAGCTGCTAGTGATTTGAAGTTTGTTGCTTTCACTGATTCGGACTTTGGAGGATGCAAATCTACAAGGAAGTCTACCACAGGTGGTTGTCAGTTCTTAGGAGGGAGGCTCGTGTCATGGCAATGCAAGAAGCAGTCTTGCGTGTCTACCTCGACATGTGAAGCTGAATATATTGCTGCAGGTAGCTGTTGCTCTCAGGTTCTCTGGATCCAACAGCAGATACGCAATTACAGTTTGAATTTCACTCGTACTCCTATTATTATAGACAATAATGCCACTATATCAATCACCAACAATCCCGTAAAACACAGTCGCACAAAACATATTAACATTCATCATCATTTTATATGGGATTTGCTTAAAGAAATTAATTGAACTGCATCGAGTCGACACACTAGATAACCTGGCAGATCCTTTACATAAAAGCTTTTGACAGGGCTCGTTTTGAACATTTAGTCGAACTCAACGGGATGAAGAATCCTGAATAACCATTTTTCCATAAAAATAGTTTGTAAATAATTTACTGCTTTCCAAAAATAAAAAAACATAAAAAATCAAAAATCAAAAATTGAGATTTTCACTGTGTGAAAAAGAAGAAATGATAATACATCAGCAAGTTAGACTGTCACACCGAAATTAAAACTAAATTGCTTAAGTATGAGAGCAGCTTCATCATATGATATACTAGTAGGCAAAAGGCATGAAATAATCAACATACCTTTTTTGATATAAACATAATAAACTGTGTATGAGTGAGTAACACATCATGGTGTATGGTTTTATAACCTTAAATCTTGCATTGATAGATTGCCAAAATCTGAGGTTTTAGGTCTTTATATCGTTATTTCATCCGGGGTATCAAGGTTGTCCTTTTGCTGCATCCATATATATGCTGACCTAGGCACAACCAGGATATCTTAAAAGAGCTAAAATGCCAAATCCCAAAAATTGAAGAAGCTCTCCTAGAGAGTCATTCAAATGTGCAAATTACATTATTTGTATCAAAATTTGGTATTTGCCCTAACCCTCGTTGGATATTGGTCTCTTGGCTGTAAGGAAGTACTGACCTGATCACCAATTATCTAACATTGTAAATCAAAAAGGATGAATTTCGTATACTCACTAATACGATGAATTTTGTGCATACCTTGATCGTGGGGGTATGTCCTGAAGTGGGACACACTAGAATGTCAGGATAAATTATCTAAACATATCACTAGGTTATGGTACTTGAAATGTTCATGTATTTTGTTTCAGTGGATAAACAATACTGGTAATCATCTTGGACTTTTTTTCATGAATATTGCATATAGAATAATCAGATAGTGTGAAAATAGTTTGATAGTGCTGATATGATCTTCTTAACGGTGATACTCACAAAAACAGAGTGTTTATTTTCTTGTTAGTTACTTGTTTTCAGAAAATATAAAAATACAAAAAGATTTGCTTTTAAAGTCTCCCAGTTTGATTTGATAAGTTGTTTGTTTTTGCATGATAAGATAAAATATTGGTTTATCTTTAGTGTGAAAAAGAACTAATGGTTTTTCGAGTTACTTGCTTGTGTTTCTAAACAGATTGATGCAGTTATCAAAATGAAGTGCAGAATTCAAGTAAAGTACGTTTTAAGAATGGAGTAAAGAATGTGTGAAGATGCATGGTAGGATCCTTCTACTACATTGCAATGGCAGATATAGAGGAATTTGGATATAAGAGCTTAACCAGAGAATGCTAGCTTACTAATCCACAACGAATGAAAGTTTTGGAGATTGGAAGCATCAGCTAAGGGGGAGTCTATTAATATCAGAATTTGCGTGTAACTGAAGCTATCCAAAGACCAAAATATCACAAGATGTTTGAAGATAAAATTACACTATGAAGCTATTGTCAAGGGGAGTCTGTTGGTGCATATTGTGTAAGAACAGCTTAATAGTTTAATTGTTTAGTCTTTGGATATTTTGTATTGGGCTTAGCATTTGTGTTTAGCTTATTTAGAGTTGTAATGGGCTTGGAGAATGGCCTAGCCCAGTATAAAGCCTAGTATGCAGACATGTAGCATATATACATGTTGTGCATTAGGGTTTTGGTTGTTGGTTGAACAGAAAGAGAGGAGTGTGAGAAATCTACAGAGAGTGGCTGTCTTGAATTGATTGTAAACCATTTTGTTGGATAATCAATAGAAGACTGTTTGAAGGAAATTGTTCTTATTCCTTGTTCTTGTTTCTGTGAAATCTGATCTAGGGGATTATCAACTTGTGGTATGTTGATCTAGGAAATATAGGTCCCCTAATCCTTATGGATCTTGACAGAATTGTCTATCTAATCTAGAGTGTGGAATCCCCTAGATCAGATTTCACAGAAACAATAAGAACAAAAACACGAACACGAACAATTCCTTCAAACTGTCTTCTATTGATTATCTAACACTAAGTGTTTACAATCAATTCAAGACTCTCTCTCTAATCTCTTGAACAACCAAAACAGTAACACAACAATAGAACCAGCAACCTAAACCCTAATGCAAACCTCCCTTTATATAGAGATAGGTTATGCAACTGGGCTAGGGTTTCCTACATGGAATGCTAATGGGTTTAAGGCCCAATTCCCTACCATGCACTAATTTGTGTCTAGTTCAGCCCAATTACTTCTAATTCACTAATACAAAACTAAACCGCTACCCGTTTATCATTTTACTAATTACAAGATATCCAAAGACCAAATCTAAGCTGTTGTCACAAATATGCACCAACAAACTCCCCCTTGACAATAGCTTGATAAAATAACTTAGTCTTCAGTCTTCTTGCAATCTTCAACATCTTTGAAAAACGTTGATCTTTGGATAGCTTCAGCTTTAACAGCTTATGTCAGAAACAGACTCCCCCTAAGCTGATGTATCCAATCACCAAATCTTCTAAATCGTTAGCGTTTGAGTAAACTCCAGTTTAGTCCTTGCATAGCAATCTTCAAAACTCTTCAACTTTGTCTGCAATGTAGAAAGGAGGTTCTACCATGCATCCAAGCAAACTCCTCTTCACCAAATTTCTCATAAACACTCTGTTACAATCTGTATACTATAAAACAAATCTCGAGAAACCCTAAGAATTTTTCAACACAAGTTAAACAAATTATTATTATTATTCAAGAGATAGTCAAACTATATCACAGATTAAGCACTTCTCAATTCAAACCATATATTCAAAATTATTAAACACCATGAACCTGCAAAATGTTAAAAAAATTTTGAACTCATCTTCTAACACTCTCTCCCCCTATCGGTAAGAACTCCTCCATGAACAACCAATATCCCGTACATTAAGAATTTACAAGAAAATGAAATATTTTTGGATTTTTATATTTTCTGAAAGCAAATAAATAACGAAATAATAAACACTCTATTTTTGTGATTATCACCATGAAGAAGATCATATCAGCAACATCAAACTATTTTCACACTATTTTATAATTCTATATGCAATATTCAAGAAAAACAGTTCAAGATGATTACCAGTATTGTTTATCCACTTAAAAAAATGCATGAACATTTCAAGTACATTACCTCGTGATCTGTTTAGATAATTTATACTGATATACTAGTGTGTCCCACTTCAGGACATACCCCAGGATCAAGGTATGCACAAAAATTCATCGTAGTAGGTGAGTATACCGAAATTCATCCTTTTTTTATTTACAACGTTAGATAATTGGTGATCAGGTCAGTACTTCCGTACAACAAAGAGACCAATATCCAACGAGGGTTAGGGCAAATACCAAATTTTGGAACGAATAATGCTATTTGCACATTTGAATGACTCTCTAAGAGAGCTTCTTCAATTTTTGGGATTTGACATTTTAGCTCTTTTAAGATGTCATGGTTGTGCCTAGGTCACATATCTGGATGCAGCAAAAGGACAACCTTGATACCCCGGATGAAATAACGATATAAAGACCTAAAACCTCAGATTTTGGCAATCTATCAACGCATGATTCAAGGTTATAAAACCATATGCCACTGATATGTTACCCACTCATACACAGTTTATTATATTTTTATCACAAAGGTAAGTTGATTATTTCATGCCTTTTGCCTACTGGTACATCATATGATGAAGCTACTATCACACTTAAGCAATTTAGATTTAAATATTAGTGTGACAGTCTAACTTGCTGATGTACTATCATTTCTTCTTTTCGAACCAGTGAAACTCATTTTTTAATTTTTGAAACAACTTTAAACTTTTCAACTTACTCCCCCTAAACTCACGCACTAACTAACATTCTTTTGGCTTAGGGAAATTTCTCCCCCTAAATTTTTGTTTTTATGGAATAAGGATTTTAAAAACAGAAATTTAAATACAAACAGACTCCCACTTCAACCTGATAACAGGTTTTTCACTGTTAGTAAACATTTTCTATCACAGAAGTAAATAATTCGTTATCATGGGTAACCTACTATTCACCTCAGATAATTTACAGGAATAACCACTGTTGAACACATCAATAGTCCTTCTTGGTCATCCTGCATACACTCAACAACTTAATTAGACTGGGGGACCCAAGCCTTAAAGGTCTTGGGTCGTCCAGATTCATCAACCACTGGAACATCCATCCAATATCCATCACACCCTACTGGTGTCTTGGATGTCTTCCAAGTTGTTGAACACGATTTATAATATCCACGAGATCTTTGATCGTTAGAGTTCCAATAAACTCTCTGATTTTTTGACCTTTGAAAATTATTATCTCGAAACCTTCTTCTCCCATTATCGTAATCTGATCTTTGAAAATTTTTTGGATTGTTTTGAACATTTGAGTTACTAAAACCCTTATATTTGTTTCTTCTTTGAAAGTTTCGATTACCAGAAGTTTGGTATCGATTTCGATATCCAAAATTTTTACTTTGAAAAGAATTTGATTGACCCTTATTTTGACATGATTTAGGAGAAGAGTTTCTTGAGCTAACAAATCTTCTTGATGTTGAAGGTTTAGGTTGAAATCTTGGTTCATTTGTCTGAGAACTTGGTTTAACATTCTTATTTGACCCAACCTGATTTCTATCCTTAACCTTAACCTCAGTCTCCACTTTCTTACCCTTTTTAAAAGGACAACAACTAGCCACATGCCCTTTGTTGTGACATTTAAAACACGATCTTTTCTTAAAAACTTTCTTCCTGTTAGATCCCTTTTTAAATGTTTTGTCCGTTTTGTCTTCAGTATCCTCATTCACTTTATGAGGTGTACTATTAGACCTAACCGATTCTTTCAAAGAACTTGGACTATCAGGTATGTTAACAGTTATCGGATCTACTACAGCTGATGTAGTAGGAATAAAATCTGTTAGTTCATTTTCATTTGGTAAAAAGGAGTAATCCTGATCTTCAGAAGATGAAGCTTTACTAAACCCCACTCCCGTTTTATCACTACTCCTTTTCAAACCTTTCTGAAATTGAGTTCTTACTAACGAGGATTCTTCAAATTTGTCTAATTTTCCATGAAGCTCAACAATTTTGGCCTGTGCACCAGCCAATTCTGTGCACTTTTCAGAAAGCTCTTAGTCTTATTCTTCACAGTTTCACGAGCCAAATCAATGATCTGTAATAGTTCATTGACTTTGCTGGTCAAACTGATGATTTCTTGTTCATTTGAATTGAGTGTATTTAAAAAATTTGACTCCCTTTTACTCAAAAGAACAATTGACTCTTTCAGTTTTTCTAATTCAACTAACAGAATTTTGTTTTGCTCCGATAATTTGTCAACTTTACCCTGTAGTTCAGTGCAATTATGACAAGTATGACTTACAGATGGTAAGTGTATCTGTACCTCGGATGTAAGATTATCTATATCATCCATGCACACTGTAGCCTTTGCAACCTTGACTTCCATTTTCTCCTTCGCAGCTTTCTTTTTCTCTTCTATCTTAGCCGCTCCTTCACCAATCTTCACAGCTGCAGTCTCACTCATACATGTACTTTGTCTTGAAGTACTCTGATAACGTTTTTTCTAAAGCTTCCCACAGCTCTCTAGACGATCCATACCTATTACAAATGTTTTTCATATCAAATGGCAAGGACATCTTTATCGCTGCTAAAGCCTTATTCTCAGCATCATATATATGTTTCTCAGAATCTTCCATCTTCTCATATGAGAATTTCATAATTCTCCTATTAACTCGACATGTGGGAGAAATATACCCATCAATCATACAAATCCACATCTTAGAATCTTCATGTTGAACAAATGCCTCAAACTTCTCTTTCTAATCTACATATTGTTCAGCATTCATCAACTTTGGGCAGTTATTAACACCCTAACTCATATTGTTCATTCTGACCATCGTATCAGTCTAAATGGATTTTGGTATACATGTGTCAAAACCCAAATCTAACCTCTCTTCTGGTCCTTCTTCTGTTTTACCGTAACCGTACCGTTAAAAACGTTCAAAAATTTGTCCAAAACGTGTGGTTACCAAATTGTACCGTTAAACTCGTATAGACAATACGAATCCAATGATGTATATTGTCCGATAGTGATTTTAGGAATTTTCGTGCCTTTTTTTGTCCTAAAAATCACACGAGCCTAACCGTGCAACCGGTTTGTCAATATTGTTTGTGGATCAAATTCTATGTCCGAAAACATTTAACTCCGGTTACGTCAGCTGGTTAACTTTCCACCTTTTAGTGTATAACTCGGAACAATGTCAAATCCGGAACAGTAACTCTGATTAACAATCCGAGATGAAAATCCAAAACAGTAATCCGAATTACTAATCCGAAATGGTGATTCGGAATAGTGATCCGAGATGTAATCTGGAATGCACTGTTCTGATCCGAAATTGAAATCCGGAATAGACTATTCTCATCCGAGATGGAATCTGGAATAGTTCTGATCCGAGATGGAATCCAGATTAACTTTTGATCCGAAATTCAATCCGAATTAGCTTCTAATCCAAAATTCAATCCGAAATTCAATCCGAAATGGTTTTTCTGATCCGAATTGCATTATTTTCCAAATCCAAATTGCAAGTCTGATGATCCAAAATGTGGATTCTAGTCCGAAATTCAAGTCTTCAATCCGAAATACTTTGCTTTTTGATCCGGAATGAAATTCTTCAATCCGAATTCCTGCTGTTAATCCGAAATCACTGCAGAAACCCTAAAAACAGCCGCAGAAACCCTAATTCAGCCGTCACAAACTTCAAGAACAGCCTCCAAAACTTCCAAGAACCCATTTTTTCTGCTGTTACGATTCTGAACCGAGCAAAATCAAGAGCCGAATGCTCTGATACCAAATGTAGGTCCCCTAATCCTTATGGATCTTGACAGTAATCGTCTATCTAATCTAGAGTGTGGAATCCCCTAGATCAGATTTCACATAAACAAGAACAAGAACATGAACAATTTCCTTCAAACAGTCTTCTATTGATTATCCAACACAATGGTTTACAATCAATTCAAGACTTCTAGAAATCTCTCAGCCACTCTCTATATATTTCTCACACTCCTCTCTTTCTGTTCAACCAACAACCAAAACCCTAATGCACAACATGTATATATCCTACATGTTTGCATACTAGGCTTTATACTGGGCTAGGCCATTCTCCAAGCCCATTACAACTCTAAACAAGCTAAACACAAATGCTAAGCCCAATACAAAATATCCAAAGACTAAACTATTAACTATTAAGTTGTTGTCACACTATATGCACCAACATATTCTATAACCTAAATCATTCACTCGAGCAAATTTATAAAAATTAAGTAATTTAATAACCCTATTTTTTTGTTTCAGTGAAGAATAGTGAAGATGGAATCATTATCGTCAGTGATTAAGAGTTATGTATCCTACGCTGTAGAAGCTTACACTTGGACCCCTTATAATCATGAGTTTCATTAATTAGAATTTTATACCTTTGAGATGTTCATATACAGAATTGTAGACCGGAATGAATTGTGTAGGCCACCGGAATGAACTGGTAGAACCACCGGCGGACACAAGAAGGCTACGGTAAGCAGGCTTAAAAGATGCAGTGTCTAGGCGCTTGCGTGTCATCTTAATAATTAAAACACCTATCATCCTTCTCCGAACCCTATTCCGACACCGATTTCAATCCGACGGGTACACAATCCTGATTTTGGTTTGTTGTTTTATACCGTATATTAATAAGGCTTTAAAGTTTGTTGAAGCAATTGAACCACCTAATCTTGAAAAAAAATCTATATTCATGCACCCTTCTGGTTGTATTGTCTAAACTTTGGCATTGAAGTGCAGTCAAATCTTAGAAGTTCAAGGACAGGGAACAACTATAGGTCCGTGTTTTAAGGTATCACCTCTTTTAGTGCAGCCTTTTAAAGTTTTATTTATCAACTCTATCGTAGTTAAATGGCAATCTATTCATTATATAGGGAGAATTGGAACTTGTGAAAGAGACTAATGTTTGGTGTTGAGGTCAGTAGAATACCCTTCTTGATGCTTGGACGAGATTTGTCATTATCACACTTTTTAAAGACGTGAAGGAGAAAAACATAACTCCTTCCTAGGTTTGCGCTTTGATTCTTTTTTTTCCAATGTTTATTTTGATAATAACATATGATAAGAGTCGTCTTAAAATTAACATGATAAATTTTTTTTCCTAGATACTGTTGATGGAGATATGGTGATTACCATTGATAATTGGCACACCTAAAATCATTCGGTTAGTATTTGATCTTATTTTTAATACATATTAGTAGGAAACTAGAAATCTAATATTTGTTTCTATCTCTTTTGTGTAACAAGACATTAAGAGCTTCTCTTGATACTGGAAAATAGCCGAATATGCCAGATCCAGGTTGAATGCCATTGGTTTTTGCCTATAAATATTTTTCCATTGTTCCAGATGGTAATAACCATACAACCATACTATACTTGATGTTGATCCAGGTTAAATGACAATGGTTTTGCTTCATGATTTTATTTTTATTAAAGATGGCAAGATGAGTGGGTCAGCAGCGGGTCCAAAAAATTTTTGGTTGAAACAAGGCATTTTTAAGTACAAGTATGGATGGTTGACCCGCAAACGACATACACTTTTTTGTCCATTCTTAATTTTCTCTATACATACTAATAAATGCATTAAATGAGATTAAAGTTTAAGATTGTTGCTATAAATTCTAATACCAATGCAGCTTTGAAATAAAAAATGGATCATTTTGTAAGTAAATCTCTTATTAAAATCTTGGCTCTAATTTGGCTAGTGCATCTAGAATACTCTAAATTCTAATACACAACATATAACATTTAAGTAAACTGGTTTAGTAATAAAGATTGTAAAGTATGATCTCTCTTTATCGAGGTTTAAAGTAATTATATAGTATTTTGACTTTATAAGTCAACATCTACCTCTTTTATAGAAAGTGTACTCTTACATAGAAAGTGTTCCATTTTTTTCATGTTCTGTTAGTTTCAATTCAGTGCTGAAAGATGAACAAATGACAATAACTTATGCCTTTCTTTCTATTCTGTTATTGGTGCAGCACATACTTGCAGCTTTTTCAGCATTGTTGGATATGTTTGTTAAAATAAAGTGAAATAAGTTTAGTTCATCTTATAGAGGTTTTGTATTTTTCGAAATGATTTATCTAGAGATGTATCCGCTAACAATTTATGTGTTCAACTAGTTGTTGCCACGTCCGCGTTGCGGGGCACTAAGCCGAATATTTCCCTCTCATAATATGTACGTCTGTGTTTTGGTTACTTATACATACTAATCATCACACGATCTTAAAAAAATTACATCGAGTCAACCAATTAAAACAAAACACTACCATACTTTTGGTTAAAAAAAAACTAAAACAATAGAAAGACTATAATTTTAAACTAGGTCAAAATTGTATTTTTTTTCAGGAAAAATGAGCATGGGCCAGGCAACCGCCGCCGCCTGACACGAATAAAAATTACACCGAGTCAAGCAATTAAAACGAAACACTATCATAGTTTTGTAAACAAATAAAATAAAACCATGGTATGACTGTAAATTTTTACTGGTGATAAAACCGTAATTTGATAGAGAAAAATACAAAAACGATAGCAAATTGTAAATTTGAGCTGGAGGCAAAAGAGGAATTTGGCTGGGAAGAAAAAACAATGACAAAAGTGTAAATTTAGACGGCACAAAATCATAATTTACCTGAACCAAGGAGAAAGCGTCAGACAACCGGCTAGCGCTATTCTCCTCCATGAAAATTGTAGTGTTTATAAATTCATAATTATTGCTAGGATGTTGGTATCGTCTGGTGAATTTATAGTTGCACGATTAAATCAAAGAAAGAGCCGCCATATATATTTTTTTACGAAATAGTGTGTTATGCATAGAAAACACATGTTTCAAAAAAACAAATGTAATATATCTTCTTCAATCAAGGTGGCTAGGTGGTTCAATAATTTACGTGTTGAACTTTTAGTTATTGCTAGGATGTTAGTATTTATGTTAGTATCTTCTAGTGAATTTGTAGTTGCACTATCGAATCAAAAGAAAGCGCCACACAATTCTTTTATGAATTTTTTTTTAAACGAACAATTAAACTTTCGAAAATTTTATTAAGGCCTCAATTTGCAAAGGAGCTGTCTCAAAACAGAAGTGCCGCAAACAAACAAAATAGAAAAAACATACAATCAAAAGCAAGATATCGAAGGATTTCCACTTCTCCCACATAAGGTCCTTCTTTGGGACCTGTTCTTGACCCATTGGAAAGAAAGGGCCGTCGCTTCCTCAACCACTTTTGACATCGTAGGCGTTTCCAACCTGAAGATCACAACGTTCCTAGATCTCCACACGCTCCAGAACATCGTATAGACCATTTTTTTTAAGAGACTTTTAACCCGCTTTGGAGAGGCCCGAATAAAGGTGTCATTCCAGCAGGTCTTTGACGACAAAGGCATAAATCGGCGGAATACGACACCATTAAGCAACAACTTGCCAAATAGTTTGTGTGAAATGGCAAGTTGTAAAGATATGGGTCAACGTCTCGTCAGCCATACCGCAGAGATGACATGAAGGGTTTTAAATTAAAATATTCCTATGACGAAGAGCTTCGACAGTAGGCAATCTCTCAAGCGCCGCTCTCCACACTACAAAGCTCACTTTTTTAGGATCCAATTTTTCCATGAGAACAAAAAAGAAGGTTGAGTAGTTTGATTCTCCCCCATAAGCAACTTCAGACTTATTACCGAGAACAAACTTGACTTTTCCAAAGCCCACTTCCACGTATCCTGTCTTTGGAACAAAGAGATCAAGCTCAGGGAAGAAACCAAAAGCTGCAGATTTGAATTATCCTCCCTAGACAACGATCTCCTCGCCCTAACCCCAAGTGAAAATGATCCCTGCCTGGCTAAATGACACCCGGTAAGCCACTACACAACCTTTGACCCTTTCGAGAGCAAAAAGATTAGGAAAGCTTTGTAGAGAGGGTCCGGACTAGCCCAAGCGTCGAGCCAAAACAGAATGTTCAAACCGTTTCCGAGAATCCCATTAATCAACTTATCGAGGCCTACATTCCTACTACCCAAGTCATCTTGTTTATGCACAATTTGCTTCCACGACCCCAGATTCGAGAGCAATCTAGGTACAAAAGACCAAGCCCGTGAACCGCTATAGATAACCCAAATAACTTTTCTCCAATAAGCCCCTTGTTCCATCTTGAATGTCCACCACCACTTTGCAAGCAAAGCGATGTTGGTGTCCATAGGAGACTAGAAACCCGTCCCGCCTTTGTCAATAGGGAGAATAACATTTATTTTCTAAGCCATCTTACTCATTATATTATTTTCCTTGCATCCACCTTAAAAGAAACTCTGTTTCAATTGCTGAAGCGTTTTGATGACTTGAAGGGGTGCCTGAAATAAAGAGAAATAGTAAGTCGGTATAGCATTAAGAACCGATTTTAGTAGAGTAATTCTACCAGCCACCGAAAGTTGACGGACTTCCAAATGGACAAACAGTTACGAAATTTCTCCACCACCAGGTCCCAACTTCTAACAAGATTCATACTACCCCCAACCGGTAAACTAAGAAGGATAAAAGGCCATATCCCCACCTTGCAACCAAAAGCCCCCGCAAAGGCATGAACTTCGGTTTAACTCACCCCAATACTGAAAAGACTACTCTTTCGAAGATTAACTTTAAGCCTGGAAACATAATAAAACACCTAAGAATGAACTTAAGCATAAGCACATTCCTAGATGTCCAAGCCCCTATAAATAAAATCATCATCCACGGAAAGGAAATGAGAAACCTGTGGACAGTAAAAAGACACTTTAATCCCTTCAAAGATATCATTGTCACAAGCCGTTCCTCATAATGCTAGATAAGGACTACATAGCAATAATAAAAAGACAAGGAGAGATGGGATCCCCTTGTTTCAAACCCCAAGAGCAAACAAACTCACTAGTGGGCGACCCATTTAAAAGAACGGAGAGCAATCCATACCTACAATAGCCAAAATCCACTTACGCCACTTAATGGGGGACCCATTTTCTCTAAAATTGACAACATAAAATCCCAACTCAAAGAGTCGTAAGCCTTCTCAATATCTACCATCAATAAAATGCCTTTACGTTTGGTTCTCTTCATCCAAGCAATGATCTCATTGATCATCAAAGTTCTGTCAATGATATTACGCTTCGATAAGAAAGCCATTGGGTCCTCTGAAACTAAGCCACAAATATGGCCCGTCAACCGGTTTGCAAGGACCTTAGTACTTTGTTTATGCACCCCACAAGGCTTATCGTTCTAAAATCAGAAATCCGAATTGGGTCCTTAACATTAGGGACAAGCGTAAAGAAAGATTAAAAAGCCCCTTCGGATATAGCCTCTCTCGCATGAAACTCGTTAAACATTTTAAAGAAATATGTCTTTAAGACGTGCCAGAACCACTTCACAAAATTAAAATCAAAACCATCGGCCCGAAAGCCCGATCGCCCGCACAATCCCAAACGATCCGCTTAATTTCTTTAATATCAAAGGCTTCAGTCAGCTGATTACTATCCGAAAGAGAAAGAGACGAGTGAAAAGAGCATACCAAAGTTGGCCTAGTATGGAGCGGTTCACAAAACTTATCCAAAAAGAAATCTTCCACTCGGTCTTTAAGTACGACTCAATTCGAAATCCAAGAATCCATGAAACACAGTCCCCCAATAATTTTATTAGAAGCTTTGTTTAAATTGATGACCGCGTGGAAAAAAGGTGTATTTTCGTCCCCATCCACTGCCCATTTTATCTTATCTGAGACTTTTTTTTACATCCAAATCCTTTAGTCTTTCCAATTCTTTAGAACTCGTCTCTCATTATTCTCGCCAAACACTCGACTTCAGAGAGGATCCGGGTTTCTTCCGGTTATTAAAAAATGAGACCACTTTGGGAGCCTGCGCCTTTTCTCGGCCATCACCCAAAGCTTTATGCCATTATTAAGCCACCGCAATTTTTTTGCAAATGCTAAATTCGCGTAACCCCCGCCCCAGGTTAAACCTGAAAGATTCGCACAAAAAGCTGACATAATCTTCAAACTTGTGCAACTCAAGCCAAGAGTTCAAGAATCTGAATGGATGATGGCCAAAATACGTATTAGTCACCTTAAATAGGGTCAGGCAGTGTTCCGAATATTTCATAGAGAAAACCAGAGTTGTTATTTCCGGCCACTTAACAAAAAATTGTCGGCACACATCCCGCTTCGGCCATATAGGTAAACTTGCTGCCACGCATATTGTATTCACAAAACTGATGTATAAGAATTTATACATCTTCTAAACGTCAAATATGCCCCCTTTATGCGAGAACTCGTTGTATTTTCATTAAATTTTGGTACTCATTTGAGTTGTTTGTGAAAATACAGGTCCGGGCTTCGGCCCCGTGTTGAAACGGAGGCTTTGGGAGCAAAATGGAGCAAAAAAACGGAACATTCCAGCAAATTGCCAGATATGGCATGACCGTGCCAAGCCAACCAACATCGTCACTCTCATCAGGACTATCAACCAACGCAAACCAGGAAAATCCATGACTGGCGCGACCGTGCCACCCCCAAGCACGACCGTGCCAGGTCCAAGTCAGTCTTTGATCAGCTCATTTCCGAGATCGCAGCAGTCATCTTCGGCAATTCATCGATAAGCACGGTTATGCCAAGGTTTGTCATGGTCGTGCCACTTCAGGAAACTTTGAGCGGGATTTTCCAGAAATGGTAGCAAACAAGATCGACAGACGAAAAGTAACTCTCACACTTACCAAGCACGAAACTGTTCCAAAAGGTGACATGGCCGTGCCAAACACCCAACAGCTTAAATATGAGTTTTAAGCTCATTTGGAGGAGAGTTGGAGCATTTTCGTGAAGTTTTCTCTCAAGAATCTGGACTTGGAAGCTTATTGGAGCCAAGATGCAGCCTTGAAGAAGACTTAATCATTAGAAGATTCACTCATTTACCATTTAATCTTGTCTTTAAACTTGGTTAGCTTACTATGTACATTATGAACAATTTGAGTTTTCTTGTACTTGATTTGGTAGTTATGAGCCTTATGGGCTAAACATTTGTATTGCTTAAACTTTGTTGAAGCTAATGAATATGTGATAACATGTAAATAGATGTGGTGATTTTTTGGTTAATCTTCGTAGTGATGTTTAATCTTGTTTTGGAGTTCATGTTCATGTTTAAAGTCTTTGTTCTTGAATGTTTGGTCATGAGTATTTACATGTTGTGTTGGAAAGCCCATGTAGAGATTATGATTGTTGAATCTTGTTAACTTGTTAGTATGATTTATAGCATGAAACTTGGAATGGTAATTGCTAACATAAATTGAATGGTGATTTGAACATGTGTATGGATTCTTGTATTTAGATTTAGAAAGATCAAAAGAATGCTCATATGAATTCTATAGTTTGTGTTTGTGTTAGTATGATGATTTAGGCCAAGATTGTTGTCTAGCATGACCATACTTGTGGTTCATATCAAGAAAATGATGAAAGGCATTGCTTACCTAAAACCAAGTTAGGGTGATTAGTCTGTTGTTCATAGTAGTTTTCCCTACTTGTAGAGTTAGGGGTTTTGACAAACAAAAAACTCATCATTAAAGATTAACATCAACTTAGCAAGTGAACTTAAAAGAATAAATTTTAGGTGATTAGAATGTTATTTCATTTTAGTTTTCCTAAGATTTATAAAACTAGGAAGCCTTGATTGGGGGACTTAGTTGAGTTTAGAGCTTGCATCACCACTAGTCTTTCCCATTTGTTGTCACATGTTTATTAGTGGATACTTAGTTTAGGCAACCTCTTTTAGATATTATTCTTCCTTAGATTAGTTAGGAGTTTGTTATTTTTGCATGATAAATTAGAAACAAAGTCAACCAATCAATTGAAAAGGATTTAAAGTAGCAAAAGTTTAGTATCGAGACACTGCGTCCACAGATTGATATCCGGTTCTTACTGATAAACTATATTACCACCGGCGGGTACACTTTCCCTTTTTTGTATGCAGTTTATTTCTTGGGTGAAAATCATTTTAGAATTAAATTTTTTTGAAGGAGAATTAAATTATAAAAATATAGAACATCAAGTTTTTGGCGCCGTTGCCGGGAACGCGGTCTTCTTGACAACGGGTTCGAGTTACTTATTTAGCCATTGTGAAAAGTGTATAAAGTTTTTGTCTACTTGTTTTATTTGTCTTTTATGTGATTAACTGAAAAAAAGGAAAAAAGAAGATGATTATTTGCTAGTTGTTTTTGTTATATATATATATATAGTGCATTGTGCCCCTCCTTATTCCCTAACAGGTCGTGCATGTCCTCAACCCCCGTTGCTGAAATCTTTGAGCCTTCATCAGAGCCGGAGCGCAATCTTCATCGGAGACTGCAGGAGCAGTCCCGCATGGTGGCCGCTATGATTGAGGTAGACGCGGCGGGAGGCAACACATTCTACGAGGTTCAGGTAGATATGGCGGACGAAGAGGAGACGAGGATCTTAAACGAAATAGGAAAACCGTCGCTTGAGGGTTTACTTGCGAGCATCAATGCACCAACAATTAATAATAATAGTTTCGAAATCTAGCACCAAATAGATGTTGTAGAATGCGGTGTGGTTTTATGGCAAGGATCATGAGGATCCTAATGTCCACATCGCCAGTTTTCTGGAGGTTTGTGCCACGTTCACGATTCGTGATGCATCACTGGATTCTATACGCCTTCGGCTCTTTCCGTTTTCTTTATGTGATGGAGCCAAAGAGTGGCTTCTCTCACTTTCAGCTTGATCTATCACTACATGGAATCAATTAGCTGATAAGTTCCTCCAGAAATATTTCCCTCCAGAGAAAATGGTTCGGTTGAGAACCAAGATTCTCAACTTTCGCCAGGACGAGGATGAGTCCCTTTATGAGGCGTGGAAGCGGTTTAAAAGAACTTATAAGAAAGGTCCCACACCACTGGTTGCCCAAGTGGCAACAATGTCAGATCTTCTATCATGGTTTAGATGGTTCGAGGCAGATGACGGTCGATACATATGTGGGCGGAGACATTGGCACAAAGAATGCCAACGAGGCATATGAGGTTTTCGAGAAATGCACCGCGAAAAATCAAAAGAGTTCTCGAAAGGGAGTTCATCGCATGGACGACTTCACTACCATGATAGCACGTATGGATGGTTTATCCTCGAAATTTGATCGGGTGATGGAGATTCACTCGAGTGGTTCTTCGAGTGGGGGAGCATATCATGTATGCGATTTTCTGATTGGAGAGGTGTCACACAAGCACGTAGATTTTATGGGAAACCAATACCATCCTCAGAATAATCCCTACAGCAATACTTATAATCAGGAGTGGAAGAATCACCCAAATTTCAGTTGGCAACCTGACGCTTCTAGTCAGCGTCCACCCGGATTTGCTCCACATCCCATAGCTCCTGGAGCATATGGTGCACCTCGGCCTCAGCAGATATCTTCCACTAGTGAAACCCAGTGTGGAAGATATGTTCTGTCAGCTCTTAGCGGGTCAAAACCTCAAAAGGTCGAAAATGAGAAGCGTTTTAGAGAGTATGACAGTGTTTCACGAGGCACGAGAGTGAGTTGAGAAGCCAAAAGGCTTCCATGCAGACCATTGAGAACCAAGTTGGCCAGATTTACAAGATGTTGTCCGAGAGATAACAGGGGGCCTTCCAAGCAATACAGAGCCTAATCCAAAGGCTACTACAAAGGCTATCACGTTGAGAAGCGGCAAGACCGCTGAGCCAATCACTTTGGCTCTCCAGCAAAGCCGATTGATGATGAGATTGTTGAGGAGATCGAGACTGAGTATCCGGGTTAGGTGCAACTGAGGCGAGTCCCAACAAGTACAGCACAACCCAAGGAGCCGGTAAGAGAGTATGTCCCTCCGTTTCCATATCCGGGGAGGTTGAAGAAGAAGAAAATGGAAGAACACTATGATAATTTCCTTGAGCTTTTTAAGCTATTTCATATAAATTTACCATTTGTTGAGGTACTTGCTCAAATGCCTAAGTACGGCAAGTTTCTAAAAGATATTTTATCTAACAAAAAGAAACTTGATAAACTTTCGCATGTGACCTTGAATGAGTAGTGTTCGGCAGTTCTTCAGAACAAACTACCGAAGAAAATGAATGATCCCGGGAGTTTCACTATCCCGTTCTTGATTGGTAGTTTGTCGATCATCAATGCATTGGCTAATCTTGGACCTAGCATAACCCTCATGCGATATGCGGTTTTTGCTAAGTTATATGTGTGAGAGCCCAAACCTACTCGTATGAGCATCCAGCTAGCCGATTGTTCAGTGAAGTATCCTCGAGGCGTAGTTGAGAATATGCTAGTGAAAATCGACAAGTCTGTCATTCCTGTCAATTTATGGATTTTGGACATGGATGAGGACAAAACTGTTCCTCTTATCTTAGGTCAACCATTCCTAGCCACTGCAAGAGCCTTGATTGATGTCTACATCGACAGACTTACTCTTAGGGTTGATGATGAGGAGGTGACTTTTGATATTGGGAGATCCATGCAGCATCCACAGAGTTAGGATGATACACTCTATTTCATTGAGACTATTGATGCATATGTGAGTGATCATTTTCGTGACACATTTGAGGAGGATGTTGTGGACACACAGCTGCTTGGAAGGGAGACTTTTGGTACACCTGTTGTGGACCAACTAGTCGAGGAGATGGCCTGTTTGATAGGTCATGCGTCTCCCCCATGTCCCGAGGTTTTTGAGATTGTGGATCGCGTTGCTGAGCCTAAAGCATGCCCTTCTGTTGAGGACCCACCTTCGGTTGACTTAAGGAGCTTCCAGATCATTTGGAGTATGCTTTCTTGGATGGAGAGACTCATTTGTCCGTTATCATTTCTGTTCGATTGTCGGGAGAGGAGAAGCATCGATTGCTTGAAGTCTTGAAGCAGCACAAAAAGGGGATCACGTGGAAAATCATGGATATAAAAGGGATTAATCTATCCTTTTATACCCATAAGATCTTAGTGGAGGAGGACTTTAAACCTGTGGTACAGCATTGCGGCGCTTGAACCCGAATATGCAGGAGGTTGTGAAGAAAGAGGTCATCAAACTACTTGATGCAGATTTGATATATCCAATCTCTAATTCACCTTAGGTTAGCCCTATACAAGTAGTCCTGAAGAAAGGAGGGATGACAGTGGTGACTAATGAGAAAAACGAGTTGATTCCCACTCATACTGTCACCGAATGGAGAGTTTGCATTAATTATCGCAAACTCAATGATGCCACAAGGAAGGATCATTTCCACTCCCTTTCATTGATCAGATGTTGGAGAGGTTGTCGGGTAGGATGTTCTACTGTTTCCTTGATGGTTTTTCAGGCTACTTTCAGATTCCCAACTCTCATGAGGACCAGGAGAAGACGACATTCACATGTCCCTATGGCACATTTGCCTACCGGCGGATGCCCTTTGTAATGTGTAATGCTCCGGCCACATTTCAGAGGTGTATGGTGGCCATTTTTCATAACATGATCGAGAATTCTATGGAGATTTTCATGGATGGTTTTTCTGTGTTTGGGAGTTCCTTCGATCAGTGTCTTGGGAATCTGAAAAGGTTGTTGGCTAGGTGTGAAGAAGCCAAACCTATGTTGAACAGGGAGAAATGCCACTTCAATGGTGAAGGAGGGCATTATGCTTGGGCACAAGATTTCACAGGCGGGGTCGAGGTTAATCGAGCCAAAGTTAAGACTATTTCTAAGAGCCCGCATCCACATCTGTGAAATCTATTAGGAGCTTTCTTGGTCATGCAGGTTTTTACCGGTGATCATAAAAAAAATTTCCAAAATCGCCCGTTCGTGACTCAGCTCCTCGAGAAGGATACCAAGTTTATTTTCTCCGATGAATGCCTTCGAGCATTCGAGTTTTTGAAGGAGAAGTTGGTGAATGCCCCAATCATGGTAGCTCCTGACTAGAAACTACCTTTTGAGTTGATGTGTGATGCGAGTGATTCGCAGTTGGGGCCGTCTTGGGTCAAAGGAGAGATAAGCACTTTCACCATATTTACTATGCGAGCAAGACCTTAAACGACGCTTAGGGGCATTATACCACGACAGAGAAAGAGCTCCTAGCTGTGGTATTTGCCTTCGATAAATTTCGGTCTTATCTCATCCTTTCCAAGACCATTGTGTACACGGATCATGCAACCCTTTGGTATCTTTTTAGCAAGCAAGATGTTAAACCAAGATTGATACGTTGGATCCTTTTGCTGCAGGAGTTTGATATTGAAATCAGTGATAAGAAAGGGGCTGAAAAATAGGCAGCCGATTATTTATCTCAACTTGAACATTCCAAGGGAAAGGAAATTTGTGGGCCTAACATCAATGACAATTTCCCCCACGAGTTTCTTATGAGGATCGAGACTAATGATGATTTCCCATGGTTTGCTGACTTTGCAAATTACTTAGCTCGTGGCATCTTGATCAAGGGGATGACCCATCAGCAAAAGCAAAAGTTCTTTGCGGATGTCAAGTATTACTTTTGGGATGACCCTTACTTGTTTAGGGTAGGAGCGGATCAGATGATTCGACGAATCATGTATGGTGACGAGGTGAGAGATATTTTGCACCACTGTCACGAGGGACCCACGGGAGGCCACCATGGAGCGAACAATACGGCGAAGAAGTGTTCGACTCTGGATTCTTTTGGCCTACTATCTTCTGTGATGCCCATGCGTGGGTGAGGTCCTATGATGCTTTCCAGAGAGCAAGCAACATTTCAGCACGCAATGAGATGCTACAAAATGCATCCAAGTTTCTGAAGTCTTTGATGTATGGGGACTAGACTTCATGGGTCCTTTCCCGGCCTCTTTTGGTAACCGCTACATCCTAGTTGCTTTTTATTATGTGTCAAAGTAGGCTGAAGCAAAGGCTTTACCCACTAATGATGCTAGGGTAGTGCTGAGGTTTTTAAAGAAGTTGTTTGCTCGTTTTGATGCCCCAAGGCATTGATTAGTGACCTGGGACGCATTTCTGTAATGTACAACTTGAGAAAGCATTGACCTATATGGTGTGCAACACCGATTCTCTACACCATATCATCCACAGATGATTGAACAGGTTGTGGTCACTAATCAGGGTATCAAGTGGATTTTGGAGAAAATGGTTATTTCTAGCCGTAAGGATTGGTCCGAGAAATTGGATGATGCACTGTAGGCTTTCCGGACAGCCTATAAGACTCCTATAGGCACCACACCGTTTAAATTGGTCTATGGAAAGTCTTGTCATCTTCATGTGGAGCTCGAGCACAAAGCATATTAGGCTTTAAGATAGTTAATCTTGATATGGCGCAGCGGGTGAGAACAGATTCAGTACAGCTCTACGAGATTCGAGAGCTTAGGAATGATGCTTATGAAAGCTCTAAGTTGTACAAGGAATGCACTAAGACGCTTTATGATACCCTCTTAAAGGACAAGAAGGAATTCCAAGTGGGTGATCGTGTTTGTTATACAACTCACGTCTTAAGTTGTTTCCTAGTAAGCTGAAGTCTTGGTGGTCGGGTCCTTACACTGTACGAGCATGTTTCCTTATGGCACCGTGGAGATAGGCCATGAGGATGGTTGGTTGTTTAAAGTCAGCGGGCATAGGCTAAAGGCTTATGTTGGAGGGCCGTTGACCGGAGTGAGGAGGTTGTTACCCCATCCACCCCAAGAACAAATGAATTCGGGGTGGTGAGTCTAGCTGAAGACTCGTAAATAAACTTAGCATTTTTTGGTTTATATTATTTTTTTGGTTGTTTATTTCTTTTTTAGGTTTCGGTTCATTCTGGTTCGCGAGGCATGATAGAGCTTGTTGCGGCTTTCAGGTGTGTTAGTTCGTTTCATTTCTTGGTAGAAGATGCTTCATGAGTGCCCCGAGTTCAAGGAGTTTTTACCTTATTCTTATCTTTATCCTTATTTCTATTTTTACTTTTCTTATTTTTCAACTTTTATTTTCTAATTTAAATTTTAAAATTTTATTTGTAGTTGTTGTAGTAAAATTAAAATTGTAGTAATTAAGTTAGAGTAAAAAAAACAAAAATTGAGCACTATCACACAAAATTTTGGCACCATCAGATCAGATCTGATAGTGTTAGCCTTGCAGAACCAATAAAAGAAACACCATCAATAAACTCAACCATTTCTTTATTTTATCTTCATCTTCCTCACTTGAACCCATTCAAGGCACTCACGAATTCTTTGCATCTCCTTGCTTCCTCCAAGAAATTCTTGCATTCTTTTCTCCCAACAAGCATTCCAGGTACGAATTCTTCTTTTTTTGTTAGTTTTTTTTTGTGTTTTAGGGTTATGTTCTTCATAGTTAGTTTCTTTTAAGTTTTTTAGGGCTTGGTCTAAATCACCCGATTCAAGCCCGTTTTTCATTTTTTTGTGTTGTTATGAACCACACTTGACCGATTTGCAAAACCCCTAATGAAATTGTGAAAAAATGGGGTTTGGGGTGCGATTTGGAGGTTGTCGCGATGCTTGGTTTAATCACGCACGCTCGTGCCAAGGCTTGGCATGATCGTGCCATTCATAAAAAGTGTCGGATCTTCACAAACCTGCCCAGAAATTCATCGCGCATGAGGGTACTAGGACCAGGCATGATCGTGCTCTTATAAAATTTCCCAGATCATCAAAACTGCACTCAGAAATTGGTCATGCATGAGGGTGCCAAAGGGTGGCACGATTGTGGAAATTGGGGAATAAAAACCCAGAACTTCATAATTTCAAGAAAGTTCATAAAACCTGCTAAAAAACCAGGCACGCACGACCATGCCATATGTTGGCACGATCGTGCCAACTCATCAGGAATCCAATTTTTGTCTGTTTTGGTTGCTGATTTCTTGCTCATGCTTGCAGATGGATCATCCGTACTTACGGTTCAGCAACAATGCTAAGGAGGGGCATTATATCGCAACATTGGAACGGTTATGGGCAAGATCACATTTGATTGAGCCTTTGCGGAAGTTGCAAACGGTTGATCTTGACTTGCTCTGTCAGACGGAGCGGTTTGAGGACCTTATGACACCGCCGTGGACCGCCTTTTTTACATAGTTGAGCCGCAATACGTGGAGCTAGTTATAGAATTTTTTGCATCTTTCCGGTTTACTTTTCTTTGCCCGGACGTCTATGAAACAAAGGTTGGTATGCGCTATTGCCTAGGATGAAAATGTACAATCAATCAATCAATCAGTCGGTTTGGTCAAATGTTGGGATGATATGTAGATGATGAAATCGATTTGGAGCTCTTTCATGGTAGTTTGCAAGAATGGTAGCCAGACGCGGACAAAGCCGCCTTTTGGGCAGAGATCATGGTTCTGGGTCGGGAATGGGACCCGAGGAGAGCTAAGGCGACATGGATTATTGATGCACCATACCGCGTCATCGAGCGCGCCATTTTCCATGTCATTGGAGGTCCGGGTGACAGCACCGGCAACATCACCACCCACGACCTGTTTCACCTCTACTGCATCATATCCGGGTCAAACTGCAATGTGGCGGTTAGCGTCGCTGAGTCGATTCAGAGGGATAATGGGTCGATGTTTGCTTCAAAAATTTTGAAGGTGCATTCCCACCAAACTCGCCAAATATTACCGGGTTCGGTTAAAATACCTAACCGAGGCTTGTGACTATGGTGTGCTTGACGTAGCGCAGCTGACCTCCATGCACATGATCCGCAAGGTAAACGGAGTCCCGAAGCTTGTTAACAGATTAGGTAGGATTTAGGATCTACTTCATGAAGCGAAGAGTGCTAGTGATGATGGTGGTGATGGCGATGGTGGCGGTGATGACGTCCATATGCAGGATATCCTGGTTAACGGGCATGATGGGACGCTGGGGGAGTGGGCCCTCACATGGAGCTTGGTGACTTGGTTCATGGCTTTGGGAACCCAAACCGGGAGAATGTACATGGCGGGTATGGTGGTGGTGGTTTCGAGCATGGTGCCTGTGGTCCGTATGAGCCGTCAGCAGTTGATATCTGGAGGCGGATAGAAGGACTCGCCTTGGACCAGCAGGGAGTGAAACGAGATGTGGATCTTATCTGTGCGGAACATCACATGCAGGGACACTTCATGGAGGATAGGTACGAGCAAAGCCGGCGAAGCTTTGACTGGGTTTTTGGTTCGCAGCAGCATGTCGCGAACTCGCTCAATTCACCTACACGCAGCCAACTCCGCATTTCACTGAGAGCTCTAGGTTCGATCGCAGGGATGACACCGGTCCTTCCGGATCTGGTGGCAGGCCTTAGTCCCATTATCAATCTTGTATTTTTATTATTTTGTGTCTGAGGGTTGTGCCATTTTCCATTGTCCGTACACCCCCTCCTTGTAGAAATTTAATTGCTTGTTTTATTTTAGTGGGCTAAATAAATAAATAAAGGCAAGGGTAAATTGGGTTGGGTAAAGTCTTGTGTGTTCAATCATGTTTGTTAGTGCGCAGTGTTGGCTCGATGAGATGTTGGCTTGATGGACGGCTCGATAGTTCGTTGCGGATGCTCCTTATTATTTCTTTTAGTTCCATTCTTGCCTTTATGTTTCAGGGGAGTTTCCGTGTTCCCGTTTCCTCCGCTTTCATTATATTTTCATTTTGCTTATGTAATTGTTTTTGTTGTACATCGAGGGCGATGTATAATTCAAGTGTGTAGCGCTTGAGTTTGTTGTCCGTTTTGAGAAAAAAAATTAATAATAATTAATAATAATAATAATAATAATAATAATAATAATAATACAAAGCTCTCTTGAACATTTTCTTTTGTGGCATGATAATCAAATTAACATAAGTTTTTATATAAGCACTAACTTTTTTTATAAATGTATAAAGGTAAACGCAAAGAGGAGGTTCGCTCGAGTGAAGATTACCATCAAGTAACGTGTTTTTTTGTATAAATTTAAGCATGAGAAATCGAGCGATTAACCTACTTGTTTGCCTTGCATATTTACCCAATACGCCCGTTTCCGTGAGTTATTTTTTGAGCCTTGTAGCTTTAGAATTATTTTTGCTCATGTTTTTTCGGGCAAAGATTGAGTGAGCCAGATGACTTTTGTGATTTAGAACTTGTGTTAGGTATACATTTTGAGGCCACAAAGCAAACGTATAGCAGGAAAATGATTGAGGCATTAGGAAACCTTTTATTTTTAGCCATTTATACTTATTCCTACACCTGAATCATACCCTAGTCAAACAATTTGAATCTTTCCCTTTCATTTCTTTTGAACCACTAAATATTAACCAGTTGGCCAAATTAGCCTTTTATATTTTAACCCAATTTTTTTGGTTGGAAACTCGGTTCGGTTAGTGATTAACTTGTAGCCTTTTTGTATGGTATCTTAGTTTATTAGTTACAACCTCATGGTTAAGAGCTTTTATCTAAGTAGACGTACTTAGTTCTCTCTAAAGCAAGATTAAAAAAGAAATGAAACGAATCATTATAGTTTGAAAAAGCCTTATCAATTAGCTTTGTTAGAGCAATTTTGAGAGTTGAAAAGCTAAACTTGTCGGTTAGCTTTCGGTTAGATACTATTAAGTTGTATAGTTGTATTTTCTCATGTTCCAAGTTAGTAAAACCGTCAGGTTACAACCGTTTTAATCACTTTCAAAATCCACTTCCACACCCTTAACCCTAGCCAAGTTACAACCCAAACAAAACCTCATGATTTATGTTATATTTTTGTCGGGTGAATAGATTTGATCCTTCCACAAGCTCATGACATCGCTTATCATCATCTTGGTATCGAGTGTTCTAACATACTCCATGATTTGTATGTGTACCGATAATCAGCCGAGTGTGTGTGAACATTGCGAGGATGCAAGGTGAACTTGCAGGGATTTCTAAGATGGACCATTGCTCATAAACATATTTTCCATACTTTTGGTTTTTCCTTCATGTCGAGTAGTACTTAATTGTTATAGCCTGAATTATTTATTTGTGCTTAAAAATGCTAGTTGAGATGATTGCCATTGAGTGAATATTTGTTCGTTTTGGTTTGCTTAAGGACAAACAAGTTCAAGTGTGAGGATGTTTGATGTATAAGAATTTATACATATTCTAAACGTCAAACATGCCCTGTTTATGCGAGAACTCATATTTTCATTGATTTTGGTACTCATTTGAGTAGTTTGTGAAAATACAGGTCCAGACTTCGGCCCGGTGTAGAAATAGAGGCTTTTGGAGCAAAAAATGGAACATTCCAGCAAACTACCAGATATCGCACGGCCGTGCCAACACTTGCAATGACCATGCCAATCCAACCAGCATCAGTACTATCAACCGACAACGCAATCCAGAAAAATCCATTACTGGCACGACCGTGCCACCCCCAAGCACGACCGTACCTTGTCCAAGTCAGTCTCTAATCAGCTCATTTTTGAGATCGCAACAGTCATCTTCGGCAATTCATCGATAAGCATGGTCATGCAATGGTTTGGCATGGTCGTGCCACCTTGGGAAACTTTGAACGGGATTTTCAAGAAATGGTAGCAAATAAGATTGACAGACGAAAAGCGACTCTGACACTTACCAAGCACGACCATGCCAAAAGGTGGCATGGTCGTGCCAAACATACAACAGCTTAAATACGAGTTTCAAGCTCATTTGGAGGAGAGTTGGAGTATTTTGGTGAAGTTTTCTCTCAAGAATCTGGACTTGGAAGCTTGATGGACTCAAGTAGGAGCCTTGAAGAAGACTTAATCATTAGAAGATTCACTCATTTACCATTTAATCTTGTCTTTAAACTTGGTTAGCTTACTATTTACATTATGAACAATTTGAGTTTTCTTGTACTTGATTTGATAGTTATGAGCCTTATGGGCTAAACATTTGTGTTGCTTAAACTTTGTTGAAGCTAATGAATATATGATAACATGGAAATAGATGTGGTGATTTTTTTTGTAAATCTTCATAGTCATGTTTAATCTTGTTCTTGGAGTTCATGTTCATGTTTAAAGTCTTTGTTCTTGAATGTTTGGTCATGAGTATTTACATGTTGTGTTGGAAAGCCCATGTAGAGATTATGATTGTTGAATCTTGTTAACTTGTTAGTATGATTTATAGCATGAAACTTGGAATGGTAATTGCTAACATAAATTAAATGGTGATTTGAACATGTGTATGGATTCTTGCATTTAGATTTGGAAAGATCAAAAGAATGCTTATATGAATTCTATAGTTTGTGTTGTGTTAGTATGATGATTTAGGCCAAGATTGTTGTCTAGCATGACTATACTTGTGGTTCATATCAAGAAAATGATGAAGGCATTGCTTACCAAAAACCAAGTTAGGGTGATTAGTATGTTGTTCATAGTAGTTTCCCCAACTTGTAGAGTTAGGAGTTTTGACAAACAAAAAACTCATCATTAAATATTAACATCAACTTATCAAGTGAACTTAAAAGAATAAATTTTAGGTGATTAGAATGTTATTTCTTTTTAGTTTTCCTATGATTTATAAAACTAGAAAGCCTTGATTGGGGGACTTAGTTGAGTTTAGAGCTTGCATCACCACTAGTCTTTCTCATTTGTTGTCACATGTTTATTAGTGGATACTTAGTTTAGGCAACCTCTTTTTGATATTGTTCTTCCTTAGATTAGTTAGTAGTTTGTTATATTTGCATGATAAATTAGAAACAAAAATCAACCCATCAATTGAAAAGGATTTAAAGTAGAAAAAGTTTAGTTTCGAGACACCACGTCCACAGATTGATATCATGTTCTCACCGATAAACTATATTACCACCCGATGGGTACACTTGCCCTTTTGTGTGTGTAGTTTAGTTCTTGGGTGAAAATCATTTTAAAACTAAATTTGTGTGAAGCAGAATTAAATTATAAAAATATATATAATTCACGCACATCAAAAACTCAGCCATCTCAATGAAACGATTAAAAGTCACAACATATGAAGGAATAAAATCTAAGTTCAATCGTTCCTCAGTAACCCACATGTCATTAAAATCGCCCATTAGTAACTCGGGTGAAAGTGCTTATCTCTTCTTTGACCTAACACGGCCCCGACTACGAAATCACTCGCATCACCCATCAACTCAAATGGTAGTTCCTAGTCAGGAGCTACCATGATCGGGGCATTCACCAACTTCTTTTTCAAAAACTCGAATGCTCGAAGGCATTCATCGGAAAAAATAAATTGGGCGTCCTTCTTGAAGAGCTGGGTCATGGGACAGGCGATTTTGGAAAAATCCTTTATGAATCACTAATAAAAACCTGCATGACCAAGAAAGCTCCTGATTTCACGGGTGTAGGAGGCAGGAGCTTAGAAATAGTCTCAACTTTGGCTCGATCAACCTCGAGCCCCGCCTGTAAAATCTTATGCCCAAGCACAATGCCCTCCTCCACCATGAAATGGTATTTCTCCCAGTTTGAAATAAGGTTGGCTTCTTCAGACCTAGCCAACATCCTTTTCAGATTCCCAAGACACTGATCGAAGGAACTCCCTTTTTTATCCATGATCTTCCACGCGATCGCCTTTTTGTGCTGCTTTAAGACTTCAAGCAATCGATCCTTCTCCTCTCCGACAATCCAGCAGAAATGATAACGGGCAAATGAGTCTCACCATCCAAGAAAGCATACTCCAAATGATCTGGAAGCTTCTTAAGCTCAACCGAAGGTGGGTCCTCAACAGAAGGGTGTGCTTTAGGCTCAGCAACACGATCCACAATCTCAAAAACCTCGGGACACAGCGGAGACGCATGACCTATCAGACAGGCCATCTCCTCGACTAGTTGGTCCATAGCAGGTGTACCAAAAGTCTTCCCTCCTAGCCGTTGTGTGTCCACAACATCCTCCTCAAATGTGTCACGAAGATGATCACTCACATATGTATCAATAGTCTCAATGAAATAGAGTGTATCATCCTAACCTATGGATGCTGCATGGATCTCCCAATATCAAAAGTCACCTCCTCATCGTCAACCCTAAGAGTAAGTCTGTCGGTGCAGATATCAATCAAGGCTCTCGCAGTGGCTAGGAATGGTCGATCTATGATAAGAGGAAAGACAGACTTGTCGATTTTCACTAGAATATTCCCATCCATGTTCAAATTCATAAAATCGACTGGAAAGACAGACTTGTCGATTTTCACTAGTATATTCTCAACTACGCCTAGAGGATACTTCACTGAACGATCGACTAGCTGGATGCTCATACGAGTAGGTTTGGGCTCTCCCACATCTATCTTAGCAAAAACCACATATAGAATCAGGTTTATGCTAGCTCCAAGACAGCCAATGCATTGCTAACCGACAAACTACCAATCAAGCACTGGATAGTGAAACTCCCAGGATCATTCATTTTGTTTGGTAGTTTATTCTGAGGACCCGCCGAACATTCCTCATTCAAGGTCACATGCGAAAGCTCCTCAAGTTTCTTTTTGTTATACAAAATATCTTTCAGAAACTTGGCATACTTAGGCATTTGAGCTAGTGTCTCGACAAATGGTAAATTTATATAAAGTTGCTTAAAATGCTCAAGGAATTTACCATAGTGTTCTTCCATTTTCTGCTTCTTAAACCTACCCGGATATGGAATGGGAGCGATATACTTTCTCATTACCTCCTTGGGCCGTGTTGTACTTGTTGGGACTCGCCTCGGTTGCACCTCACCCGGAGTCTCAGTCTCGATCTCCTCAACAATCTCATCATCAATCGGCTTTGCTGGAGCAGCCGAAGTGATTGGCTAAGCGGTCTTACCGCTTCTCAACGTGATGGCCTTTGTAGTAGTCTTTGGATTAGGCTATGTATTGCTTGGAAGGCCCCCTGTTGTTTCTCGGACAACATCTTGTCAATCTGGCCAACTTGGTTCTCAATGGTCTGCATGGAAGCCTTTTGGCTTCTCAACTCACTCTTGTGCCTCGTGAAACGACCGTCATACTCTCTAAAACCTTCTCATTTTCGACCTTTCGAGAGTTTTGACCCGCTAAGAGCTGACCAAATATCTTGCACACTAGGTTCACTAGTGGAAGATATCTACTGAGGCCGAGGTGCACCATATGCTCAAGGAGCTATGGGACATGGAGCAAATTCGGGTGGATGCTGACTAGAAGCGTCAGGTTTCCAACTGAAATTTGGGTGATTCTTCCACCCCGGATTATAAGTATTGCTGTATGGATTATTCTGAGGATGGTATTGGTTTCCCATAAAATCTACGTGCTCGTGTGACACCTCTCCCATCGGAAAATCGCATACATGATATGCTCCCCCACTCGAGTGAATCTCCATCACCCGATCAAATTTCAAAGATAAGGCATCCATAGTGCTGTCATGGCAGTGAAGTCGTCCACGTGATGAAATCCTTGTCGAGAACTCTTCCCCCTCGGTGGCTGTTGTGTTCGATTCTTCGCAGCACATTTCTCTACAACCTCAATTCCTCGTTGGCATTCTTTGTGCCACTATCTCCACCCGCATATGTATCGACCATCATCTGCCCCGAACCATCTAAACCATGGTAGAATATCTGACATTATTGCCACTTGGATAACCCGTGGTGTGGGACCTTTCTCATAATTTCTTTAAACCGCTCCCACGCCTCATAAAGGGACTCATCCTCATCCTTGCGAAGTTAAGAATCTTGGTTCTCAACCGAACAGTTTTCTCTGGAGGGAAATATTTCTGGAGGAACTTCTCAGCTAATTGATTCAATGTAGTAATAGATCCAGCTGGAAGTGAGAGAAGCCACTATTTGGACTCATCACATAAATAAAACGGAAGAGCCGAAGGTGTATAGCATCCGTTGATGCATCACAAATCGTGAACGTGGCACAAACCTCCAGAAAACCTGCGATGTTGACACTAGTATCCTCGTGTGTTTTGCCATAAAACTGCACCACATTCTGCAACATCGATATGGTGCCAAATTTGATCTCAAAACTATTATTATTAGTCGTTGTTGCATTGATGCTCGTAGGTAAACCCTCAAGTGACGGTTTTCCTATTTCGTTTAAGATCCTCATCTCCTCTTCGTCCGCCATATCTACCTGAACCTCGTAGAATGTGTCACCTTCTGCCGCGTCTACCTCGACCGTAGCGGCCACCACGCGGGACCGCCCCTACTGTCTCTGCTGAAGATTGCGCTCCGGCTCCAATGAAGGCTCAAAGATTTCTGCAACGAGGGTTGAGGACATGCACGACCAGTTAGGGAATAAGGAAGGGGCACAATGCTATATATATATACAAAAAAAACAAAAACAACTAGCAAATAATCATTTTTTTCATTTAATCACATAAAAGACAAATAAAACAAGTAGACAAAATCTTTAAACACTTTTCACAATTTCTAAATAAGTAACTCGAACCGTTCTCAAGAAAACCGCATCCCCGGCAACGGCGCCAAAAACTGGATGTGCGTGAATTATATATATTTTTATAAATGAATTTTCCTTCAATTAAATTTAGTTTTAAAATGGTTTTCACCCAAGAACTAAACTACATACACACAAAGGGCAAGTGTACCCATCAGATGGTAATATAGTTTATCGGTAAGAACCGGATATCAATCCATGGATGCGGTATCTCGATACTAAACTTTTGCTACTTTAAAGCCTTTTCAATTAATGGGTTGATTTTTGCTTCAAATTTATCATAAAAAATAACAAACTACTAACTAATCTAAGGAACAACAATATCTAAAAAAGGTTGCCTAAACTAAATGTTCACTAACGAACATGTGATAACAAAGGAAAAGACTAGTGGTGATGCAACTCTAAAATCAACTAAGTCCCTAATCAAGGCCTCCTAGTTTTTTAAATCTTAGGAAAGCTAAAATGAAATAACATTCTAATCACATGAAATTTATTCTTTTAAGTTCACTTGCTAAGTTGATTTAATCTTTAATGATCAATTTTTTGTTTGTCAAAACTCCTAACTTAACTCTACAAGTTAGGGAAAACTACTATGAACAACATACTAATCACCCTAACTTGGTTTTAGATAAGCAATGCCTTCATCATGTTCTTGATATGAACCACGAGCATGGTCATGCTAGACAACAATCTTGGCCTAAATCAACATACCAACATAAACACTATAGAATTCATATAAACATTCTTTTGATCTTTCCAAATTTAAATGCAAGAATCCATACACATGTTCAAATCACCATTCTAATTATGTTAGCAATTATCATTCCTAGTTTCATGCTATGAATCATACTAACAAGTTAACAAATCTTTACATGGGCTTCCAACACAACATGTAAACACTTATGACCAAACATTCAAGAACAAAGACTTTAAACATGAACATGAACTCCAAGAACACGATTATCACATATTCATTAGCTTTAACAAAGTTTAAGCAACACAAATGTTTAGTCCATAAGGGTCGTAACTACCAAATCAAGGTGCAAGAAAACTTAAGTTGTTCATAAGTAACAAGTAAGCTAACCAATGTCTAAAGACAAGAATAAATGGTAAATGAGTGGACCTTCAAGTGATTTAGTCTTCTTCAAGGCTCCTTCTTGGCTCCAACAAGCTTCCAAGACCAGATTCATGAGAGAAAACTTCACAAAAATGCTCCAACTCCCCTTCAAATGAGCTTGAGACTCGTATTTAAACTGTTGGGCGTTTGGCACGACCATGCCACCTTTTGGCAAGGTCGTGCTTGGTAAATGTCAGGGGCGCTTTTCGTCTGTCGATCTTATTTGCTACCATTTTATGAAAAATCCCGCTTAAACTTCCCCGAGGTGGCACAACCATGCCATCAGATGGCATGGTCGTGCGTATTGATGATGTATCCGTCGATGACTGTTGCGATCTCGGGGATGAACTGATCAGAGACTGACTTGGGTTACGCACGGTCGTGCTAGGGGATGGCACGGTCGTAACAGTCTTGGATTTTCTTGGTTTACGCTGACAATTGAGAGTGCTGATGAGAGTACCAGTTGTGGATGGCTTGGCACGGTCGTGCCAGGTGTTGGCACGGTCGTGAAGTATCTGGCAGTTTGCTGAAAAGTTCCATTTTTGCTCCATTTTGCTCAAAAGCCTTCGTTTCAACATCGGGCCGAAGCCCGGGCCTGTATTTTCACAAACAACTCAAATGAGTACCAAAACCAATGAAAATACAACGAGTTCTCGCATAAACAGGGTATATCTGATGTTTTAAAGATGTATAAATTCTTATACAACAATGTGCTTATAATATTTCTATCTACGTTTGTGCAAAAAATGGTGGCCCAACTTGTGAGGAAAGTTGGAGTTGTCATGGTTATCACAACTCGTGGTGGTTCTTAATTGAATCGAATCCTATATATGTAGGGGCAGGATGCGGAGAAAACGACTAAAAGTGTGAAAACGGTGAGAACGATTTTGGAGTTGACATGTGGCGTTGGTGCTAACTTATACTAAGGGTAATATTGTAAAAAAAAAACTCATGCACATGCCAAAGACCATGCACATGTAAGTCACATGCATATTCCACCGTCTTTTACTCTTGTAACTTTTTTATACATGTCATTATTTTTAAAAAAAATTACACCATAAAATCGAGTATTGTATCATCTTTCAAATGAATATACACTTCTGAAATAAAAAAAATGACAAAAAATGACAAGAGCTGGGTGTCCAAAAAAATGCCATAAAACACACAGTTCAGAAAATGCCAACAGCTATTTCAGAAAAGCTCCATGAAAAACCCAATTGAAAACGCCATAAAAAAACCTAGTTAGAAAAACACCACAAAAAACCTATTTGTAAACGCCATAAAAAACACCTAGCTTAGAAAAACACCATAAAAATGTAGTTGAAAACGCCATAAATCACAAAGTTAAAAACGCCTTAAAAAAACCCAATTCATTTTTTTCAAAAAGTATATGAATAGTATACTTATTGAAAAGATAAGTAAAAGCTGGATTTTATGGTTTAATTTTTTTTAAATAATCACGTATAAAAAAGTTATGGGCGTTTAAATATTGTGGAGGAAATGGCGTATGATTAGCATGTACACCCTTGTTAGGATCTTCCTATTTACCCCTATTTGTAGTTCGAAGACCTCTAGTATTTACAAAAATGTCACCGCATCAATCTCAACCACAAACCACTAAGATATTATGGATGAGAATCGTTCTCACCGATTTCACGCTTTGAGGCATTTTCTCCTTATCTCGTTTCTGTATATATATAGTGCGAGTTTCATTGAGGAACACTAAAAAAAGTAGGGAACCAGGGAATAGTGCATTTAACATGTTAAATTTATCTTAAAAATCAATTTAACATGTTAAAAATCAATTTTTTATAAAATTCTCTTTGGCGCTTTTGCATATAAAAATGTGTAGAAGCTAATCCAATAAAAAAATCATTTTTGTAAAAAATAATTTTTTTTGAACTGCTTTTTAAAAAAAAAATATTTTTAGTTTCTAATTTTTTTAAAGATGCTTCTATATGTATTTATAAGGAAAAACGCTAAAAAGTTAAAAAAATGATTTTTAACATGTTAAGTTGATTTTTTAATGTGTTAAATGTATTCTCCACTTTCTAGTGTTCCCCAATAAAACCCCCACCATATATATACACTAGTCGGAAACCCGCCCGTTGCGACGGCGATAATTTACAACACAAGACTTGATTCTATTAGTTTATTATTTCTTTGTGATATATTTTATACTATGTTAGTTTTTGATCTTATACCATCGATATACTCTATGTGTTATATTATTATTTTCTAGTGAAAGTCTATTCTTTATAAGATCTGAATATATTGATTGCGTAAATGTTTATCAGTTTAGTTTATATTAATGTTGTTTCTTTAAGTTTGATAGTTCTTGTATGACGGCTGAATAAGGTATCATGATTAGAATTGAAACAAATTTAATATCGATAGTGTCCTTTGGAAGCACTTTCTGTTGTATTCTTTTCCTGTCATAAACATCAACTTATTAAAACTAAGATTTATTAAAAGTAACACTTAATACCGCATGTTGCGGCAAGCAAGAATCTGTCAATTTGAATTTTGGTGCAATTGCTATAGCAAACTAAAAGGAAAACTAACAAAATTGTATAAAAGAGTACCAATGAGCGTTTGGTTCGTTAAAATCATTTTAAAAATTATAAAAATAATACTTACTTAAATTTTAATTAGCATAATTCAACCACAATTTAAATACGTGGTACGGATTTATTAAGTTCAAATAAAATAGCTATTTTATTACCTTTTTATAATAAATTTTAATAATATGAAACCCAATTTCCAATTTCTCTTTCTCCGATGGTGTTCTCTAAATCATAATGTAAAATTAATAGTAACTTTGAGCCACTCAGGATGTAGTCAAAAGTAATTATCATAAAAGAGACTAAGTTTCAATCTTTAAGAGACGTAAATATTTAAGAGGAAAAAGTTAGCGGTTCAGAAAACAAAAATTAAAAAATTTTGAGTTTGTTAAAAATATTCATATTTAAAACGACCAAAATGTATATTTTAGAGTATTTAATTAGTGAATGGAAATCAGAACTAAAAAGTTTTTGAGTTTGTCAAAAAAGTCGTATTTAAAACATGTTTTTTAAATAAATTTAAGTACCTTATATTTTTATAAAACATATTCTTATAAGTTTATAATAATTCAATATTTAGCAATATACAGAAAGCGGACAAAAACCCAACGAAATCTTCAGATGTATAAGTTAGCAATAATCTTTTGAAAGCTGCATGTGTCATCAATGTATAAGTTACATGATTGATCACTACAAATTGACATGTATTGCACCAAAATTATGAATCAAACCAATTCAGTATAAACAAGGAACACACAAAATTTTAATTCTTTTCGATGAAAACAAACATAACATTATGGATGCCCATTGTAATATTAGCTCCCATACAAATATGCCCCAGTTATAGATGTTGTTTGTAGAACTCACAAACAAAACATACAAGTGGTGTTCACTTGGATTTCTATTGAGAAACTAAGCTAAATGTAAAATTCAACTAATGAAACCAATGCATTGAAAACATGTACATTGAGCAACTTAACCAAAACATTTGAACATCAAGAAAGAAGTTTATTTGCGAACCTTTTCGGCTCACCTAACTATTAATTACCACTAGTGGAATTCTTTGATTGAAGGAGATCTGCTATACAATAAGTATAACAAAACAAAGTAAATGGATGACAACGTAAAAAAAATCTTTTATAATGTTTGTAGCTTGACAAACATATTAAATTAAATAACACACAATAAGAAACTTAAACGTCTAAGCAAAACTTGTTTTTGGCACAAATGCACTTTTAGTTCCCCTTTTTTTTCCAATTTTTTTTTTCATACGAATTTTTTTTTAATTCCTTCCAAATCCAGTCATCTAACTAGATTTAAAATACCAAAGTAACAAATTACAAACAAGTGGCAGCTAAACAGGCAACAAGCTGCGCCGCAACCCCCTTTTGAATTGCAAAACCAATCATACTAAAGACGAAACGGCCCTTAAAGGTTGAAAGATTACTATTCACAACCTATTGGACCCTGTTTAGAAATTCCACAGCCTCTGGGGCTAGGGACCCAAATGTATCAAATGCGAATGGGATAAACACGTGTTGATTCTCTAAACAAGCCTTCTCGTGTTTAGCGACCTTGCCTGATTCCGCCTTTAACGCAGCCTGGCCAGCAACAAACCCATTATCCCTGAGTCCAACAAGAGGGGACACTCCTGTAAGGTCCACACAAGCGTGTTTTCCCCTAGCCCACCCAAACAAAAGAATATCAGCTGGCCGAAGAGTAGACCTCCCATCGAGCGGATCCGTCAGAAAGTTCACCGGAGCCTCCTTTTTCGCCGAAATCCCTGCCCGCTTTAGAACATCATAGAGAATATCCCTTACCAAATCATGTCGGTATTTAAAACCAGGTAACTCCTTACAATGGACCGCATGTTCGCCAAAAGTATCTAAACAAGCCTTGCGACAAACTGGGCAGGGCTCATCAACCGGAAACAGAGGGATCATTAGCCGGTACTTAAGAATTGCCCGGTATTCCACTGCTGACATGTGTTGGCCTAGTCCTTCAATGGGATAACTGTCAGAAAATCCTGCACTTTAGTAATTCTGCACTTTAGGCAATCTCACCACAATCGGTCTGACCCACGACACCAGTACGGTGGTTCAGCCGCAACTCGACGAAAACCGGCCAGTTTAAGTTTAACTGGTAGCGATCCACTGCCCTCAATCGCATACATGGTTCCCGGTCCAATTTAGTCTCAAAAGCATTAGAAATTATTATATTATTATTATTGTTGTTATTGGTGCGATATAAAGTTTTTGACTATCCGTCTATTCCGTCACATCTAGTATTAAGCACCAATCGAGACAAGGGACGTTATCAATTACCCGGGCAAGGTTGTATAGATAATGTAGTACAATAGATTTTGTGAGATTAATTCCATGTGCAAATGAGTTTAAGAAATGATAGCTAGAGCCAATCCGACCAACTGCAATTAGAGATATAGTTGCAATTAAAAGACCTTAAAAACGTCTTCATGATGTGCAAACAGTTCAAAATGAACAATTCAAATGAAAATTACATTCTCTATCCGCAATTTGTACCCGAAGGATATTGGTAGCATCAACTGGTTAATTTGTACCCGAAGACACCTCCTCTCATGCCCCACAACCTCAACCGCCTCATCGGTTCTGCATACATTCCCCATGCTGCACACACACACTCAATATATCAATCAATCAAAAAATTTAACCTAGAAGTGTACATTGTTCAAAACCTAAGAAAAAACCTAAAACAATATAAAAAACACATTGCACAACACAAAGTCGAGAACGAAACCATTACCATCAATCCCTGTTTCTTGGCTCCTAAGACAAACGCTCTAGAAGTTCGGATCCAAGAAGGCCTGAAGGCAGGAACCCTCTAAGCCGGGAAAAGATGTAAGCTTCACAGCCTTAACAAAGACCCCACAAGAAATCTTGGCCACCGAAGAAGTAAAACAAATCTTCCGACCTCCCCGACCTTTACCTAAAAGCAAGAGAAACGAAAAGTCCACCCAATATTGCTTCCAACTCAAGAAGAGAATCAAAGAAGTTGTTAAGTCTAGAGAACTAGCCCACTTGGTTAAAGGGTAAGGGACAAGATGGCTGAATGAAAGAGCAAGGAAGTAAACATGGTGGACTTTGATGGAAAGCTTCCCACAAACGCCCATGTTTGGAGGCCTGGGAACGCCAATGTGTTTGCTTCCCCTCACTTGTAGGGGACTTGCTCTCCAACTCTTTGGTGAAAGCTATAGTGGGACCATCAAGACACACAAAGCTTACATTGACACTGGAGCAGCCACGGAAATCATGTTTGAGAAATGCTTCAACCGTCTCATCAATGATGAATGTTCAAGGCTTCAGCAATCTGAATCCTCTATCAAAGGTATCGCTGACATACCCATCAAGCCTTTGGGCCAAATAACCCTCAATGTCCGTTTCAGTGAAGGAAAGATGGAAAGAACCGAACCACTCACTTTTGTGGTAATCAACATTCCCTCCAACTATGATGTCATCATAGGAAGGCTAGGACAAAGTGTGTTCGTAATGGCGGTTTCAGTTGGCTAAGGCACTATAAAGGTCCCCACAGAAAAAGGGATAGCAACCCTTCAACCCACCCAAGAGGCCTTTTTGGTTTAAGGGGAAAGTTCAAAGAAAAACGAGAAAGATGAACAAGGGTGGATCATTAACCCAAAGTATCTTCAACAAAGGATAAGGGTAAATACCAACCTTACCGAAGACACCCTCTCTAATCTCAAGAAGCTACTCCTTCACAACATGGACATCTTTGCATGGTGTCCCGAAAGAGATGATCGTATCCCCCGAGATATTGCCGAACATAAGCTCAGAATTCTCTCTGATGTGAAACCCGTTGTCCAGTAAAAGAGAAGCTTAGCCCCAGATAGAAGCCTTGCAGCTTGTCAGGAGGTTGAAGGGCTTGTCCGAGCCAGAATCCTCCAAGAAGTTAAGTATCATTCTTGGATAGCCAATCCAGTATCGGCTCACAAACCTGATGGGTCCTGGAGGATGTGCATTGACTTCAAGGATCTAAAAAAATCATGCATAAGGACTGTTGTCCATTACCAAAAATCGACCTTAAGGTTGACTCGCTCACAGGCTTCCCCCTCAAGTGCTTCCTGGATGCCTTCAAGGGTTCCATCAGATTCAGATGAAAAAAGAAGATGAAGAGAAAACAACATTCCACACCGACAAAGGTATATTTTGTTACCAAAAGATGCCTTTTGGCTTAAAGAATGTAGGGGTAACTTACCAACGTTTGGTAGATAAAGCATTTTCCGAGCAAATAGACGGAAACATGGAAGCCAACTTTGATGATTTGGTGATCAAGAGTAAAACCGAAGGTCAAATGCTTGATGATATACAAGAAACTTTCCGGAACCTGAGGAAGATTAACATGAAGCTTAATCCTGTCAAGTATTCATTTGGTTTTGACGAAGGCAAGTTCTTGGGGCACATCGTGGGAAAGCAAAGCATAAAGGCTAATTCTAACAAGGTTAAAGCCATCCTTGACCCAAAGTCCCCACAAAGCAAGAAAGAGGTGGAAAGCTTGAACGGAAAGCTTGCAATTTTGAAGCGTTTTACATCCAAGCTAGGAGAAAAGTCCCTGCCTTTCTTCAAAACGCTTCAAGGGTGCACCAACAAGAAACCTAAGGACTGGAAGAAGAAGAAGAACCCTTCAACCAAATGAAGCAACACTCGGCCTCATTCCGAAAATAGAGAAACTAATCTCTGTCTATTTTTTGGTTGCTGAGGAAGCCATTAGTTTGATCCTGACCATTGAACGAAACAAGGCTCAGATACCCGTTTACTTCTTTAGTAAAACTTTAAAACTGCCAGAGATCATGTATCCCCATTGAAAAACTTGCCCTAACCCTGGTGAAAACAGCCATAAGGCTTCGAAAGTACTTTCAAGCACACCCAATACAAGTGGTCACTGACCAACCCATTAAAAATATGCTTGAAAAACCTGAAACTTCCAGGAGATTAACCAAATGGGCAATGGAATTAGATGAACACCACATCACCTACATTCCAAGGAAGGCTGTCAAAGCCCAAATCTTGGCTGATTTCAGTTTAGAAATTCTAAAGAAAACAACAACGGAAGTTAACACTACCACAACTTAACCATCTGACCCTGATACATGGAAGTTTTTCACTGTGGGTAGCTCAAGCTTAATAAAATAGCTAGAATGCAATACAGCTTAAAGGGTTGAAAAGTAAAAGGGTTCTGAACTGACCAACTGTTGTGAACAACAAAAAGTACAAGACAGTGACTAGTCACATCACACTATACGTGTGAACCCTCTCACTCAGCCGCAAAATGAGCATGTGGGAGAATACATCCTTTTACCCACATATCCAAAGCCTTTAACCTACCAAAAATGGCAAGCCCTCCACTACAACCATGGATCACTAGTCAAAGGTTTCTTCTTGTGCCATGCCTTCCTCTATAAATGACAACACCTTGTCATTCAGATGGACACTCCGAAAATCTCACTTCTTATCTCTAGAACTTGCTCCTTGATGTTCTATTCTTCACTCACTTTAATACAATCACATTACACACAAACATTCTGGGTTCAATATTCTTCAATCCAGAATTCAAAACAAGCAATAATAAAGTGATCCAACCCTACGTATTGTATACGTGGGGGACCCCACGACCTGCGTTAGGTAAACTCAACCCTTGAACTCTTTTGCCTAACCCGTCCATTCACTGTCCTTGGTCTTATATTTGTTGTAGCAACAACATCAAAATTCAAGAACATCATATACAATACACAAAACACAAGAACATACAAACACATAAATAAAAAATTATACAACAATCCAGGTTGTATAACAAAAACTATAACCTAACTATGATGAAACCCTAAAATTACATTGTTATTTATAAACAACATGATCAAATAATAAAATTAAACACTTACAAGGCCTTGCAAATCGATCGATTGGTCCAGACCACTAAAAACTCAGAGTTGCGTTATCAAACCACCAAAACTACATCACAACTGCAAATATTAGTTGAATTCATGAATAAACAGTCGTAATTGATTAGTTTCTCTTAAAAACACAGCTTTAACTTTGCGATAAAGATAGAACAACAGCCGACAATGATATGACCTGAAAGAAAAACAAAATCGACCCCAGGTATTAAACTCGCTCATGCAATCAAACATTTATAATGTCACAATATGATAAATCAGACCATTAACCAGGAATCAAATTCGCCCAACCTGTAATGTAGTTAAATCTCAAATTCGTGATAATAATAACGAACCATAAGATCTTAGATATGAGATCTCCGTTGGTCTCTTCTAGTTATGGTTCTGGAAGGCGCTGGATTGAGGAAGAAGCAAAATAAAAATGAAAAAAAAAAAGATGAAGGTGGTGGTGATGGAAGGAATCTTGTCTCGGTTCTATGGAACTAAAACTTGTTTCAAAATTCAAAACAAATTATGATGGAGGCAAAAGTGGCTTTATTCAAAATTCAAAACCAATAGAGATGAAGCCAAAAGGGGCAGGGAAAGATCATGTGTATGCTTTATGAGATTGTGCAATGAACAATTGTACAAGATGCTTTAAAGGTTGTACCTTTTAAAAAGTGGCAAATGATCAAAGTTGTCCCTTCAATATGCGTAAATTTTATATATATATATAGATAGAAGGTTTAAATAAGAAAACTAAATATTGTAAGAAGCGTGAGAACGAATAAAAAACCGCGAGAACTTCGTAAAAACAATTCAAAATCTAAACTTGTTTTTACACTTATCATTATTATTCGAATACAATGTTAGAAATTTAATTTACACGGTTAAATTACGTGAATTCGTAAATAAAGAAATACACACATATGTACGTTTGCCATTTACAATGTGTAAAAAAAACTATAATAAGAGTGGTTTGAGAGGAGAAATGAATTATTTAATGTTGTAATTTCTTTTTTGATATTGTGTTTTAATTAATGAGGTTTTGATCGGTTATTTAATTTGTTCTCACGGTTCTCAGCATATTTAGCGTTCTCAAGCTTACCATCCACTATATAGGGTTAGGTTCATTTGTGAACAAACCCTTTGATAGTGAACATATCAAACTAATCCTAGCCCTTGATTATCAATACACAAATGTAAATCAATGGCCAGGATTTGTTCACTCTACACTAGTGTAAACTCTGGAACTTCACCTCTATATACATATAGGGATGGATCATGAGAAAAACAAAATACTAACTAAAAACCTAAAAAATACAAAAAAAAATTGAATCTTTTTTTATATAAGTGCTAATTTTTATGTATAAAAAGAAAACTTTAAAAAAGTTGTACTGCACGTATGCATTAATACAAAAAAAAAAGTTTAAACCATCTAACCACCCCCGAAAAACTTAAACCCCCTACCTCACCCCCAAAAACCTAAATCCACCTCCCGCGAAAGCCTAACCCCCCCCCCCCCCCCCCCCACCCCATACAAAAAACCTAAACTAAACCCTAAACTAAACCCCCCCCATAACCTAAACCCCCAACCACACCCAAGAAAAGCCAATACTAATCCTAAACCCCAAAAAAATATAACCCTAAACGCTAAACCAAACATAAAAGCTAACCCGAACATATAATACACATGTGTAGTATACATATAATATGTGCATACAACTTTTATTTGAAAAAAAAAAGTGTTATTTTATACATAAAATGTAGCAATTTTTTGTAAAAAAAATTAAAAAAATTGGTATGTTTTTTAGACTTTTTTTAGTTAGTTTTTTAGTTTTCTCATATCATAATAATATATATATATATATATATATATAATATACATATATATATATATATATATATATATACATATACATATACATACATATAATACATATACATATATATATATACATAACATATGTATATGTATTTATACATTGTATATGTTATATACATAATGTATATATATATGCATGTGTGTGCGTGTATGGGGAGGATCAAATGAGAAGAAAATTATTGAAAGAAGATAGGACATATTGGTAAAATATTAATTCATTTATAACTCATTTCATCAGTTTTTCTCTTTTTAATTAATAATTTAACTAATACCTACATATAATCTACAAAATCTACACATATCAAAATTTCCTACATATACCCTACACATTACAGAGTTTTATCCTACACACGTCAAAATTTATCCTACACACTTCGAAATATATCGTACACACCTCGTAATTTATCTTACACACATTGTAATTTATTCTAAATTTTAAGTTAAGTTGTTTTCTAATTTGAAAAAAATATATATTTTTTGAGAAAGAGCTACAAAATTAATTTATTTACTTATTAAAGAGGAAAAATACAAATTAATGATCTATTTAAGTTTTCCAACATATCCTTAAAATAAAATTAAGTACAATAAAGTAAAACGAAACATCTAATATATATATATATATATATATATATATAGGGTTAGGGTAAAATGAAAACTCATACGAGTTGTGAGAACTTAGAGAACTCAGCCTTACAAAAGGTTTTCAAAATTGTTTTTTACCAAAAATCTTTAAAAAATCAACTTTTCAAAATAAATCGTTTTTTTTTAATTTAGAACAACCATAAATACTGTAAAAAGGTTATGTTATGTCTATGTCATTAGTTTTTTACAGCTGTTTTAAGGGGTCAAAAACACACTTCGATTTTTTTTTATTTTTTTACAGTCGGCTTTGGAACGTATTAAACTAAAGGTGGAAAAAATGGGGTCGAAACTCAAATGGGAAGGCTGAGTTCTCTAAATTCTCACAACTCGTAAGGGTTTTCTCTTTATCTAATCATATATATATATATATATATATTATATATAATATATATATATTATATATATATAAGGTAGGGTTCTAGAGTGAACAACATGCCAAGAGTGAATTGTGTGAACTGATATGGACCATTGATTTTCATCATCAAATTCCTGGGTTATTTTTTTTTCTATTTAATTAATTAATAAGGGTATGTATGTAATTACACATGGAAAAATTTAAAAACTGGAAACTAAATAGTTTCCATATGTTCACGAGAGAACCAATTTTTTTAGTATTGGAAATTTAGTTTCCATATATTCTCGATTCCGTCAATCCCTATAGTATTGCTTATTCAGTTTTACAATACCCTAATATTCAACTTTTATTCAAACAAACTATCTTTCTCTCTCAATACAATTGTCGTCATCGAGAAAAGAAAAGACAGGACGTTCGTCGAAGTTAACCGGTGGCCGGAATACTCATACAATTTCAACAACAAAGGTAAACAATGGTCCGTATTGTTTTTTTTAAACAAGTGGTCCCTATAGTCCGTTGTACACATGTGTATTTTGCTTGATACACATAAGTATGTTTCTATTATACATATGTGTATGTACACAAGGTACACATATGTAGTGTAATTTTACACAATCAAAATGAACACAAAAGAGTTTAATAAGTATAGTTAATATTAAGATTGTTATAGCTAGTACTTTATGATCAGACAATTTGTGATCATGAGAAAAAATTGTTTTAATGTAGCAGTATTAGTAAGTTTCAGTATATTCAGTTGTACACAGGTGTATTTTTCTTGATACACGTATGTATGATTCTGTATACATATGTGCATGTACACAAGGTACACATATCTAGTGTAGTTGTTATAGCTAATACTTTATTATCATGCAATTTGTGTTTGAAACCGCATCTGGTATTGGGCTGTATCATTTCCAAATGGAGGATTTGCAACCAAGTAAGTGGATTAATGCTGGAGTCGTCAATTTCTTTGCTTCAATGCTAAACTATAACGAAAATGAGAGAACAATGAAGCAAATATTTTTGGGGATGCTGATAAAATCAAGGGCACAAGCCGCGATTGTTTTGCCATACTGATTATTTGTAAGTGTAATTGTTGATTCTAAATTTGAAAATTATGCTGAAGTACGCTGAATGGTTTGACATGTATTCAATATTTTTTGTTTTGTTATGCGTTCAAGCAGAAGATCTGTAATTGAATCAAAAGTACAGCAATTCGCAACGTATTGAAAAATTCAGAAGTGCTTTGTTCCTAGTGGTCGAGAAAAAACCATCACTAATGAGTTTGCCGCATTACTGTGTAATATGTTTCTCGAGTTTTTAATATACCCATTTTTACTTGGTTTGCTTTGATCTTGAGAACACAACGATAAAAATATATCTGCTCACATAAAGTTAAAAACCACGAACTGTACATATGTGTATAATCATGGGGGTAATCTAAAAAACACAAAAACCCTGCCTTGGTATTGAATATACATATGTGTATTGACGAAACTGCATCATTGATTTCAATCAGAAAAAAAATTTGGATAAACAAACACATGAAAAAAACAAACCTGTAGCAAATGATACGAATAAAATAGGAAAAAAACACAACATTCATATACGTATATCATCCTAACGATCATACAAAACAAACCTGGTCGATCCATTGTTGTAACAAAAACGTTTTCATTACTCGGAATGTAGTTTTCATCAGCGTTTTCGAAGGAATTATGGGTGTTACTTTCTAGGTCTGCCATGGTTGAAAGAAAGGAAATCAAAATCTGGGTATTATTGAACGAATAAATAAGCAAAATTTATATATTAGGTATACTGTCTTTGAAAATTAAGATCTTTAAAATTATGGGATTTGTGATCTTTGAAAAATTACTAAAAAGATATATAGATTATAATCACTAGAAAATAGGGATTATGTAACTAAAATACAGTTACTAAAATAAAGATTCAAAACTAAATTATTATGTAATTACAATCCTACCCCTTAACAACTAAAAAGGAAATCAATGGCTAAGATTAGTTCACTCTCAAGAAGTTCTCTCAAACGGTCTAATCAAAAGATCTTATATATATATATATGTTATATATATATATATATAGGTAGAGGTTTATGTGAGAAAATTTAAAAATGTGAGAAGGATAAGAAAGAATCTTAACCATTAGATATTTAATCTATTGGTTGAGATCATAGTGACAATTATGTAAATAGTGTTGACTATTAAACTAACTAATTTTCTAGATTAAGGGTATAAAGGTAAATTTAACATTTTTAAATTAAGAAACTAACATTAAGTGCACATGCAAAGTTCCCAGCCTTTTTTAAACGTCAATAACTTTTTATACGTGACTCTTTTTTTTAAATTACACCATAATAACGAGTGTTTTTTATCTTTAATATGAGTACCATATTGATATACTTATGTAGAGAGAAAAATTATGTCTCGCTTGAGTTTATCCATTGTGTTTTTTCTATGTACATACAATGGTGTTTTAATTGTAGGGTGTTATTTCTGTTATATTTTGTTCTTCGTAAGATGTATGCCTTAAATATACATGTTGTGGATGTTTTTATGAGTTAGAGTGTCATTCGTGTTATATTTAATACGAGGACAAAGGTCCTTTGCATTGCTGTGGTTTATGGTGTCTTCAGTAGGTTTCTGTTGCCCTCAAAGAGTTAGGGTGATTTTGTTTTATTAGGTGTTATTTCTGTTTGATTCTGATTAAAGTGTTGACTGGTGTTATATTAGGGTGTTATTTCTGTTATATTCAATGTTAGGGTGTTTTTTTATAAGATGTGTGCCTTCAATATAATTGTTGTGGTGTTTTTATGAGTTATGGTGTTATTTTTTTATATTTCTGTTCTTTATAAGATGTATGTCTTCAATATACATGTTGTGGTGTTTTTATGAGTTAGGGTGTTGTTTCTGTTATATTTCTGTTCTTTATAAGATGTATGCCTTCAATATATATGTTGTGGTGTTTTTATGAGTTAGGGTGTTATTTCAAATTTGAAAATCCCTACAATAACTGCCAAAAATCTATTGCATATATTAATTTCATAATTAGATTTTATTAGTTAAATTACACTTATACCCTTAAACTACCAAAATAAAAAGGGACACATGTCATCTCCAAAATCTTTCTTATTCTTCTCACACTTTTAAATTTTCTCACAATAACCTCACCCTATATATATATATATATATATATATATATATATATAATTTTAATGTGTTTGATTGATAAATTCCTTTTAAAATCCTCAAACAAGACAAGTAAATCTTATGAGTGATATGCATAACTCTAATGAGTGCATTACAAATAAATCATAACACATGGGATTGGTGTGTACAAAATAGTTAAAAAGTAGTGTACAAAAAAAGTTAAAAAGGAAACACTTTGGAACCACCTACATGCTGCAATTAAGTTAATTTTGTTGGAGTTCCTAATTTAGTTGAAAAACGTTAGATAATGATGGATTTGCAGATAAAGCTAGTTCTATTATTTAGTAGTAAGAGAAATCAAATCGGAAGCGATAACAGGAGGAAATATGACAAAGCTGAAAAAACTTAAAGAGGCGCATTTTAGTCAAAACTCGCTATCTTCAAAAAAGACAGCATATATAATTCATTTTTCTTCCTGTATACTCAAATCCACCATTTTTAAAACCATAAATTACCACATCACAAGCAACACCACCACCTACGATCACCACCATCTTATTGGAAACTAGATTTGAAACCACCACCACCACCTTCAACCACCTATAGGTTTTCAATCTAACACCATTCCACCGCCATCGCTCCACCGCCTACCGTCACCGCAACAAGTTTCCCGATGGTGTGTCGAAGTTCTTTCTCCGTCCACCGTTAATCAAAGTTCTTTTGTAAGTTGTGTTATTTTTTTATTTTTATTGCGTTTTATGTTATCAAACCTCAATTATGTTTTTCACCTCATTATGTTTTAGTTAGAGTTCTTTCATTTTTGTTTTTCTGGATGTTAAAGCAGAGGCATCACCATGCTTAAATAGAAGCATGATCATGCTGGAACAAAGGCATGACCATGTTAAAACCTATGCATTTTAGAACCTGCAGTGCAAAGAACATGATTATGTTGAAACTCTATTGCTTTTTAGAACCTGTAGTGAAAAATATTGATTTTGGGTTTCATTGCGTCTTATAACCTGGAGTGTAAAGAACATGATCATGCTAAAATAGAAGCATGGTCATGTTGGAAAAAAAATGACCATGTTAAAACATAAACATGGCCATGTTAAAACTCCATTGCTTTTTAAAACCTATGGTATAAAATATTGATTTTGGGTTTCATTGCGTTTTACAAGCAAAGAACATGATCATGCTAAAATAGAAGCATGGTCATGTTGGGACAAAAGCATATCCATGTTAAAACATAATTTGGCCATGTTAAAACTCAATTGCTTTTTAGAACCTGCAGTGCAAAATGTTGATTTTGACTTTCATTGCGTTTTACAACCTGGAGTGCAAAGAACATAATTATGCTAAAATAGAAGCATGGTTATGTTAGAACAAAAGAATGACCATGTTAAAACATAAACATGGTCATGTTAAAACTCCATTGCTTTTTAGATTTTGTAGTGCAAAATCTTGATTTTGGTTTATTACGTTCTAGAACTGGAGTGTAAAAAACATCAAAGAACATGATCATGTTAAAATGCAAGCATGTTCATGTTGGAACAAAAACAGACCATGTTAAAACCCGTCGCATTTTAGAACCTTGAGTGAAATTGCAGATCATGCTAAAACATAAGCATGATCATGTTGGAACAGAGGCATGACCATGTTAAAACAAAGGCATGGCCATGTTAAAAGAGAAACATGACAATGTGAAACCCATTGCATTTTAGACCTGTAGTGTACATTTTTAGAATTTGAATGCAAAGAACATGATCATGCTAAAAACATAAACATGATCATGTTAGAATATAGGCATGACCATGTTAAAACATAAACACGATGTCACACCCCAACCGATGGCGGAAACATCGGGATGAGACGAAAACGAGATTGCTCATTGCTCACAACATTAATAAGTGACAATAATTAATTAAACCATATTTCATTTCATAAGAATTGTCAAATACATCAATGTAACAAAACAAAGAAACAACATAACATTTGCAAAGTCATAACAAAATTGATACATCGACATTAAACCTAACGTCTAATTTGTGTGTATCTAGTCCTTGCTATATTGTTTTCATAGCAAAATCTCCTTCAACCTGTAACATGTTTTAAAATAATGTCAATGCGAAAGCAAAGGCGAGTACACAAGTTTAGGCATAGCATACGTATACGAATAAGTTTAAACAATCCTCATGGCAACCAAATCTATACAAGAGCAATATCAAGGCATGCAATACTAATAATCAAACCCTTAACGCAATCACGATGTTTTAACATGACCTCACGAATAACATGATGGAGGTGGATGCGTGAATTCCTATAGCGCTAAGCATGTCAAACAAAGGCTAAAAATAGTTAATGACTAAAGCATAGCATAACGAATATCCAAGACAAGCATCAAGTATAAGATTCAAGTTTTCATGTATATGGGATCGTTTGTGTGTTTCATAAAGTTGAAGTGTTCGTGATTTTGTATATGGAAACATGTTACACCTGAAAAGTGTTATAAACAAAAGCGGGTCGAGTGTACTCACGGTTTTGCTAAGTCTTTTCTACACTTGACAATCCGCGAAGACGTTGGTTCGAGGATGACGCCGAATTATCCTACAAGAGGAAACGAGGCGTATGAGTATAGAGTTTCAACGGGAGATTAGGAGTATTCGAGCATGATTAAAAATAAGTTTGATAAAGTATTATGATACGAAAGTATTCACTAAGATGTAACACTCGTTCTTGACACTATAGTAACTCTTACGAGTTGGATGTGATTTCATAGGTTCGGGACCTATTAGAATCGTGACAAGGAATTACATACTTTAGTGTTAAACTTAATAACTTGATAGGTGATTATAAGTTCATTATCAAGGTTTCGGTTTTAGAATTATAATATAGTTATATATATATATATCATTATAATCATGTAGGAGGTGGGAGGATGAACCATCCACTTTGTAACCTCTAGTGTCATGTATGTCAAGTATGAGGTGGGAGGTTAAACCATCCACTTTGAACCTCGGATTATGTTCACCACTACACAAGTTACCATTGGTAACAAGGAGGGTACAAGAACTATATACTATACAAGAATGTAAAGACAAGAATGATAAGGTGTCATCTAGATACCAAGTAGCCAAGTATTCAACAACCCGACGAGCACACGAGGACAATCGTCAACGGCTTTGTGGGGTTGAGACACTTTAGGTCTAGCAAACTAGTTTGGGATCTTGATGAAAATAATCAAGTGATGTGTGGTCTCAAGCTAGGATAGCCCAAGCTTCCTTGTGGACACACATGAACAAGCATAATAGCTTGCATCACTTGTGAGCTTAATGCTCTTCAAAAACAGAAAGTTTAGGGTGTTAAAACAGCCCTTAGTTCATGTTAACAAGCTTGGCTAGGCTTTACTAATCATAAGCTTGATTGTAAGCACAAGAGCACAAGTTTGTTGAAGTTAAAACACAAGTTTGATAAAAATTTAGACAAAACAGAAAGTTTGTGGACATTTTGGGGCATTTCCAGGTCCTGGACTCTCCATGGAGAACCCTAGGAATTCAACCCAAAGTTTATCCAAGCAAGTAGGAAAAAGAATGGAGTGATTTCGTTAAGAAATGAGTGAGTTACACTCACTTTAGTGAAGATGAGTAATTCTGCTCGAACTTGTAATTTTGCAGCTAATTTGGAAGGTTTTGAGAGAGAATTTGAGGGTGATTAAAGTGTAAAAGTGCTTGGATTAGAGGTGGGTTTTATAGGGGAAGGATTAGGGTTAGTTAGGTAAGGTTTAAGTGAGTATAAAAGGCTCAAAAACACAAAAAAAAAATACAAAAAACCCGCCCAAAAGGGCTGCTGTCCGCCCCCCTTTGCGACCAGCCTTACCCGGAAACAAAGCTTAACAGTTTTGTGTTTCTGGGTTCTAACACAAGTGGCCCGCTGGTGGAGTGGCTGTGTTGTTGTTTGTTGAACCGGAGGTCCCGGGTTCGAGTCCCGCGGATCCGGTTTTGTTGATTTATTTTTTTTTCATTTAAAAATCATTAAATCAAGTTTCATAAATGACAAGAATAGCCCCTGTAGTTTGAGAATCCAAGAATTACACTTTAAACCTTGGACTTATTAAAAATAGGGTATATATTAACATCTAAAAACTAAATGTTAATATATATATATACATACATATATATATATATATATATATATATATATATATATATATATATATATATAAACTAAATAGCATTTTAATTTTTTAGTAAAAAGAAATTAATTAATTTTATTAACTAATTTAAATAATTAATTAAATTAATTAATTAATTAATTAATTAATTTAATTAACTTAATAAATGAATAGGTAATTATATTTTCGTAACGAATTTAGTTTAACGATTATAAGTTTCACGTTTAAATCTCGATTACGCATACATACCATGTTTGCAAGTTATCACACGTTTACGATTGAGAGTACCACGAATACGTTTACATGTTTAAAGTATGAACAAGTATAAGTGTAACAAGATTATGATTAACACAACATGAATAAAATACGAGTTTCTCATTACGATCCAAGTCTCGGTTTACAACGTTTACAACAGAAGACGAATACAAGATACAACGATTACAGAAATAGAAGTACGATACAAGGTTTCCAAATATAGAAAGTATAGAAACGCGGGGCATTACACACGACCATATGAAACCCAATTGCATTTTAGAACCTGGGTTATAGTGTGTAGTTCTACCATTGCGTTTTACGCATCTGGGTTTTCGAGATTTTTTTCAAAGTATAGCAATAGTGTGCTCATTTTAAAGATAAAAAAGCTCTATTTTATGGTTGCAATTTTATAAATAATATGTCATATGAAAAAGTTATTAATGTTTCAAAAACGATGGGGAATTGGAGGAGAGAGAAACTATTGACTTGGATGGACTAGAATACCCTCAAACTAACTCATGCGCCTCTTTTTTTTGTTCAATCTCACCCATTAATCTTAGCCATTGATTACTAATAGATAGTTAAGATTATGTTTGTTATCTTCAAACATCTTTATGTTGTTTGTTATTGAATATTCAATCATTTCTTCGAATCCAAACTATCCAGATAGTTGCCATAACCACACACAATAGAGCATTCCTTTGTTTTTGATAAATTAACTTCCTTTACTATTGTGAGAATACCTCATCGTTGTGCAAGATGCCAATTCTGTAACCATCATCCACACACTCACTAGCCACCATAACGCTTTAACTGTCACACAAGAAATCAACACGTGATCAGTAGTTTCCTGCATATAACCAAAGAAAGGGCATGAATGTAAGATTAAATATATTATTTATAATAATTAATCATGTAGCCATTATAATCATTATTATATTAGATCAAAATATATTAATCCTATTATATATTAGTTGTAATTGTTGATGGACCATATTACCCTTATTAACTAATTAGGGTTTCCTTCTGGGTGTATATATAAGGAGATGATTAGAGAGATTTAGGGTAAGACAATTACAACAACATCATCATCGTCCCACCTCTCTCTCCATAACCTAAACCGAATTCATCCCTAGTTTGGTTCTTACCATTATAATCTTACACCCTAGGAGGAACCAGATCATGCTGACAAAGATGTCGAACTCCACGGCTGCGTCTCTGACTTGATTCTCTGCTTGCCTGTCCGCCGTCATAGGTAATTTATTCATGTTTTCCATTATGTTTAAACAAAACTGATCAACATGTGGTATCAGAGCATATGCTGACAAATCAGTTCTGTTTTGAATCCATTAATCTGGGAAACATAATTTTTGAGCTTGATTACTTTTCCGAAATAACATAACTTGTGAGTTAAAATATTCAGATTTTATGATTTAAACGGATATTTAATCACATCCGAAATACCACTATTCTGAAATCTACATAATATATTAAAGTTTCAGTTTTTGGATTCCGGAATTTGGTTTTAAATATTTAGGGTTCATCATTATGTTCTTATGAACTTCGAATAAATTCTTATATTTTGGAATGAAATTTGGATTGGTGTTTTTCCTATTTTAATCTATTCTATCTACTTAAAGTTATTCGAAATCTGTTATTATTATAAATAGATATAATTTTTGAATTAATGAGATAAATCTAATCAGCACTAAAACAGGAAACAAATTATCCCATAATCCCTTAATTTTCGAATTTCAAACTTATCACAACTAACTGCCATGATTAAAGGTTTTCGAAATCTTGCAGGATAAGTTTCAGATGGATCCGAGATCCATTCGAGATGCCCATCTCGAACTAATCGAGTCTCATTAGAGATTCATTCGAGATGAACATCGCGGACAAATTCAAGTCTGTCTCATCAGAGATCCATCCGAGATGCCCATCTCGGACTAATCAGAGACTCATCCGAGATGCCGATCTCGGATTAATCAGAGACTCATCCGAGATGCCGATCTCGGATTAATCAGAGACTCATCCGAGATGACCATCTCCGAGTAATCAGAGACTCATCCGAGATGAGCATCTCGGACTAATCAGAGACTCATCGAGATGCACATCTCGGACTAATTCGAGTCTCATCCGAGATCACCATCTCGGACTAATTCGAAACTCATCCGAGATGCCTATCTTGGACTAATTCGAGTTTCATCCGAAATCCAAGATTTTATCCAAAATCTCATTACTACATTAGGCTATTATTGTGAACTAAATTTCAGCTCGCGCTAACAGGGGGTTTCTATTAAATAAATGGTTTTGTAAATACTTAATTAATCATAATCAGATAACTTTCACAAAACCAAATAGCTTAACTTGAATGAGCTTCTGATGTATCACTTCTACCCAAAGGTGATTTGATGCATCTATTTATTGTTCAGTATAATAAGAAGCTATGTTAATTGTGCATTATAAATGTGAATGTCTTATTTCTGGCCGAAGCTGATCTAATTCTTTCATGTCCAGCATACTTAACAAGTGCATAATTAAAGCAATTGTCTCATTTCTGGCCAAAGCTGATTTGTCACAATTACTTTGCACACATACTTAGATGATTACACTTCTTGCCAAAGCTGATTTGTCTTTAGTTAAGTAAAATTTTAACTAAGTCTATCATTTTGATGATGTTAGTAATAGACAATATCACAACTTCATAACTAAAATGGTCATTACTTATGCCTGCCTTAGTGTAACTTGCCCTTAGATCACATTAAGACTTCTTTTCTGAATATCATAATTAGCTCATATTATTTCCACTATCAGCGCCCAATTGCGGGATTCCACCATTGACTAGTGATAACTTTGCTACATGGAAAGGCTCTCTCATGCTTACTCTTGCCTTACTAGATTTTGATTATGCTTTAAGAGAGAATAAGCCTAAAGACCTTACTCCTCAGAGTACCGCTGCTGAGCAGCTGGCTCATGAAAAATGGACTAGGTGTAACCGCATGTCTCTCATGTTCATGAAGCAGTCCATAAGCAAAGCAATTCGAGGAGCCATTCCTGATTCTGAAGATGCTAAAACCTACTTGGCTTCTGTGGAGGAGCAGTTCAAGGGAACGTCTAAAGCACACGCTAGTACTTTAATCCTCAAGCCGGTAACTACTAAGTATGATGGGAGGAGCGGCATCCATGAACACATCATGATGATGAACGACATGGCCCATAAGCTCAAGGGATTAGACATGGCCATTAGTGATGGTTTTCTTGTTCATTTCATCATGACTTCGCTTCCTTCGTCCTATGAAGCATTCAAGATCAATTACAACACTCAGAAAGAAAAATGGTCGATGAGTGAGCTGATCGCCATGTGCGTGCAGGAGGAGGAGCGTATGAAGATGAATCGGACTACTGATGTTGCACACTTAACTACCTCCAGCTCTAAGAAGAGGAAGAACACTTATCCAAGGAAGGATGTTTCTAAAGTCCAAAAACCCAATCCTAATACAAGTACGCCTTCCGGCTCTAAGAACTCCTTAGGCAAACCCTACTGCAAGTTCTGTAAAAAGACAGGACATAAGCAGAAGGAAAGCCCTGACTTTAAGGAGTGGCGGCTAAGAACGGTAACGAGTTTTTCATGATACTTGAGTCCTATTATATTAATGTTCCTTCTAATTCTTGGTGGTTTGATTCTGGTGCTATGACTCGTGTCACTAACTCTACTCAGGGATTCCTTACAATCCGGAGGCTGGGAAGAAACCAAAGAACACTTAAAGTGGAGGATGACAGAGAATCAGAAGTGAAGGCCATAGGAACTTTACAATTATTTATGAAAACTAGTTTATGCATTAAACTTTATGATACCTTATATGTTCCTGAGGTAACTCGGAACCTTGTAGCAGGACCAAAGTTAGACATAGACGGTTTTGAATTACTCATGATCATCGCAAACTCTCTATTCTCTATAATTTTGTGGTTTATGGTACCGGCATTCTGGTTGGTGGTCTCTATAGATTAGAACTATATGATGACTTTTCCAAATCTTTTTTGTCATATAATATTAATGAATCACTCACAAAGATGAAACAAAATCGAGACTTAGAGACTTCATCCATGTTGTGGCATCAACGTTTAGGCCACATCTCAAGAGAACAATTAAATCGACTCATAAAGGATGAATTCTTACGTCCTCTCGATTTCAGTGATTTTGGAACATGTGTCAAACGTCTTAAAGGTAAAATGATATTAGCAAATAAGAAAGGTGCCACTAGGAGCTCTAATTTATTAGAACTCATTCATACTGACATTAGTGGTCCTTGCAAAATCGCTGGCATAATAGGACATACTTCATTTATCACTTGCATTGATGATTATTCTCGTTACATGTACTTGTATCTCATTAAGGAAAAATCTGAATCTCTTACAACTTTTAAAGATTATAAAGCTGAAGTTGAAAAACAACTAGATCGTAATTAAAGTTGTGAGATCATATAGAGGCGGTGAATATTATGAAGACATACTGATGTGGGTCAAGCTCCTAGTCCATTTTATGAGTTTTATAAGGGCAAGGGATTGTAAACCAATACACCATGCCAAGTACACCTCAGTAGAATGGTATCGCTGAACGAAGAAATCGTACCCTTATGAACATGGTGCGCAGTATGTTAGCCAACACTAATTTACCATTATTCCTCTGGATTGAAGCGTTAAAAGCAGCTATTCATATACTCAATAGAATTCCTTCTAAATTTGTCCCTAAAACTCCTTATGAACTTTGGACAAGAAGGAAACCGAGTCTTAAATATGTGAAAGTGTGGGGTTGCGTTGCTAAAGCGAAACTTTACAATCCTTTCTTAATGAGACTTGACCCTAAAACAGTTACCTGCTTCTTTATCGGGTATCCTGATCACTCAAAGGCTTATCGTTTCTATTGTCCTTCCCATGTCACCCTTATTGTTGAAACCAAGCGTGTCGCGTTCCTGGAGGATTTTAAGGTCAGTGGGAGCAGTACCAACCCTTACGAAGAATTGCAAGAAGTACAAGACGCGGGGGGAGAGACTCGTCGCTTACAATTACTACGTTTACTCCTCTTGTACCCAATGCAACAACTGCACCTGAAGCTACTTCACCAACTCCAAATTTACCTCCACAAACAGAACCCATTATATCTCATAACGAGGCACATCAAACGCTCAAAACCAAGACACCGCTGAACACGATAATCAACTCAGGAGGTCATCCAGGCACCGAAGGCCTACTAATTGGGATGATTATATTACCTACCTGACTGAAATGGATGCTGGAAAGCTCAATGATCCTAGCTCTTATAATGAAGCCATTAACAGTGATCAGTCTTCTGAATGGAATAAAGCAATGAATGATGAGCTTGAATCCATGAAGGAAAGTGACGTTTGGGATTTGGTAGAATTACCCAACGGTGTCAAACCCGTAGGACGTAAATGGGTATTCAAAACAAAACTAGATCTGAATGGGAACGTTGAACGCTATAAAGCGAGATTGATTGCAAAGGGCTATACTCAAAAAGAGGGAATTGATTGTCAAGGACGTTTTCACTTGTCTCTCGTAAAGATTCATTAAGGATCGTTATGGCCCTAGTAGCTCATTTTGACTTAGAGCCGCATCAGATGGACGTTAAAAACCGCTTTCCTTAACGGAGATTTAGACGAAGATGTTTACATGAAACAACTTGAAGGCTTTAAACCTGAAGGTCAGGAGCATCTAGTCTGTAAGTTGAAGAAATCCATTTGCGGGTTAAAAAAGCATCACATCAATGGTACCTTAAGTTTGATGAAGTCATGAAGAAACAAGGTTTTATAAAGAATCAAGTGGATCAATGCACCTACCTCAAGATGAGTGGGAGCAACTTTACTATACTTGTCCTTTACGTAGATGATATTCTATTGGCAAGTAATAGTTTAGACATGTTGCATGAGTCGAAGCGATTACTCTCGCATAACTTTGACATGAAGGATCTCGAGATGCTTCTTACGTCATTGGCATCGAAATTCACCGAGACAGACACAAAGGGATCTTAGGATTGTCTCAAAAGGCTTACATAGATCATGTCCTTACACGTTATAACATGCAACAGTGCAAACCCTCAGTCGCTCCAGTAGTTAAGGGAGATGTTTTCGGTTCATTCCAATGTCCGACAACAGAGGTTCAAAAGGTGCAGATGAGCCAGATACCTTACGCGTCAGTAGTCGGGAGCCTGATGTATGCTCAAGTCTGTACTCGCCCAGATATCGCTTATATTGCTAGAATGCTAGGTCGTTATCAGACTAATCCATGCCTAGATCACTGGAAAGCAGCTAAGAAAGTACTTAGATATCTGCAAGGGACGAAAAACTATAAACTAACTTATAGAAGAAGTGATCATTTAGAAGTGGTAGGCTATTCTGATTCCACTTCGGGCTATATCTCTATGTTAGAGGCGGACCTATCTCATGGCAAAGTTAACTTCAACTTCCACAATGATGGCAGAATACATTGCTGTTTATAAAGCAACCTGTCATGGAATGTTGCTTAGAAATCTGATCACTGGACTCAAATCGTTAATTCTATTTCTAGACCATTGAAGCTTATTGTGATAACTCAGCTGCCGTTAGTTTCTCGAACAGTAACAGTTCGACTGGAGCTGGTTTATATCTTGATACAAAGTACTTGTTCGTACGTTAACGAGTTGAGGAAAATAATCTTTGTATTGAGTATATTAGTACTAAAAATATGCTTGCAGATCCGATGACTAAAGGTCTCCCGCCTAAAGTTTTCGAAGATCATATTTCGAATATGGGTTTACTAAGACCTTATTTAATAGCATATTGTACTTACTTATGTTTTAATTAATGAAATTTCCTCAGTTTGATTTTGTATGTCTCTAACATATGTTCTATCGGTGTAATGACATATACACAAGTATAAATACAACTCAAACGCTAAAGGGCTTTTTTACATATTTTAGTCATAACTGTTAGGTTTTAAATTGAGGCTATAGTGTGATTAATGGGGTCCTGAGTCGAATAATGATTTTAACGGTTGTATCTCTGCTACGGTTCTTGGTTTAAAGCTAAAATGAGTGTTAACTCCTAATCAGGCTTATCTAATACTCATGATAAATAATTACTCGGCTAAGTGGGAGAATGAAGTGTTTACAATCTGCACTCCTCTTTTGGCTAGCTCGATACGAATTCTGTCCGATATGCTCCTCCAAATCAATGTGTTAGCCTTAGCCATTGCCCAGCTACACCACTCCATCATGACGTCTTCATCGAGTAATTTGCTGCACCAAGTTCTCTCACGGCCTTAACCCAAAGAACCTCCCTTTATCCGACTCCCATCCCCACAGTTTAGTTGTTGAATTGATTAGTTTACTAAGTTGGTTTATTTTATTCTTTAAATATAGTTTGACTTGGGTTAGGATGAGTATGTATATGGTATAAATACTTGGTTAGGCTTATTATACAATGTGCGTTTTATTTTATTGTTCATTACAACAATAAAAAAGTCAAACTACTTCATTCACATCGGGTGTTTGTCTAAAAATTAAGAATCTTTTTTAGACACCTTGGATATACTGTGGACTTATTTGGTCCTTTGACTTTGGTGGCTATTGATGTCAAATGCACATCTCTAGAAATTCTTAAGTTGAAAATGGTAATTAAGTACCAGTATCAGATTGGGTCATTCCACCCTTCTTCCTCGAACCCATCCAACTTAAGGACATCTTACACACACCCAGATCATCAAAACCTTATTTCTCTTCGAGAATTTACACGTGACAATTGGGTAGCTATTGATTTTGATCGTTTTGGTTTTTCTACGAGTGGCTTTTTCTACATGAAGCAAGCACTCTGTTGATAAAAACTTGACCACCTTTGGAGTTGAACATTTTTTAAAGGTGTAACTGAACTTCAAGATAATGATAAAACTTCAATAACTATCCTTAAAATTCAGACTACATTTGGAAGTGCCTGGATAGCCCATGTGGTTTGCTCTAGTCCCGTACACTTCTAAATTACAACTATATCCCCAATTTTTGCGCTTTCATTCTCAGGCATGGATGGAGGTTAGTTTTCCCAGTTACATGGGACATGTTTTTTTTTATTTGTTTCAGCCCTGACCCGTACTCTTTTTTCTTACTTCCATATCTGCCCAATCAGATCCACTGAAAATAACAATTAACCCATAACATTGTATTAAAAGTCTAAATTGGCCCACCTTTGAGTATTGCCCTGATTTGCACCCTTTGGGGGCGTGTTATGAAGCATTCTAAGATGTTTTCCATCCGCTTGCTTCCCACTTCCAGTAGTGGCAGAACCTTGTGGTTTGCCAGTAGTGACTTTCCAGCCTTATGAATTCTGATATCACCGACGGTTTACATATATGCCCGTATCACATCATCCAGTTGGAGCAGAGTGAATCATTTGTTGCAACTGGGATTCACCACCAACTTCCCAAAATGTGACATGATAGAAAAGACCATCATAAGAATCCATGAGAAATTCATATACACGCATATCACATCAACTATATTCCACGGGCTTGGGGTCCCAAAAAACATGAAATACAACATAATAAACAACACTTAAAAAGACAATAAAGATCATGCCTGAGCATAATACTTAATAATAGTGATTCAAGCATATAAAGAGAAGAAAGAATGTTATACTACGAAACTATTGACTTACATGAAAGTTAATTGTTCTCTCAAGTTCCTTGATCACTATATCCATAGTAGGACGCTTGGCAGCCTCTCCCACACACTGATATGCAATTTTTAAGAATGTGTCCAAAGAATCTTGATTGGGTCCTCTATTTGAAGTAGAAGTGTCTTCATCGGCGGCTTCTTTTAGCGTCGGATCCATTATACTCTCTATGGTTCCATCATTGAAACATTGGTATGCAATGGGTGCGAGCCCTTTGTTATTTTTTTCTATGTAAACTGGATCATATGCCACCCTCCCACAAAAGATTTCAAAAAGCACAACTCCAAACGAGTATATATCAGAACTTCTTTCCAGTGCTGTTTCATATTCTGGATCCTCATACACTTTCATGCCTATTTCTATATTTGTTGCAGGGCGTAACTTTGAGATTACAAAGTAAGCAATTTTCGGCCCCCAGTTCTCGTCTAACAGAATGTTGGCACTCTTTATGTCAATGTGTATTATCCTTTGTGGGTTGACCATCTTTGTGTGAAGGTGATCAAGTCCACGTGCAATCTCAAGGCACATGTGTAGACGGCGGATCCATGTAAAAGTACCCCTTTTATCAACACTTTTCAAATAGTCGTCGAGGCTTTTCTCAGAAACATGCTCATAGATAAGGATCATTTCATCACCTTCATCACAAAAGCCAATAAGAGGGACAATGTTGGGATGTTGATAACTAGTACACATCTCCATCTCCTCAAAGAATTCTTGTATTCCTTGCCCACCTTTTCTACCGGTGATGCGTTTTATAGCTACGGTAGTGCGTTTCTTGGATGACTCACTCTTATTCTTCCCTTCTGCTGCCAACAAATTATTGTTGCTAAAATGATCGAGTTCAGCTTTGTACACCGTCCCAATTGTGTCTAAACCGATGCAGTATTTTTCAGCAAAGTTCTCGGTAGCTAACACTATCTCACTGAGTCGAGACCTTGATAGTACCACGGTTGTCCCCTACAACATTGTGTGATAAGATGCATGCAGGTAAAGATTATGATGATGATGATTATTTATATACTTGCTTAGAAGGCCCCACTAAAAACACCATATATTCTCTAAAATTTTAATTTCAAACAAATAAGTATTTTAATTCTACAACACACAATTTATGGTTATAGTATGGAGATATAATTTCATACATTCTACTCTTGTACTGTAATCAGTTATTTGTGCTTTATGTATTCTAAACTAAAGGGAGAATAAACCCTACCATCTTTTTAAAATGTTAACGAGCATAGTAATTTTAAAGAAATAAAGCATATGAAGAAAACATAGTATTTTTTTTCTAAACCATCAACTTACTTGCAGTTTTAATGCATTCTGAAGTTCTTTAATGACGACGTTGATTGCTGGACGTTTGGCTTGAGTTTCAGCTAAACACTGATATGCAATTTTCGAAAATGCGTGGAACGAATCTTGATTGGGTCCTTTATTTAAAGTAAAAATGCCATCATCGTCATCTTCAATTAATTTAGGATCAATCAATTCCTTTATTGTCCCCTCGTTGAATCGTCTCCTTGCAATGGGTGCAAGCCCCAAGTCATCTTCATCGGTGTAAGTTGAATCATACGCCACTTTCCCAGATAGGACCTCAAATAAAACTACTCCAAAGGAATAAATATCCGATTCCCTTTTGTACTTACCAGTAGTCGTATATTCCGGGTCCATGTATAATGTTGTCCCTGCAATATTCTTTGAATAGATACTGCTAGGTAGTTGACTCGTAGGGTGGGATTTGGAGAGCCCAAAGTCAGCAAGCTTCGCGTTCATATTTTCATCTAATAAAATATTATCACTCTTTATATCTCGATGTATTATCCTTGGTTTTCCCTCCATGTCAGTGTGAAGGTAACTAATTCCATGCGCAATATCAAGGCAAATTTGTATTCTTTGCGCCCAAGGAAGAATAACAGTGGTTTTATCACTGCTTACCAGATAATCACCAAGACTGCCTTTAAACGCGTACTCGTAAACAAGAATCATTTCACCGACTCTAGAAAAGCCAAGAAGAGAGACTATATTTGGATGCTTACAACGAGAAAGCAGTTTAAGTTCCGTTAAAAAGGTTTGTTTACCTTGCTCATCTACTCTACTAGAAATGCGTTTTATAGCTACAGTTTTGCTAATCTTGGGCAGTTCATCTTTATTCTCATCCATTGATGGCAAAGCTTCGATATTTAAAAAGTCAAGTTTTGCTCTGTACACATCAGCATATCCTCCAGACCCAACAAAACATGCTTTATTGAAACCATTTGTGGCCTGCCTTATGTCTCTTAGTGGGATCTTCAAGGAATACATTTAAAAAGTGAGAAGGGGAGAATCGGAGCTTGTACATGTTAGCAAAAATTACAAGGAAATAGAAAGAAAAATATGTCCTTCATACTATGTTAACCCCTATCTAGGATCACAATAAAATATAAATGGCACCCGGAAAAAATAAGTAAACTACAATTTGCGACCCTGTGGTATGTTGTCATAATCAACTTGCGTCCCTAATTTGAAATAAAGGACACCTGAGTCCTTGAGCTTTGACTGTAGTTGAAAGGGGTATTTTGGTAATCTCGCAACCCTAACACATTGAACCCCTCCTGATCAAAACCTCATAAAACTTTGCGTCCTTCTGCACCACCGCAACCCCAACCCCGACGCCGACGCTGCGGCGGACGTCGCCGCCTCCGATGACAACAAGAGCAGCATCAAACAACAAGAACAAGAACAATAATAACAACAATATCAATAATGATGATGATGATGATGATGATAATAATAATAAAACAACAACATTAAAAAGAATCAGGGGCAAAAAGGTCTTTTCACCATTTATTAACAGCAGTTCCAACAGGAGGTTGACAAAAGGACGCAAAGTGTAGCGAAAATAAAATACAAAGCACAAGGACTCATGTTTCCATTATTTCAAATTAGGGACACAAGTTGATTCTGATAACAGGGACGCAAATTGCCATTTACTCTAAAGATTAATATTTACGTTAATAAGAAATATAATATAGTGCCGCTTAAAACGCTATTGAAGTAGTTTAAATAGTTTGAAACTAAATACCATTTTGGTTCCAAAAGTGTCGAGTGTAACCGAAAACTTAAAACCCTATTCAGCCCATTTAGTTAAATGTCTTGTGAAAAACCAGTTATATTTACCATCACCGCAGACTAATGAAAAAGAAAGTAATTACCTTCAACATGTCGGATAATGTACCTTCATCTGCAGCTTCAGTTACTGAATGTTCTTTCTATACGAGGAAAACAAATTTCATAAACATAAAAGTGGTGATCAGGAAATGTTGAAACAACAAAAACAAAAGAATTGGCTTACAAGATCAGCATGTTCCCACTGAAGTTCCCATTGAAGTTGCAACACCTCCTCAAGTTCTTTGACAATTTGATCCATAGTTGGGCGTTGCACATACTGTTGGTTCAAGCACTTATAAGCTATGTTTGTGAAAAGTGTCATCGTTTGTGTGTCCATTTGTTTCCTTAAATTGGGGTCAATGATCTCTTCTAGTTCTTCCTCAATACCGTCGTTTGGTGAACACTTGTTTCCTCCCACAAAGAACTTCAAGCAATAACACACCAAAAGAGTAGACATCATATTTGGGCGTCAAATTGTTGGTGTCAAAGTAGCGAGAGAAGAGAAGACGATGCCTCAAACTTCGAGGATATTTTGTGGAAAGTTCGAAACCATATATCTTGGGTTCCCAATTATGATCTAAAATAATTTTAGAGCTATTGATGTCACAATGTATGACATCATAATGGATGTAATTCAACCCACGAGCAACACCTAAACATATTTGAAGTCTTTGGGACCATGTGAGAGTTGGATCACTTAGACGTTGACTAAGAGTTCCGCGAAATGCTTTGTGAATGATGATCTTTTCATTATTCTCATCACAATACCCAGAAATAGAGACGATATTTTTATGATTGAGACTCTTAATCGTTGAAATCTCTGTTTGTAGCTCATCTCCTTGCCCATGCTTATAATCCAACCTTTGTATGACCAAATTCTTAACATGTGAGAAGTACACCTTTCCTAATGGGCCTTCCATTATCAGATTTTCACAAGAGAAATTGTTGGTGGCGGAGAGTATCTCTTCAAGAGTGTATCTCTAAGTAAATCAAAGAGAAAAAAAATAGGGATAGATATGAATGAGAAGGTAACTGAGACTTTTTATATTTTGAAACTAAAAAAAAGATTGTAGATTTAAATATTTATAATGTTTAACACACTTTTAACTCCAAAGTGATAAGATTGTCTCGCTTTTGTTGCGTTGCTTGTGTTTGCTGGTGGTTTTCTGTTCTATTTTGCAGTTTTGACCACATCCCGAAACGTTGACCATGAATCTTTAGGACAGAATATTTGAGATATGGGAATATAGGTGGCCAAAATGACGGGACGGATAAACTAGTGAATCTTTAGGGTGGGTCAAAAGGGGCCAGGTTGATCCACCAAAAAAATTGTCTCCTTTTAATTCACAAATAATTGATGACATATTAATTATGGTTACAAAAACCATTATTTAAATTTCATATGTTGACAGTTAACAATGAAATAAAACCCACCTTGACCCATCTTATTCACTATAAACTTTATAAGATCTTACCTTAACAGCATGGAGATCAATATGGTGTTGCTCAAGGAACGACATGAAAGCATCAAAGTTTTCTTCCGTCGGGAGATGATGTGCGCTATAAGGCCAAACAGCCTGTCAATTTTTAGGAACGATATTACTCTCTCCAAGGTTATATTCTATGGTAAAACTTATAAATAATTACAAACACATACCTCTAAAATACCGTCTCTAATCACCAATCGACCGGCAGATATTATAGCTCCACCGGCTAGAAAGCTTGAATGTACAAATCTGCCTTTCTGTTTCTTCCCTATATATAAAACCATTGATGGGCTAAGCACAAATATCCACTTGGTGCCTTCTGCTCCACCAGTTGTATCAATCACAGTCTTACTCAGTTTGTACATGAACTTCCCGTCTTCCACTATAACTTCATATGCCTCCCTTTCTTTCTGTAAATTAGAAGATATATCTTTTAAGTATCGTATCTGAACCGGTAACATATAATGGTTTGATTTGGGTTATGTTTAATCTCCAACAGATCGGAATTCGCCCAAGGTGTATTTGTAAAACTCAAATTATATATTTTTAAGTCATATTTGACACACCAAGTACTTATAGAAAAGAAAGGGAAATTGGATTTTAATAATTTTACCTAGAGGTGGTCGGCCACCGGCAGTCCCACCTTTTAAGTATTTTTCTCTCGCTGCACCTCCGTTAAAAAGACTTAACAGAGTTAAGCTTTTTTTCCAAATTACAAACTGATGTTTTAGGGTTTTTTATCAGAACGGGATACGAGCCGATGTAAAATCTCCAAACGACTAAAACGGTGCTTTAATTCGGGTGTTTAAACTTCCATTTAACAAAAATCAAGCCGTTTGGAGCACCAATTCGAGGTAAGTTTTACATCAATCGACCTGTATCCTCGTTTTGATCAAAAGCCCTAAAATATCAATTCGTAATTTGGAAAAAAAAACTTAACTCAATTAGGTTTATTTTAACAGAGGTGCAGTGAGAGAAGGATACTTAAAAGATGGGACTACCAGTGGTAATATTCAAAGATGGGACTGCTAGTGGCCAACCACCTCTAGATGGGATTATTAAAGTCCAATTTCCCAAAAAACTTGGATAATAAGTCTTTTAGGGCAGCCCGAACCGATGTAAACAAATTTTATCATTTGACCCACTACCCTTTCTGCCCATTTTGCACCTCTGATACTTACAGGGCCAAGATATTTGATGCATTGCTGAAGAAGCTTTGTTCTTGGGCATCTTTCAAGATTCACCTCTTTCCCTTCCCCTATGTCGAGCCTGAGATAACATCATGCAATATACATTTAGACATTTTGATATGTACAGACATTAGAGCATTTTTTTAAGAATCTGTTCTAAAGGTGTGTTAAACCTTACCAATAGAAGAATGGTTGTGTAGTCTCAGATTGAATCCATTTGGCATAATAAAATTGAAGATTATAACCATAGCGATGTCTAGGATCAATCTGTTTCAATAAAAAGGGGAATAAATCACTGAATCATCATTATATGGGTGATTTTGATCGACAAGTTTATAATAACAAAGTAGTGAGAAGACTTACTGCCTCAAGCCAATGTTGTAAGGCAAGTTGACGAGCCTTTTCATTTTTTGACAAACCTTTTCCCACCTGCCATTTGAGAAATGAAATTTGCTATCCATAAAGGGTCAAACAGATTACAAAAGCAATTGATCAAACGGGTAGAATGTTTCCAAGTATATTAATAACGCATAGAACCATCTTGATCATTTTATTCAATATTAGATTTTTGTAACGATTTTAAACAGACTAGTTAAAAAAATAAGGTTGTTGACACATTGTATTTTGATGAGCCCGATCCAACCTCTAACGTATCTCAAATGACCCGTTTTGTCTTGTTGCCCGCCCCACCCATTTTGTCAGTCTAATTGGGATATGTGTACCTTTGCAGCTCGGGTTATTGCTCTTGACCAACGTGAAACAGCAGTTTCTGGTTTCTCAACTTCAAAGAATGATACTGAGCTGGATATCAGCTGCTCAAAATCCATCAGCTTCTCCCTAAACAAATAAAAATCTGGTTTTAAGAATGATTAAATCTCCACACAAACAATTACACAAGTACAACAATGAGTGCTAACCAACTTTGCTCAACCATAACTGCACTGTCAGCTAGGTTTCTTCTGGTTCTAAAACCTTTATATACTTTCTGCAGCTTGGCCGCGGCCAGATCAAGGTTCATGAGTGGCTTAGCTGACTCAGACTCGGATCCTTGTGCGTTCGACTCAGACACTAGAGATCCAACCCTCTTTATTTTAGGTTCTGGCAATGATTTGGACATTATGGATTCGATGTTATCATCTAGGTCATTCATATTTGCCAATGGAGATGATAAAACAACCCCTTTGGCATTAAGAGATAGCAACCTTTTCTTCAACCTGGTAAATGAAACCTAGTTAGATAGAACTTCCGAGTGAAAGAAAAAAAAAACTAGCTATTTCAAACTTCGGATGATTAGATTCATGTGTTCAAACTTCTAAGTGATTATTGCGACTAGAAAACCAACTATAATCAAACAACGTTGTTAATGACTATATATGGACAATAATCAGGTTTATTCTATTCCCCAAATAAGATAGTACATATTCCAAAAAAAAAGATACTATAAAGTTCTTACAAATACTAAATTCATTTACTCACACACAAAAACCTTCAAGAGCATCTTTTGTATGGAAATAAAGTAGTGTTAAATGTCACTTACTTTACCAGTAATTTTGTTTTCCATTATATGTAACATATGTTCAAATTTTACTATTTTACCACCATTTACAATTAACTTTCCATACCGACGGTGATACGCCACAACATAGTATTATCTGATATAGAAGATTACTTGTAACAGACAGGGAGTATCTTGCATATAGTGAAAAATAACATTTTATCATACATACAATTAAAAAACTCAAGTGGGATACATTTTAATGTAATAAACTCTCTAAAATATAAAGCCAAAATTTCCAAAACCCAATCTCAAGTTCTTGGCCACAAAGCAACCACAGTGTGACCACCTGTTACAAAAAAGAAAAAAAAAGAAAAAAAGTCAAAAGGAAAACAAAGTACATATGCAGAAATCCAAAAATTCCCTACCCAATTCAACTTTGTAACCAGAAATCATTGTAAATCAAGAATGGCATACATAGATAGTATCTTTAATTGGTATTAGATCAAACCTGGGAACATTACATACCTGCGATTGAGTCTGGGACCAAGGTACTTGCCGAAGTTTGAGTTCGAGAATCGGCAGTTTTGGAGGCAGTTCTATAACTATGTTGTCTTGCGAAAACCGTTTCAGAACCAAGCTGTAAGCCAGCAGCAAATCGGAGCTGAAACGATCTAGACATAAAAGGTTACAGTGGTTGAGAGTTGCTTGTGTAAACCTATAAGCTTATTTTTTATTAAGCAAAGGCTTACCACTTTATTCATCACGGCTACAACTTAATTGGGAGAATTAGACCCACACGTAGACATTGAAAAAAGGGTGTTATTTTACACAGAATAGTATTGATACATGTCACTAATTAATATTATTATTTTAATTTAAAATTTATATATTTTTTATTATTTTTAAAAATAGCATGTTAGTAATATATTATCATAAAAATTACATAATTTAAGTAAAAAGATTACATAACTGAAAAAAATGAATAACTAAAATATTACTTAAGACATATCATTACTTTAGCCATATTCTCCACATTGTTGCGTTACAATTTCAGCACCATTTTTTCATTTCGAGTCGCATAGCGTGGCGGATATGCAAATCTTTATAGACAACTTCGGAAAAGGTAACGAAATAAAAAAAATTTCATTATTTTTCCAAATTTCACTCGCTAGCTCATGGGTACGGTGGCTACCCTTTTTACAAGCTATATCCGCCCTTGCGACACAGGCTTGTTTAGTGCTTGATTAGATTGACATGTCACACCTCAACGATGGCGGAAATATCGAGTAGACGAAAACGAGATTGTAAAGTCGTCATAAACTATTATGTAATATTTAATAAATAATTCCATTTAAATTTCTAAGAAACTAATACTAAACTTTAATGAAATTGCAACTGTTGATATAAAACAAAATCATACAAGTCAATTTAAGTGCGGTTCAGTCATCCTTTAGATTTCATTCGTCATATCATCAATTTCCTGCAATAGTATTAAATATAATTCATATACAAAATAGGGCGTAACATACAAGTTTGATTACTTTCATAAGTATAAAAATTTAAACGAATCCACTGACAGTTGATTGTCAACTAAACTATCAACAATACTCATGCAACTATACATGTCAACTCAAGATTCCGCTAGGTAATCAATCATAGCAATGAAGATATCGTTTGTTTACTTAAATATATCAAGAATCGGTGTGCGTTATCTATAAAGCTATACATGTTAAAGCTTGTCGAAGTTAATGACAGTATAAAGCATAGAATGTCATACCAATCAATTCAATATCGTTCAAGCATGTATATTGGATTGTTGTTTGTGTTTTAAAGCATGAGTATTGATTGTGTGAGTTTTATAGCATATATTATTGCACCAAACATTTTGTAAATGTAAAAAGGAGTTATATATACTCACGGTTTTGCAAAGCGTTCCTAGCAACCGAGAGTTTGACAGCTTTGAGTTTGGAAACCGAAGTTACCTACAAGGAAACGAAGTGTGTGAGATTCAGATTTGTGGAGTTCGAACGGGATTTAAGTATAAAAAGTATGTATACAAAAAATATATTAGTTTTAAACACTCGTTTTACACAAATTATTGATTTCAGGTCAACTTGCCCGTTAAATCGAATAAATTAAAACATAGATAATAACCTATGTTCACGACGGTAACCGAATCCGTTACATCAAGAATTCCTCAAGTATATTTTAAATTATATATATATTTATAATAAGTCCATCGTGTTATCGTGATTGTGTAATCAAACATGGAGTAGATATAAACACCATTTAACCTCATTGTATGAAACAAACACAAACTTTACAACTTAGTTGTAAACTAGTTGGTCATAATGAAAACTTATAATTACTACATACTAAGTGCCAAATACAACCGGTGTGTCATACCCAACATAGCAAGTTTCGAGACGAACGGTTAATACTTTAGGATAGAAAATAAACACTATGTTTTTGTGAGAATCACTGGTTAAGAAGATCATATCAGCCAACTCAAACTATTTCACACTTCAGTTCATTCTTTCTTTTAATTTTCATTAGAAGTAGTTCAAGACAATTACTAGTATTGTTTATCCACTTATACAAAACATATGAACATTTCAAGTACCTTTACCTAGTGATATGTTAAGGTAATTTTATATTGAAGCACTAGTGTGTCCCACTTCAACATACCCCCGCGATCAAGGTATGTACAAAGTATCCTCGTCGTAAGTGAGTATACCGAATTCATCTTTTGTGCTTTACAACGTTAAATAATTGGTGATTAGGTCAGTACTTCCGTACAGCAAAGAGACCAATATCCAACAAGGGTTAAGGCAAATACCAAATGTTGGTATGATTTATGCTTTTTGCACATTTAAATGATTCTCTAGAGAGCTTCTTCAATTTCTAGTTTTTGGCGTTTTAGATCTTTTAAGATATCTTGGTTGGGCTTATGTTAGCATATATCTGGATGCAGCAGAAGGACAACTCTGGCATCCTGGATGAAGTAACAGTATAAAGACCTAAAACCTTGGATTTTGGCAATCTATCAACGCAAGATTTAAGGTTATAAAACCATACGCCACCGATATGTTACCCATTCATGTTCTTTATGTTTATATCACCATGGTAAGTTGATTATTTTATGTTTCTTGCCTACTGGTACATCATATGATTAAGCTGCTATCACACTTAAGCAATTTAATTTCACATGCAGTGTGACAGTCTAACTTGCTGATTTACTATCATTTCTTCTTTTTCACATAGTGATAACTCATTTTGATTTTCTAGTTTTTATTTTTATGGTTTTCTATTTTTTTAATTTTGGATTTTTTAAGAAAGCAATAAACTATTTACAAAAATTCTTATAAAAAACTGGTAATTCAAGATTCCTCATCCTGTTGAGTTCGACTAGATGTTCAAATTGAGCTCTATCAAAAGCTTTTGTGTAAAGATTTGCCAGGTTATCTAATGTGTTGACTTAATGAAGTTCAATCAGTTTCTTTTCAGCACAATCCCGTATAAAATGATGACGAATGTCAATATGTTTCATGCGACTGTGCTTTACTGGGATTGTTTGTGATTGATATAGTAGCATTATTATCTATCATTATAGGAGTACAAGTGAATTCAAACCATTATCACGCATCTGCTGTTGAATCCAGGGAACCTGAGAGCAACAGTTACCCGCAACAATATATCCAGCTTCACACGTAGAGGTAGACACTAAGACTGCTTCTTCCCTTGCCAAGAGACTATCCTCCCTCCTAAGAACTGACAACACCTATTGTAGACTTTCTGGTAGACTTACATCCTCCAAAGTCTGAATCAGTGAATGCAACAAACTTCAAATCACTAGCAACTGGATACCATAACCCAAGTTTAGGTTTCCCCTTCAAGTAAGAAGAATACGCTTCACTGCTTTCATATGTGACTCCTTTGGATTCATTTGATATCTGGCATTGAGACACACTGCAAACATGATGTCTAGTCTTGAAGCAGTCAAGTACATTAGCGAACCAATCATAGCCATGTATTGAGTTGGATCAACATCTTCCACACTCTCATGATCTGGACCAAGATTGTGATTCTCGCAAATAGGTGTGTCGAAAGTAGCGCATTCTTCCATTTTGAAACGAGAGAAAATGTCATACATACTTTGTCTGATGTATAAAATCCATCCTTCTTTTGTTCAACTTGCAATCCTAAAAAGTAGGATAGCTCACCTATCACACTCATTTCAAACTTGCTTTACATAACCTGCTCGAACTCATGACACATGCTTTCAGCAGATGACCTAAAAATGATGTCATCCACATATACCTGTACTAGCAGAAAATCTTCCTTCTTTCTCTTGATGAACAGTGTACTGTCAATCTGACCTCTTTCAAAACCATTCTTTAACAAATGTACTGACAGTGTCTCAAACCACGCCTTGGGTGCCTGATGCAATCCATGCAATGCTTTATCCAATTTATACACTCGATCTGGATAGTCTGGATCAGTAAACCCATCTAGTTGTGAGACATACACCACTTCTTGGACTTTCCCATAAAGAAACACACTCTTCACGTCAAGTTGGTGTACTTTGAAGCCTTTGAATGATGCAAAGGCTAGGAACAAAGAATTGCTTCCAACCTTGCCATTGGTGCAAACACTTTATTGTAGTCAATCCATATTCCTGATTAACCATTAACCAATACGAGCCTTGTTCCTCGTCACAATCCCTCGATCATCTCGCTTGCACTTGAACACCCACTTAGTGCCAATTTCCTTCTCTACCTCAGGCAAGTCAACTAGCTCCCAAACTTACAACTTCTTGAACTGAGCTAGCTCCTCTTGCATAGCTTAAACCAATGACTTATCTTTTAGAGCCATGGGCACATTCTTCGCTCCTCTTGGACAATGAAGAAACCATACAAATACTCACTGATAATCCCATTTTATGTATCAAAGCAAACATAACAGGAATCTTCAATCACACCTCTTCTTGTCTGAACACCATGTAGCAGAATCTCCAATGATGTTGTCAACTGGTTGATCTCTATTTGCTGTGTTATGGCAATGGTGTCAACTTCTAAATTTTCTCCCAGATTAGATCCAACCTCCCCTGAATATTCTGATTTGCAAACAGATTAGTAAAGTCCTCCCCCTCAAGAGGTTCAGACTCACTATCACTTGAATCCTGTTGAGCTGCACTGGAGGAAGTTTCCAGAGCATCTATCATTGATATACTTGCTCTAGGCATGAAGTCGCCCTCTTCATCCTCACTAATCATAGTTTGAATCAACTGAGACTATCCGCATTGGAAAACTCAGGAATATTAAATGACTTTAAAAACTATCATAATAATATAATATAGTTGGACCAGTCGTTGATTGTTGAGGCGTATAAGTAGTAACTTCAACATTAACAAAACCTAAATTTTACCTGTTTTTAGATTAAAAACCCTTTTATTCGGTGTTCCAGGTACATAACCTAGGAAATATCCTTCATCAGCTACCTCACCGAACTTTTGTTTATCTTTATTTTTCACAATTGTGCAAGGTAATCCAAATGGTTCAAAGCCTTTTAAGTTTGGTTTCTCGTTAAACATAAGTTCATGGCATGTTTTGTTAAAACGTTTAGCGGTTAAAACTTTGTTAGCACATAGCAAGCTGTATTCATAACTTCTCCCCAGAAAATAACTAGAAGCTTTGAATCACAAAGCATAGTCCTAGCGGCTTCAATCAACGTCTCGTTTTTCCTCTCAGCGACTCCATTCTGTTGAGGTGTACGAGGAGCAGAGTATTGATATTCTATTCCCTTTCGAAGACAATAGAGATCTAGAATCCGATTCTTAAACTCTGTGCCATTATCACTCCTTATCCTCTTGATTCGCCTATCATGGACATTTTCCAATTTTGTAAAAAGATCTATCAACAGCTCCGCTGTCTCATCTTTTGTACCTAAAAAGAAAACCCATGAATACCGTGAGTAATCATCTGTTACAACTAAACGATAGTACTTTCCACCTATCCTCCTTACATTCACTGACAAATAAATCCATGTGAAGTAATTTATAAGGGACATCTATGGAATTTACTGTTTTAGATATGTGAGGTTTATTATGTTTTTTCCTTTTGACATGAAAGACATTTATCTTCCACATGAAACTTCTGCAATGGCACCCCTTTCACTAAATCGTTTTTAATAATGTAATTCATTTTCCGGTAGTGAATGTGGGCCATGCGTCTGTGCTACAACATTAACTCAGCCTCAGATTCTTTTGATAATAAACATGCCACCGTAGAGGAAGAATCCTTAGCACCCATGTCCATGACATAAGTCTCATTCCTCCTTGGTATCATCACTATCTAATCATCTGGTATCACCAAACCCGATTTCAGCACCAAAGCCTCAAACTTAGTAAAATGCACAAAATAACCCTTATCACAGACTTGAACATGCTCATCAGATTGTGCTTAAGTTGCTCAACATAGTCACTTTGTCTAGTGTGATCTTCCCGTTGGTCACCTTCCCTCGACCTGTAATGTGACCTCCTTTAGTACCTACAAAATTAACATAAGCTCCATCTATATTTTCATATTCAGTCAACAATGTCCCATCCCCTGTCATGTGCCTAGAGCGGCTACTATCAACATTCCACAAGTTGATAATCCTCCTTAGTAGCTCCTACACAAACCAACAAAAAATAGTTAGATTGGGGGACCCAAGCCTTAATGGTCTTGGGTCTTCCAAATTAATCAACTACATTAACATCTATCCAAAATCCATCACTCGTTACTAGAGTCTTGGAACTAGGACCTGTTGATGGAAATGGGGTTGATTTCCACGAGGTCTCTGGTTTCTGAGGTTTCCTATACATGTTTGGACTTTGTGACCTTTGGAAATTTTGGTTTTGAGACCTTGAACTTTGACACACATAACCTGATTGATTCAAGAATTTTGATTGTCAGAGTTTCTAAAGCCATTGTTATAAAAAATTTGACCACTATTATTCTAGTATCGATTTTGATATTGACCTTGACTTCTAAAATTACTTGAGTAACCATTAAATTATTCATTCTTGGTGAACTACTTCTAGGTCTCTCATATCTGCCTAATGTAGATTCAGGTTGAAACCTTTGTTGATTTCTTTGAAAACAAGGAACTTATTGAGTTCCTTTTTAGACTTATCTACACTAACATCAACACCTTCTTGTTGCTTAGGATCAGATGTACTTGGTGAGTTAGACACTCTCTGCTCACCATCACCATTCTATCTGGTGATTTATATCTCTTACTCTCACTCACTTGTGCTTCACTCTTTTTTCAGGACAGTAGCTAGCTACATGTCCCTTGATGTGACATTTAAAGCACAATCTTTTTGCCGAAGACTTCTTAACTGAAGCCTTTGGACTAGATTCATCATGTGACCGATGATGATGGCAATGCCTTTGAAGGACCTTATTTAGTTTGCTTATTTTCTGATTTTTCTATGTTTTTATATTTAGGAAACTTCACATTCGATTCATTTTCAATAACAATTGTTTCATTTTTCATGTCACTTCCTTGAACAAAATTAACTTTTTTAACAAAAGTTTGCTTTTTATTTTTAGGAAGAGCACTCTTAGTTTTCAAGACGGGTTCCCTATTATTTTCCTTCTTGGCACTAACATCATCATATTCGGACACATCAATATTCTCTGATGTGGAACTACTAGGTGTAGTTGATGCAAAGTATGTTAAATCCTCTTCGTCTGGCAAGAACGAATAGTCATGACCAAGAGGTGGTGGAACTTCATTGAAACCCTTGAAGCCCACACTAGTCTTGTCATTACTTTTTTTCAAGCCACCCATCATGTGTTTCATTACAAAAGAGACTCTAAATTGATTTAATTTCTTTTCAAGTTCAACAATTTTCAGTTGTGCTTCAGACAACTCTTTGCATTTTTCAGAAATCTCTTTTGTTTTCTCACTCATTGTATCAAGAGCTAAGTCCATAATTTGAAGTTTTTCATTTAATTTGCAGGCTAAAATGTAGATTTCATTTTATAACTTTTAATTTTCTTAAAATATAAAGATTCGTTTCTTTTACAAAAAAGTTTGATTCTTTTTAGCTCGAGAGATCATTTACCAGACTTTGATTTTGTTTCGTTAACCTGTCAACATCACCTTGCAATTCACGACATTTTAAACAAACAGAACTAACAGGGTTAGAATTTACCTCTCCTGTTGATTTGCTCAAGTTGGCCATGAAAGCATCAAAATCAGCGCCATCTTCTTATCTTCAGCATCCTTCTCTACGTCAGACTTTATATTTTCTTCTTGAACTTCAGTCATCTGATCAGCATCAACTTTTCCAACTATAGTCTCCTTCTCTACCTTAGCATCTACCTTTAACTTCTACATCATCAACTGTGGCAATCTCTTCCCGAATGCCTATGTGATGTTTTCATCACCTTCCAGATGAACATTCCAATCATAAGAACCCTCTCTTGCAGTAGAGATCAAAGCTCTTGAGCTATTGTTGTTAGATGCATTCCTGTTGCTTGAACCTTGACCTGGAGAATCTTAAAAAGATGAGTTAGGACAAAACTCAGTCTTTGGTCTTTGACATTCCCTAGCAAAGTGTCCATAATTCTGACAGTTATAACACCTAACTTTGGACTTGTCAAAACCAACACTCTTTCCAACAAATTTTCTTCCTGTCATGTCCATGAATCTCTTAACTTTTCTAGAGATCATGGCCATCTGCCACTATAGATCCATCTCCTCTAGGTCATCAGGGTCAATCTGATCATAATCTTCATCAAAAGTAGTTGGATCAGATATTTTTCCCTTAATGTAGTTCTCATACAAAACAACAAATGAAGCAAGCAAGGCAAGATGTTCTTCTAGCAGCCATTCACACGCAGAGGCATAGACCTAGTACTACTATAATGATTACTAGGTTGTTGTCTCTTGCCCCCTGTAGATTCTCCTGATGCAGCAACGAAGCATACATCAGCATTAGTCATAACCTTCTCATTTTCACATGAGAGAAATGCAGTTGCTGAATAACTAGAAGCGTTGTGAGAAGCTGAATATGCAATCCCTTTGTAAACTCCCAGAGCTTGAACCTGATCATAACATGTTTCCTTCTTCTTCATGTTGAGCTCGTAAGCTCTCAGTTTCCCAACAACTTCTTCTAAGTCCTAAGTCTCGTAATCAGCTTCACCCTTTAACATGAGAGTATAAATATTTCCACTTAGCAGGTAAAGCATCTAGCAACTTTTCATTTATCTCAGTGTCAGTGTATCCCTCTATGTCATAATTGTCTATCTCTGATGTTAGATGATAGAAGCTCGTAATGATATCTTCTAGGTCTCATTCCTCATGCATTTGAAGACAACAAATTGCTTCTTTAGCAGGTCTACCTTTTTCTTCTTCATATCAGCATTTCCTATATCTCTTTTCTAACGCATTCCACATCTCTTTCGAGGTAGTGTATCTCTTGAAAGTATGTTTAATGCCAAGAGGTAAAGACATTTTTATTGCAGCAAGGGGTCTCTTCTCAGCTTCATACATTCTCTTTTCTGCATCTGTCATGTTAACATAGGCAGTTACCCGTTGTCTGCCTTCAAAATCATGAGTCGGATTTACATACCCATCCTGAATACAGATGCACATCTGTGTGTCCTGATATTCAATAAATGACTGAAACCTGTCTTTCCACGTAAGGTAATTCTCTACCTTCATCATCTTTGGCGGTTTGTTCGTCATGCCAACTTCATGCTCCATCCTCAACAACTTGTTTAAATTTGACATATTTACCGAACGGCTCGCTAACTGTTCAAGTTTAAGAAAACGAGTAGAAGCAAATATCACCACAGACCGATCTTTTGATTATCTAGCAAACGATTACAAGCAATCAAGATCTCACAGATCATCCAAGCCACTATCTCTTACGAATTCTCTCTCTAATAGTGAATATGATGATTAACCTTAAACCCTAATGCAAAGCTTGTCTGAAAACTGTTTTTACCAAAACCCTAATTCTCTCTGTCCGAAAACTGTTTTTACGAAAACGTACCGTTAGACCCGTCTCGAGAATACGAATCAATGATATATAATGTCCAAAACCTTTTTCAGGATTTGCGTGCCTCTTTTTTTCCATAAAAATATTCCGGTTCAATCTGTACAGTCCGTTTTTAAAGTTCGATTGCGGATAATTTTCTATGCAGAAAACATTTATTACCGAATACGTTAGCTTGATTTAAGTCCCGCCTTTTCGAATTAAGTTCAGGAACAGTGCCCAATTCGAAACAATAATTCGAAATACCAATCCGAAATAGCAATTCGGAACAGTGTATCTAAAATAGTCTGAAATAGTCTTATTTGAAATGGTCCGAAACAGTCTTATTCGAAATGGTCTGAAATTCAACATTGATGATAAGAAATTAAACACTGATGATCCGAAATGCACACTTTTTATCCGAAATGCACACTTTTTATCCGAAATTTAAACTGAAGATCCAAATCCTGTGTTGTTTATCTGAAATCCGTAGCAGAATATCCGAAATCTCTTGTTTTCAACGCAGTCTTCAAAAACTCCAAAATACGAAACCCTAGAACAACCGTCAACACCACGAAAACTCTAGTTTTCTGTAGTAACCGATTCTAAACCGTGCCAATCAAGAGTCTAATGCTCTAATACCAATTGTAGGTCTCCTAATCCTATGGATCTTTAACATAATCGTTTATCCAAGCTAGAGTGCGAAATCCTCTGATCAGATTGTCACAGAAAACGAGTAGAAGAAAATATCACCACAAACCTATCTTTATTGATTATCTAGCAAACGATTACAATCAATCAAGATCTCACATTCGTCCAAGCCACTATCTCTTACGAATTCTCTCTCTAACATGATTATGGTGATTAAGCTCAAACCCTAATACAAAGCTTGCTTTATATAGAACAAGCTTGCAACATGGGCTAGGGTTTAACCCATATGGGCTGCGAATTGGACAAGCCAATTCGCCTACCATTCCCCCAATGTGGGTTTGGTTTGGCCCAATCACTATTCTCTAACCATTACAAAGCTAAACCCGCTAACTGTTTCATTAATTACAAGATATCCAAAGACTAAATCTAAAAGTTGTTGTCACAAATATGCACAACATGTTTTTTAGTTACTCAACGGTGGTTATGCTGATGAATAGTGCTAGGGTGGTGTTCCTGTAGAGGTTACAAGAGTGTTCGAAGATACGCATGGTGTTGATGGGTATCCAAATGAATCACGACTGAATCTTGAGACGTGTTACCTGACAAATATCAAAACCGAAGTGAATCGGTTACTCAGGTACGGGCCCGGGTGAGAATGAAGGGGTGTGTGTGTGTGTAGATAAAGATATGTGTTTGGCTTGGTGGTGAGCTCAAGTGATGGTGGTTAGCGACAGCTGTGATGATCGACAGGATACATGACGGGGCCGTCTGCGGTTACGGCGGTGACATACGATAGTGTGTGGTTCATTAAGATGGTGCGTGAAGGAGAGAGAGTGTGTGTGTGTGTGCGTTTTTGTATATAGAGAGCGATGATGTGTGTGTGATGAAGAGTGGGTAGAATGGTGATGGTGATGGTGTTGGCGGTGGTTCTCGTGGATGGTGATGTGGTTGTAGGATAGTGAGGTGTTGATGATGAACATTAGGATGCATGGGGTTTGTGTGTAAGATGCATGCGCATGATGATGATAATGGAGTAGCTGGTAATCATTTAGGGTTCGGTATGGGCTTTTAGTTGTTGATAGTTGATGTTATATATTTTAAATGGATGATGGGATTATAATATGCATGAGGATGGTGGGTTGGATATGTATGGCGTGAATAATTTAGAGTGTGCATGAAGTTCCATAAACGAATGGTGTGAGAACAGGTTAGGGTGATGGGAGGTTTAGGATTACATGGGAATGGGATTATATGGATTTCTTGAAAATGTATTGAGTGGGTGACTGTGAGATGATGAGTTGACTTTGAGATTCTATTAATTAATTTTTTTCTTAAAAATGGTGGAATCGTGTTTGGATAAAAAAGATTGGGTTTTGCATGGAAATGGTGGTGGATGTGCACGGGTATTCGGTTCGGGTTCACGGGTTCAAATGGGTCGTGGGTGATCCAAACTTGATGGTGAACGGCTAAGGTTTCGCATGGATGTTTCGCCTGAGGAAGTGGTTCGAGATGCTTAGTTTGTGGATCTGGAAGCTCTGCAATCGGTGAGTTCTAGTCCCTTTTTCTTCAATATTTTCAAGGCTAGCATACATGCTTTTCATATGTTTTCATGCGTGTTACGAGTTTTATATATTAAGAAGTTTTGCGATTAAAATGGTTTATAAACATTTTCCCGAACAATGTTTTTATACGACAGTGATTATTAGTCCTGTATAGGCGTATGAGATTTTATTTAGGGATGTCGAGGTCGTACATGCATGGGGCGTGGTAGGTGTCGATATTAAAAGCACGACTTGGTCGTGATAAATTTGTGTTTGATAATTCTATTATCAGTTTCGGACCTTAGTGGTTGCGAGATCATGAAGATAGTAGTTGCCGAGTGGTTGACGTGCTTTAACATTGTATGTGTATTTATATGCCTTATGTGAATTAGCATCCTTGTGGTGCATGATGTCAGTCATTCGCGATGGCGGCGTTACCTTTGGGTGGCATAATGTCACGTGATGTGGGTTAGTTGTGATGGCGGCGTTACCTTCGGGGTGGCGTCCAGTCACAATATGCGGGTTACTTGTATCGCGGCGTTACCTTCAGGGTGGTGTCAGGTCACGAGGAATACCCTTGAGGTGTTTAGATGATTAGCCCTACGACAACGACGGCCCTCGGGGTTAATGTGCAGGTGACGGACTCTTCAGGGTCAAATTGGAGGAGACGAAACCCTGACAAGGGCAAATGATGATAGCCTACGACCAACAACCAATGTGTTAGGTTCCCACCTTATGTGCTTATGTGTTTCACGTTAGTTAAATGATGATTATTTGTGTAGTTGACGAATGATGTTAAATGATGCGGGTGATGAATGATGTTCTATTATGCAATTGTCGAGTGATGTTAAATTGTGTAGTTGTCAGACGAGATCAAGTTATAATTGAGTTTTTAGGCCATTAATTGTTATGTCATAGATATGAGTTAGTTTGGTTAATGGTCCTATGAATTAAGATGCATTACGAGTTGTCCTTTGGTGTTATAGTAATCTGATCCATATCGGAAAGGATTACTTTTAGAATGATTAGACCGAGGATATGGGTGGAGTTTTGGGTTACGGGTTGGATTCATTAAACTTTAAAATGATGTTATGTGTTATAATAAACTTGGTGAGTTTACAACAATTGTTTTTGGTTTTCAAACAAAGCGTTTGTGATGTGTTTTAAATACTTCAACTTAAACTATTAGAACTCGCTCAGCGTAACTGACTTTTGCATGTATATTAGATTGTTTTGCAGATGAGTCGGTATGGCTCTTGGCTAGCTGATGGGATTACTCGTGACATGGCAGAATGCATTTGATTTGTTGGAAACCAAGAACATTTTGAGTTTCGCTGCGTATTTTTGAGAAAAGACTTATTTTTAAACAGTACACTGTGATGTGACCCGACTGTGAGGTGCCCGTTTGGGGGCCTTACAGCTACGGCTGGCAGGTCGTAGGCTACAGTTTTGCTTTTTTTTTTTTTGGCATATTAAGGGATATATAAGTGTATGAATATCAAGAATGTATATGAGTATTATTTCGAATATAATTAAACATTAAGTATAATTCGGTTTCGTATATAATAAACACGTATCGGAGATTGATTAAGTATTATGTATATATGCATAAACAAGTGTGAATAAAAATGTATTTCCGTTATTATCAAAGTCTCGGATTAAAAGATTGGAAAATGATTACGAATTACGACGCGATTACAAGTTTCTAAAAAAATAGAAATACAATTACAACTTCCTAAATAAGGAAAGTAAAGAATGCAAAGCGTTACTTGACATCCGCAAAGTGGGTGTTTAGGGTAATCTTCATCCATTTGAACATTTCCCACCATATAGGCTTAGGAAACAAATAAAGGGCAATACTATGATCTATGATGTGTTGTAAAATACACGCTTTTATCCGTTGTATTTGTATAATTTAGAATTAAATTAGAGTCATTTTTATTAGTGTTCGTTGTATATTTTATTATTTTATATTGTTACTGGCCTTGGTGCAAAAAGGAATAGAAACGAGCTTAAACAGATAAATAAATGAAAAACCGGGAGTTGATTAAACTCGAGAGACCAAGATGTAGAAAAGCTAAAGGTCATTTTAAAAATAGTTCATGAAACTCAAGGACCAAATTATACATTATGCGAAAGTTGAAATTAATTCCCAAGGCCAAGGCCATGACAACATAAAGGTATTAACGTATTGTTCCATGACACACTGTTGACCGAGGATTATTTTGGTGTGGGACCTACTGCATTGTTCCATGACTTTGGGGATATCTATAAAACAAATACTACCTTCCACCATCCTGTTGTTTGCTTTTGGCTGGATCAAGACTTGAGAGGCTAGGCCTACTTCACTTTAGGAATCCGTCAAAAAGCCCAGATGTCACGGAAATTGTATTTCATTCAAAGTCTAATACTGGGTTCCATGGAATATATAAGTAGATATCCTAATAGGTGGATTATCACGGTTACGAATTAAAACACGCCTACGGAGAAAAGAGACATACACACGAACATGAGGTGGCACAATTAGTCGGAGGAGAAGAACGGATCAAGAACCGGGTCGGTTTGCAATTTGTTAGTTTCGACTATTATTTCTTCGTATTATTTGTATTATTTGAACATATGAACTTGTTTTGCTACTCTGTTTAGATTTATTTATAGTTCTTGACTACGCTTTTTTGCTAGACTTTTTCACTGCCTAGGGTAGATAAATGCACATTACGTTTGACATTTATTTTATCGGTTTGGAACTTTTATTTTGTGGGTTTTAATATTAAAGTAAAGACATGTTTTTTATGATATTTTGTATATGCATATTTATTCTTGTTCATTGAATAATTATTCCTCATGTTGCTAGTTGAATGTCTTTCAAATAATAGTTGCATGCTAAGTCCTTTACTATGTGTTCTTGACTATCGGATGTTTTTCTAGACGTAGTGAACCATAACGATATAATTGTAATTTAAATAAGGTTAAGTCTTATACCAATCTCAATAGCTATGAAGTGAGAGGTTGTCAGTCTGTCTTTACTATTAGATTGCAAGGATTCGAGGCTTTGTGAGAAGATCTACCTAGTTTCCCTTTCACTATTTGCTTATCGAGTCTCACCAGGAATCCATAGTTACCTGTGACTATCGTGTTGTGAAGTAGATTGTCTAGAGAGTACTTTATTATTAGAGTAGGAAAGCCCGTGAGGGAATCCACTAAACTGGTAGTTTAACGGCTTTTAGGTTTCTTATCGAGAAGGGTTCGAGGGTCCTTTATGTCATCCTTTAAGTTTAGTATCTCAAGATCCCGGTTTCCAAAATTAGTTCCATAACTGATAGAACGTGTCATTCATGTGTAGGATTCTGACCTAGGTAGTACTTTCCTATCATCTGAATTCGTCCTCAGTCTTAGCTCGTGTCTTAGTTGCTTAGTTAATTTTAATTTATTGTATTAGGTTATTAGAACCCCCCCCCCCCGAAACATAAAAACATTTAAGTCGAGTCAGTAGATAAGTAATCGAAACTAGTTTATGTAGTTAGTAGAGTCTCATGGGTTCGATACTCGGGCTTACTTTAGATGTATTGCATTGACCGGTACACTTGTCGGTTGTGTGGTTTAGGTTTAGATATAGTCTAGGTTTATAAACTTAAAACTTAGGTTGTCTAGTTTTAGGTTAATTTAATTAAACCACTTTTAGCACATCAATCTGCAACCTCAACACTATTTTGATAAAGAGGGCAATTTAGATCCGAGAAGTTCATACCTCTTTGGGCTAAAATTGCCTTATAGTTGAGATCCTCCTTCCATCGGCCCTCCAAACAAAATGGTTCACCTTGGTGGTGCCGTCTGCACCTATTCAAAGAGAAATTGAGAAATGATATGTTCTTAACCCAATTGATCTCCAATCTAACCAGTTCCACCGAGAACTCATCTCTCGTAGTCTCGGTCCAATTCTATTTTTCCTGTGTTTTGTGTTGCTTCACTATGGACTTTAACTGAGATATTTCCCTAACCTCCACTGGGTTGTTGGTTTTTATTTCCACCCCCATTTCCAAGTGATTATACAACTTTGCTCTGTGCAACAATTAGTCTTTTGTTACTAGTTACTTTAGTAGATTTGGGAACATGTCACCAAGTAAGCCTAGTCTGGTCCAATTGTCTGCCAAAAACATCATTCGATCGCCTTCCCCAAGGTTCCTCTAATACACTAGTAAATGTTCAAACCAAGGTTGACGAACTCTTTTTCCAAGCTCACTATGTTCTTCTATGTCCCACCCAATCCCTTTTTATAGGGATCACTTCGTGGTCAATATTAGTAACTTTAGAACATGGTATCACATTTTAAATTTATAAAAATGATTATTACTTAAACTAAATAGAACCAATAGGCAAGTGTATCTATCGTTTGTAGTAAATTTTATGTAAGAACCAAGTATCGAACACAAGAACACAACTTTTACTACTCAGCATTTAAGTTACCAACTAGTTAGTTAATTATCTTTTGTTAGGATCTGAGTTTGATATTGTTGTGAACGTTAAGATGAAATCAATGGAAGTAGATAAAAAATATGAAATATGGAGCGGAATTGGTAAACTTTGATATCACAATAATAGAGAGATTGCTTTCACTAACATGCTTTTATAAATCAATGTTTACGTGCATGTAGATTACAAACTCCCCTTAGCCTAAGATCACTCTGATTTGTTCGTACCCAAAATGTCAAGGAGAAGTGATGAATAAAACAGTACAAGCACTGTTCTATTTATAGTACAAAGCAAACCACTAAGCATCTTATGCTGACGTCACTATGAAAGTGACACTTAACAATACTAAAAAACTCTAAACACTGCTAGTATAAACACTGTTACATTAAATAACAATTAAATACTGTCGTTAAATTACTGCTGAGATATCCACTATTGGGCTTTAGCAGACTTTGTCATATCAGTTCTTTGGTCTTCATCAGAGGTTCTCTTCAGCAGACCTTAGCTTCCAACATAGCTTTAATCGTAGCAGATCTTTGCAACAGTCTTTAGTCATAGCAGAGCTTTGAGAGTAGATGTTCTAAGTATTATTATTAAGGATTAGATGTTTGTAGAATATTTTGGCTTTTCAAATCATCTGTTCTTTTAAGGGTTCAATTGTTCCAACAATCTTCCCCTAGAACAGATGATGCAAAAAGGGGGAGAAAGATTCATTGAGGAAGCTACAAGCTGATTCACAAGTGCAAAAGCCAGGGTCTACTCAAAATCAATCTTCTGTAGTTGCATTAGATGCTAGAGTTCAAAAGGGATTGATGAGACCCTAAACAAACAAGCAGAAGAAATTGCAATAGAAAAGCAGAAAAGGCAAGATACACTAGGAAGCCAAAGCTAACTTATTGAAGAAGAACAGGCTAGGCAGATGGAAAAGGAAGATGTTGGCACTTCAAGAAAAAGAAAGCCTGCTAGAAAAGCCAGACAACCAACTTCCACCCCTTCTAAAACTGCTGCTGGTCCTACTCAAAGTGCCTTTGCTCCAACCAAAACCATATCACCATCAAAAGAACTAACATCACAAACCAACCCAATAGATGTAGTACAGATGTTGTGACAGCAGATGCTGGAACAACATATGCAACAAATGTTACCCAATCCACTTCTCTAAACACTTTTCCAATTTTAACTAAACCATTAACCACACCACATAGAATTCCAACGCATCCATCCTCACCAAAAATCAAATTTTAACGCAGAAGAGAAACTTTTGTTGTTGAAGAAGATGATGAAGAGATTCCATCACCAATCCTTTTGTCATCAAAACTTATCACTTCATCACCATCCTCATCACATTCAAATAAATCCATTCACTTCCACCATCTTATCCACCATCATCTATCATTCCACTGGCCGCTCTCTATCCTCTAGAACTACATGCTGTCAGAAAAGAAATAGAATCTTTCTATACAGTTGAGGATCCAGAACAAAGAACTTTTCCATCTTCGCATGGCTATCGAAAGCCTAAAAACTTGGATGAATATTTGAAGTTAAAGGCTAGACATGCCGAGACAATTGCAAAGAAAGAGACCAAAGGAAAGGATGACAGGGCTATACAAGGATCTGTGCAATTACAACTTGGCAAAGTAAGACAAATAGAAGATTTTGCTAAAGACTTGTGTAAGTCCATGTCAGAAAAGCCAACCAATGTTGAGCTTGAGTAGAACTGAAACAAGATTACATTGACCGCACAATGCAACACAAACCTTACAAAGCTGCCAGAGCACAGTTCAAAGACTGGTCATCAAATGATCACAAAGAAGAAATTGAAAGAATTCAAGCAATGCTAAAAAATCCTCTACACAAGCCAACACCACCTGATTGGAAGAAGAACAAACAAGTGGATCAGAACATAGCTTTGAAAATTAAAAGAATAAGACAAGAACTAGTTGCCAAACTATGGTACACTAAGGTTGTTGCAAGATGGTCTAAGTCTAAGGTATTTGATACCTATAAAAGACTTGAAGAACTTAGAAAGAAAGATCATTCAGTTCCAAGAAAGCCAGCATATCAACCAACCACAGTCCCTCAACAGACCCAAACAATCAAAAAGCAGTCTTCAACCATTGCCTTATCCACACTTGCCTTAAATCAAGTAAAAAGTCAATAGACAATGGCTGATAATGATGAGCAGTTGTTTGAAGAACATAGAAAGGAGGGAATCAAGAACCAACTTCTCTTCCATACTGATGCTGCAAGTGATAAGCTCAGAGAAACCATCTCAAGCCTTGTTAGCAGACCTCACTCACCTAACTCATCAGAAATAACTCTTCACCCAAGAAAATCATCTGACTTTCAAAAATTCTAAAATGGACGTCGTCCTCAGACACCCATGAATTGACTTTGCTCAGGTCATATGGTAGAGCTGAAAAGATATGAATGGAGGATGCATATGGTCTGGATGCAGCTGAACTCCAAGATTTGATGAATCTTGAGCTTGAAAGGGATTTTGAAGACCTGCTTGCCCTAGACTTTGAACTACAATTCAAAGGTCAAATAAGGGAACTTATAATGAGAAATAAAGATCAGTTTTGGCATCATCTGTTCTAGGGAGAGATTGTTGGAACTATTGAACCCTATAAAAGAACATCTACACTCAAAGCTCTGCTATGACTAAAGACTGTTTCAAAGATCTGCTATAATCAAAGCTCGACTGGAAGCTAAGGTCTGCTAAAGAGAACCTCTGATGAAGACCAAAGAACTGATATGTCAAAGCTCTGCTGAAGCCCAACAATAGATATCTCAGCAGTAGTTTAACGACAATATTTGATTATAATTTAATGTAATAGTGTTTAGACTAGTAGTGTTTGGAGTTTGTTAGTATTGTTAAGTGTCACTTTCATAGTGATGTCAGTATAAGATGTTCAGTGGTTTGTTTTGTACTATAAATAAAACAGTGTCTGTACTAATCTAGTGTACGAACAAATTAGAGTGATTTCAGGATGAGGGGGAGTTTGTAGTCTACAGGCATGTAAACATTGGTTTATAAAATTATGTTAGTGAAAGCAATCTCTCTATTGTGGTGATATCAAAGTTTATCCATTCTGCTATATATTTCATATTTGTTTATCTACTTCCATTGATTTCATCTTAAACATTCACAATAATATCAAACTCAGATCCTAACACTTGTTTTGTTTAATAAACTAAATATAAAACCAGAAAATAAATTCGAGTAATAGTAATGAGCAGAGAATATCAAGATCACAAGTATTGCTTTAGGTTAAGTTACTGGCATGGTGGTGTAGTGAACTTAATTGAAAAGGCGCGACTCGTAGCTAAGGTTACCTGTGCGTTTTTATAAAATTTACAAACTATATTTTTTGAAGTTAAAATGGAAGGGCTTCGGCAAAGGTTACCTCATTCCCTTAGCTTAAAGAAAAGCTTGTTTATAGAGCCAATAACCTAGGTCTAGATTAAAGACATCCAACTACTCTTCTTTTTCTACAACATTACACCTCGCGACCGTTTAAGCGTGGTCCCTTTTCCGGTCCAATAAAGGTATAGATACTTAAGGTGATGTGTCCTTAGTTAGGATGATTGAACTTTATTTAATGGGTAGCGTTATAACATATATATTACATATATATATATACATTATTTACATATATATATATATATATACATATATATACATATATATATATATATATATGGTGGAGTTCGGCTACCAAGTCCAAAGCTCCTAAAAAGTGTAAAAAGTCATAAGACATAATATCAGCTATAAAACACACTCAAAACCCACAATATAGAGTGATTATTACTAAAACACTATATTAGAACCCTAGTAGTCTACAAAAAATTTAAAACACAACTGCAAATATAAAACACAACATGATAATTAACATAAAACACAATTATGTCAACCATTTTATAATTAGAACCTTATCATCCACGAAACAAAACAAAACGCACATATATATTGTTTTAAAAATCTTCACTATCTTATATGAGAGTTGTGGGTGTGTTTTATGGCTGACATTATGGTGTTTATGACTTTTTATATTTTTTATGAGTTTTGGACTTTATAGCCAACTCTTTCCATATATATATATATATATATATATATATATATATGTGTGTGTGTGTGTGTGGGGGGGGGGGTTTAAATGAGAACGCTAAATATCACGAGAACCGTGAGAACGAATGATAAAACCATCAGAATTTGGTCAAAAACAAGTGAAATTCAAAATTTCTTTTTACACTTGTCATTATTATTCGAACACAATTCTAGAAATTTAATTTACACATTTAAATTTACGTGAATTCGGAAATAAAAGAAATTTACACATGTTTAAGTTTGCCATTTACACATCTGTAAAATTTGTTATATTACACAAGTGTAAAAAATCTAATAAGAGGGATTTTTAGAGGAGAATAAATTATTTGATGTTGTAATTTTTTTTTATTTTGTATTTTAATTAAATGATGATTATTTTAAAAAAAATTTGTTTTGAATGTTTTTTTCACCCGTTCTCACGGTTTACGCAATATTTAGTGTTTTTAAGATAACCCTCCCATATATATATATATATATATATATATATATATGTGAGAGGGTTCATTGGGGATGCTAAAAGAGTAAAGTATGCATTTAACATGTAGAAAATTCAACTTAAGTTACAAATCAATTTAAAAAAAATATTTTAGGTGTTTTTCCTTGTAAATACAGTATAAACATTTTTAATAAAAACAATTCAAAAACTAAAAATAGAAATAAAATGTTTGAAAAATAGTTAAAAAAAGGTTAATATTTTTTTTACAAAAATATGTTTTATTGGAATAGCTTCTACGTATTTTTATAAGTAAAAAAAGCCAAAATGTTTTTAAAAAAAATATTTTTAACATGTTAAGTTGAATTTTTAAGATATATTTAACAAGTTAAATGCACTGTTCCCTGTTTCCCCACGTTTTCAGTGTTCCCTAATGAAGCTCACACTGTGTGTGTATATATATATACAGAGAGAGAGAGACCGGTTAAGTACAATATTTTTTAACGTATGAGCGTACGCTGTGAAATTACGCATGTTATAAAACTCAAAATCCTAATCACGCATGATTTATATAACATGCTTCATACATGATTATAACATCCGTGGGTAGGGTTTGAATTTATAACGTGCGTAATTTCACAGCGTACGCTTGTACGTTAAGCAATATTGTATTTTACACTTTCACTATATACAATATATATATATATATATATATATAGGAGGGTTTAAATGAGAACGCTAAATATCGCGAGAACCGTGAGAACAAATGAAAAAAACCACGAGAACTTGTCAAAAACAATTCAAATTCAAATTTATTTTACACTTATCATTTTATTCGAATACAATGTTAGAAATTAAATTTACACATTTAAATTTACGTGAATTCGTAAATAAAAAAAACATGTGTAACTTTGTCATTTACACATGTAAATTTTTGTATTTACACATGTGTAAAAAATCTAGTAAGAGTGATTTTGAGAGGAGAATTGAATTATTTGATGTTGTAAATTCTTTATTGATGTTGTATTTTAATTACAATGAGGTTTGTACTAAAAAAAATTCGATTTTGATTGTTTTTTATTCGTTCTCAAAGTTCTCGCAATATTTAGCGTTCTCAAGAATAATGCTCCCCTATATATATATATATTAACATGACTTCACCAACTCTTGTTTCGCGTCAACGCCTAACATAAAGGCCCTGCTAGACTAAGTCGTCCAACCAAGTTTTGGTTTTAAAATTGAAGCCTAGTATATAGACCGTACAGGATCCAAAGAAATTCTTGATAAGTGAGGGTTAGTCACAAGATGTGAAATCACAAATGGGTTAACCACTACCAATATGAGATCCCTCTACCAGTATATGTGACACACACCATGAGTGTACGAAATTTACATCTGACAATTAGGTGTTTGTCGATTTTACATGCAACCTCTATCCGCTCACTACTTCTACACCAATCGATGCATTAACTTTTGTTTCTTCCACTAGTCCTGGTTCGTGGCACAACTGTCTAGGACATCCGGGTTTTCCTTTCTAGGTTTTTTAGGTACTAATAAGTTTATTTATTGTAATAAATTAAGTAGCTATTCTTTTTGTAAATCGTGCCAAATTACTAAGCATAAACCCTTACCTTTTTAATCTATCTATAATTCTTACACATTATGTCCATTTGATATTTTACATTGTGATATATGGGCTTAACCAAAGTTTAAGCAAAAATGGATATAAGTACGATTTGGTTGTGATTGATGACTACCCTCATTTTATGTGGGTGTTTTCTCTCAAATTTAAATCAGATACCTTTTATAAAATATCTTAATTTCATAATTTTGTATCCACTAAATTTCATCGCAAGATTAAAACTTTTCAAGTGAAATGAGAGGCTAATTCGATAACTCCCAATTTACTTTTTTCACATTAAAACACGGTTTCCATTTCGATTCTCTTGCCCTCATACCTCCCGACAAAATGGGAGTAGTTTGTCACCTTAACGAACTCATGTTGTCTCAGATCACCCATGCCTCCTTACCACCTTGGTATTGGGTAGAACCCCTACACACATTTGTCTATCTTCACAACATCTTTCCCTCTAAAACCATTGGGTTTCGAACCCCCTCGCCGCATTCTATCTCAAGAACCCCTACTATGAACATCTTCGTGTGTTCGGTTGTGCATGTTACCCAAACCAAGTTGATACTCGTTCACATAAACTTGCAACACGCTTTACACCGTTGTGTTCCTCGGGTACCCACCAGATCATTGCGGGTATCGATGTTTAGACTTATCCACCGGAAAAATTCATTTTATCAAGACACGTTACATAACCTTGAATTTCCTTCTTTAACTAGTGCACACCCCGGCCGAACTCCTACACCTTCCTCGACTTTGACCCCACCCCCATTATATTTAACTAGCCCATGGCCCAATCTCCCACAACCCTCCCGCCACCCAAACTCACCCTAGATTAATCCCTTCCCAGACGAATCATACCCCTTCTCTACATATGACCCAATTGGCCAATCAAACCTCCAACACCCACCTACGCCTACACTTATGCTCACTGCACACCACTGCTCCACCTCAAACCCAACCGCCAATCCATCTCACACTTAACCTGTGACGTAACCCACAACCTCGGTTGCTCTTGTGGTGCAGTCCCCACTTACACCAAATCACCTAATGGTTACATGGTCTGAAGACGTTACCTCCAAACCAAAGGTGCCTTTAAACCTTCATGTTTAGTCTGTTTCGCCCTTATCCAAATCCCACCGTGATGCCCAGTCTCATCCATATTGGCCCAATGCCATGAAAACTAAATGCAATGCTTTAATAGATAACAAAACTAGGATCTCATGCCTCGACCACCTTATGCACGCATTATTCGTTGTATATGGATATTTTGCCACAAATACCATGCGAACAAGAACTTAGAATGATACAAATGCAGATTAGTCATTAATGGAAAATCATGGTAGGTTGCTATGGTTGTGATGAGACTTTTGGTCCTGGTTAAACTAGGCACTATTCGAAGAGTTCTTAGCTTAGGCTTGTCTAGGTCTTGGCCAATTCACCTGTTAGACATTAAAAATTATTTTTTACACGTAGAGCTAAACCAGAGTGTTATGTTTCAACCACCAGGGTTTGTTGATGTGAAAAAGGTGTGAAGGTTGAAATTTTGTTATATGGCCTCAAATTCACAAGCGTGGTACCATCGCTTTGCCACTTATATTTTGATATATAAATTTGCACTATAACATCTAGGATATTCTATCTATGTACTTGTCATTCAGTTTATTTCCATTGTACCTGTACCCCTATTTTGATCAATAAAACAACTTGGGATTCTTTTTATCATTGTAATTTTATATCTTATTATATATCCATTTCAAATGTATATGTATAATTATGTATCCAACTCTAAATTCTTAACAATCATTCAAGTTTCTATTTAATTTACAAAATAGAATGTTACATTAATTAAATAAGAAATTATTTAATTTACAAAAAATACTTTTAAATTATTAATGGATTTTAAATCATTATTAATAATCTTTATTGTTTAGCAAAAAGGACTTATATTAATAAAACTTATAAAGATTAAAGTTTTTAAAATTAATTAAAAAGTTTAAAACTTAAAAACCTATATGAAAAATTTATATAAATAAGGAAGTTCAAACTTTTAAAAAGTTTTCTTTAGATTTAAAACGTTTCTTTTAAAGTAGAGAGACCATTCTAGCAAATTCTGAAAACTATAAAAACCAACCCTAAAAAACCACCTTTTTTTCCCGTTTTCGGCAAACAAAAGCAGAAAGTCCGTTTTGATTGCGAATTCACCCTTTTCAATCCATTTAACCCCTGTGTCAAACCTTTCCAAACTATCACACACGTCAATTAGTTTTGTAATTGTTTAATTGATCAAATCAATGAAAATGGAAATGTTAGTGATTAAATCCAATAACTCTTAAATCGTTATTGATAGAATCAAGTATAAAATCCAACCCAGAACCTCCTTTCAAACATTTCCCCACTCTCAAATCTCTCGTCGAGCATTATGTGATCATTGGAGCTAGCCGAAAGCTTCCGAACTCTGGCTAGTCTAATTTCACCATCCAACCTCTTAATCGCGTATTCTCTTTTGTGCAATTTGTTCATTTGATTGGCTAGAATAAAAGCCCTATATTAATTTACGTTGACATAGGAAAATCGTAGTTCAATTTCACGATAAGGAAATTAGGGTTCTTGAACTCATATGGGGATTCAGGATTGTTAACGCGCTGATCCGGTTAGAGTCGCGGGTTCGAGCCCTGGGCATGTATTTTTGGAAACCTTTTTTTTGTTTGTTTTTTAGATCATTGAACCAGGCCCAATTCCAAACGGGCTTAAATAAATTTAAGAACCATCTGGTTATCAATGAGACCGTTAGCCCAGATGGCCCGAATATTTGTGTTAAGACTGTGACCCAGTCACATACCCTGGTTCAATCTAAGCCCCCATCTTTTGGTCATTTTATTTTTAAAACATGTTATTTAATTCTGAATTAAAAAACATATTTTAAAAGTCAATCTAATCTATAAATATAATTTATTCTACTTAAGTTTTATAAGTTTTAACAATTATTTATCAAACTTATTTTATCTAAATTTTCAGAACAGTTTTTATAAACTTTAATGTGTATCTAATTTATAAAACATAAACAAAAACTTAAATCTAATTTATAATAATTGTTTGTCTAATTAATTTTTATAAGTTTTAACATTTATTTATCAAACTAATTTTATTTAATTAGATAAATTTATAAGATTTAATCTTTACTATTAAATTTGTTTTATGTAATTATTTTTAGATAAAATATGTTTCTTAAAAATTAAGTAGTAATTTAATTAATTATTTTTCTGTTTAACCTAAATAAATAGTTATTTATTTATTTAAATAATTATTCTTAGAATTTGTCTATAAATAATTAACCAATTACTTATATTATTATCCAATAAATTTAGTCTTTTATAATTAATTTCCAAATTAATTATCTCGTATCTTATTTTCACAATTCGTAACTTATATAACTATCAACTATACATGGGAAGTAGCATTTCTAGAGTATAAATTATTTATTTTAAATAAATAATTAAATAGCTCATTAACTTATTTTTCCAATCCATCTACGACCTTATCATTGTCGATATAGTCCTAGATAATAATAACATGAACTATACTATCATTATTAATCAAACCCTAAATATTCCCAAATTAGATCTATAAATCCTAATTGCCTATTAGTCCTAGAATTCCCCCAAGTTCATAATCTAAGTCCAACAATCTATTGATCTAGAATCACCTAAATTATTTAGGATAGATTCTTTAGAATTCTCCCAACTACATCTACTTGTGTGCTAGCTAGCTTGATCAAGGTGAGTTTTTACATAGCCCATTTTTTTTCTATTTTAACTATTTTGGGGTGATGTATTCATAGCTAAACTACGACTATTTGAATCATAACGTTCATACTTATGTCTTTGCATGTTATCATTATTCATCTTATCTTAAACTTGCTTGTTAGCTAACTATTAACTAGTATACAAATTAACTTTGATTGAGCCAATGTTAGTATAATGATAGATCTATTAGGTTGACAAAGTCATCTAGTTCATTGACCTTTTTAGGAGAGTGTGGATGATTAAAATTGCAACTATAATAAGGTTAACCATTGGGGTTGAACCAAACTACGTCAGCAAGGTTTGATTGTGCACTTTGTTCCCAATGTTTTGTTTTCACAAGATTTCTCTTGACAAACCAATAACGTATGAATTGTTAACTAAACTTTTGTATCCTAGTATTTAATTAAACCTATGTATATACACCAACTACTTTTAGTTGACCTCTTATATTATACATGTCTTAGGAAACAATGCATAAAGTGTTTTCAAGATATGTTTTCACACAGGAGCATTGACTTAGTTAATTTTAAATTTGAATTATTTGTTATCTTGTCATTGTTGAACAACTTGTCTTTTTTCTTATGTAAGGATTTTAATTTGCTTGAATAAATTATTAAAACTTTAATAGTTGATAACGAGCTTTTGAACAATCCTTGTCTCGCTCCGACATTCTATCGTCGGTTGGGGTGTTACATGCACCTCCACTTCTTACACTTTGCTATTTGTGTACAAACGCTTGTATCTACTATATATGTTGATGACATAGTTCTCACATCTTCTAGCTTCTATTGATAAACTTTTACAATATTTATTAACGTTATGTCTCTGGAATTCTCTATGCCAACCATGGCAAGTTACATCATTTTTGGGTTTTGAGGTGCAACACACCAAAGATGGCTAGTTTCTTACTCAATTCTCTTATGACAATGACATGCTAGCCGTGCAAAAATGGATAGTTGCAAGCCTTGTCACATACCCACTGACCCTAATTGCAAGCACAGTGCTACAATTTGAGTTGTGTTAGATGGTACACTTTATCATAGTCTTTCCGAGGCCATTTGCTATCTAACATTTACCAGACCGCATATTTCATATGTTGTTAAGTAGATTTGTCTTTTCATCCACAACCCTAGCGAGCCTCATTTTAATTTTCTCTCGCGTATTCTACGCTATTGTAAGGGCACCATTGATCATGGTTCACATCCCCCCTCTAAATTAGTTCAACTCACATCTTAGGTGGTGTTTGTTTTTCTAAAAGAGATCAGCACAACCTCTTCTATCCGCGTCGCTCAGACCAAGCGCAGATATTGCCATCTGCAAACTGTTTGTTTTTCCGAAGACGTTTCATTAAAAAAATGTTTGCGTGACTCTTCTTGGTGCAGACTTGACCCAACCACTTCTAAGATCTTCTATGGTCTGCAGAGGGTTAAAATTCACCACCCACCACCCCCATCACCACCATCGTGCACCACTCACCACCATCCACCACTACCGTCCATCACCACCACCACGCACCACTGTCCATCACCACTACCAACGTCCACCACTCACCACCTCCTTCTACCATAACCACTGTCCACCACCACTACCCACCGTCCACGTCCCACCATGTCCACCACCACCACCCACCATTATCGTTCGTACATCACCATGCGTTTATTTTAGAAGTCTACATACGTTAAAAAACAAACAAGATTTTTCTTGCACACTGCAAAGGTTTGGTCCACCTTTTCTTCTACAGATGTGGTTCGCACACTGCAAACATTTTACCTCTTAAAAAACAAACACCTTACTCTAATGTTGACTTAGGGGTTGCCTAAATTCACGTCCGTCAACCTCTGGTTGTTGTGCTTTTATCGGGGACAATTTGGTTTCTTGGTAATCTAAACTCCAAGCCACTAACTCTTGATCAAGTGCCAAAGAAGAATTTAGAGGCGTTGCAAACACCACATAGAACTCACTTGTATCCACAACCTCCTATTAGACCTACATGTTTCCATTAGACAGGCATCCATTATTTATTATGGCAACATATCAGCTATGTAGCTGTCTCACATTTGGGTCCAACATCAACGCACCAAGCATGTGGAAACTGATATTGCATGAAAAAATTTGTCCCAGACCTTCTTTGACATGGGACACCAGAACACTGCTACATATCATCACAATTTATTCCATCCCCTTTTTAGACGTTTACCGCGACTGTCATTGTCCACCGACCATCGTTAAATCACCTACAAGATCTTCCTGACAACCATCACCATCTCAGGGTCTCCATCTGTGATCCTCTCATTTACGTGGGTGGACGATGATTTTGAATCAAAAAGCCCTCGCTAACCACATCTGGTGTTTCGGCAAGTACGTCTGTGAGAACATTGCTCCCTTCTAGGGTGCATTCTCACCGCTGTCAGAACCTTGTGACAAAGATGGAAATGAATATTGTTGCTGCTGCAGAAAAATGTTGTTGTACTCTTGTCTTGGAAATTGTCGGTGATTTCTGTAACCCCATTGCCGGTTTCACCTTTGCGGCCGAAGAGATAAAGATAGTGTGGGAATTGTGGTGGCATAATGACGAAGCAGCAAGTAGAGATTTTGCAAAATTAAAATTCTTCTTACATTTCGATTTGAATTCACTTGTCATGATTAAATGGGTAAATCTATTTTTTATAAATTTGGATTACTCATTTCGATTTTGTTACTATGGATTTGGTTCTTGAGCTTTTGTACCCGTATTTTGTGTTGGGTTTTTGGTCTTTTGTATCCACATGTTTCCTTCAATTGCTTAGGCAGTTCATAAGGTATATTCATATTATTGATTTTAATTATTTTTTATATTTTTTTTGTGTTACAAGTAACTGTTTCTTTTACGTTTTGTTCCTGAGTTCACTTAACGAAGGAAAAGAAAAGAAAGTCAAAGGAAGAAAGGAAAGGAAGAGAAAGGAAAAAAAGACGAGTTTCGTTCCATTTCCTTCCAATCGGAAAGAAAGAAAAACTAAAGAATTTAGCTTGGTGTCCCTTTCATTTGCTTCCTTAAACGAAACTCTGGAACACAAAATATTTTTGCTTTCTTTCTATTTCCTTTCATTAGTGAACTCTGGGGCACAATGTTAGTGTTTTGTTACTCAGGTTTACAAGAAAGAGTGGTTTTTAAAGAATGGTTTACGGGTTCCGGTAATAGATGTCTTGGAACAAGAACAAGACTTTTTGGGGGTTTTAAGGAAAGAAGGTGATAGGGTTGATGAACAAGAAAAAGAAGATGAAAATGAGGCACATAGAAGATGAAAATGAGGCACATGAGTTTACAATTACCTTCAAGGTTCCAACTTTTGAAGAGTTCAGAAAAACCCTAAAATTTTCTATCAAGTTTGGTTTTTCCGGGGGAAGCTCAAGCAACTTAAATCCCGACATGAAGGTCCACATGTGATGATATTAGGGAAAACATGTCATTAGGGCTTGACTAGTCAATATTTCGGCGACCCTAGAGACGAATGGTCGTAGCGATGGTGTTTCCAGGTAGCGTGGACGTTGGTTCTTTTTAGGGTTCCACAGTAAACCCTCCACGACAGCGACGGTGTTTCAAGAATTGAATGAAAATTTTACTTCTTTATACATTCACATGTGTCATAACCCTCAGTCAATCACTCACGCACCACCTCCTCAATCCACCACCACCTCCCCCACCACCAACCGATTAGACCGAGCCAAGTCAGTCATCTTACTGATTCAGAGTCTTTTACCTAATCAAACCTCTTAATGGCTCAGCACTCATTTACTGACATAGAGGTTGCCAAATAACCCTTAATTTAGAATCAGTTTAAATGATTTGATCTTTACTGGTTGTCTTATTATTATTTGCTTTATTGCTATCTTCAAGTTAATAAAAAAAAACCCATTGTGTTTAGGTAGAAAGAGTAATGAGCCTAAATAGAAATACCATTATATTATTCTTTTGAAGTTCGTAACTTTCTAATTCGATGAACATTTGGTGAAACAATTAACACATATAAAGCATTACTTAATAATGTTTTACGATAATTTGATGAAGGTTAACATTGGCCATCAATTTTTAATAATGCAAACCATAAAGGCTTCAATTTTTACTTCACTAGCATTACAAAGTCAACAATAATAAAACACACATGCTATATTTTTCCATACTTTTAACTCCTCATCTTTGTTACAGATTACATCTGGATACTACGGATGCTACCATACACATGCTCTATATTTATTGCGCCAGTGATGCGCAACATTTCCAAAAGGCGATGGGTAATAATATGCCTTAGACGCGCCATATGTTCCATTAGTTAATATACAAGGGTCAATCCGAATGCTTTTAAATTCAAAACTATTGGTTGAGCCTTAGGCCACTCGTCCTTCCAGGCCCGGCATAGACCGGCGACGCCCCCAACACCGCCCCGGAAGCTGTGTCGGCGTCTTACCCGTCGGCAGGGAGACGTTGGAGACGGGCCGGCTTTTTCAAAGATATAGCCGTTTAACTGCGGCCTTCACCTGGAACCACCACCGCGGCCTTCATGTGTGTTTCTATTTTTCTCAGACCTGCAACATCTAGGTTGTTTCCGACGTGCAGGTGAGTTTGGTGGAGATAATCAGTGGAGGGGGTGGTGGTTAGCGTTGTGGTTGACGACGACGGTGGTGAAGAGGCACAATGGAGGTGGAGGTTGGTTAAGAATCGATGGGGTTTTGCTGGTTGTTTCTCATTTTAACTTGTCATGAAGACCACAGGCGATGAATAACTTCCAAATCTGTATGGATCTGTGTTGGAGTTTGAGATCTGAAACGTAATTTGTGAAGAGATGAAGATGATGGTGAGAGTGGTGGCCGGAGGTGGAGCTGATGGTGGTGGTGTGGTGGACGGCTATAATATTTAAAAAAAACTAGTGGGAATTGGGTCATCACCCATTTCCTTTGTTTCATCTTGGAGAGGGTCCTCCAAGGACTCTGACATGGATGCTGACGTGGCGGATAGTCCTGGAGCTCCCAGGAGAGCCGTTCATATGTCCCATTAGTTAATATGAGTAAAATTCGCGTATAGATATGCTTAATGTACAAAACTTACGAATGGAAGGAAAAGGTAAAAAAAATATGGTGATGTTTTTGTAATTATTCTATTAGTAGAGTAATTATTAAAATTACTCTACAAGTGCATCAAACAAAATAAAATTTAAAATTACTCTTCAAATATATTATAACTAGGGTCGTAGTTACCTGTGTGTTGCGCAGAGACGCGATTGGAATTCAGAACGTATAGCACACCATGACAACCGATAAAAAAATTGTAAATTTAATTAAAATCATACATTAATGGGTTATGCTATTTGCGTTGTAACTTGGCTCTAAACATCAAAATAAAGACAAAAGGTAAAACGATACAGTAAATAATAAGGGTAAAAATAAGGTAAACAAAAAGAAAACGACAGAAACTTAGTCGGTTTCGCCGTGCTCGTTATAGGAAAGAAAAAAAAAGTTTGTTCAAAGAGTATGAGTTTGTTCGTTAAAAAATATTAAACTAAAAAAATCTTTATCACACTCATTATAGCAAAGAAAAATAAAAATTTAAAAACGTGTCTAAAATGGTATTAACGTGTTCGTTAAAAAAATATTTTGGGTAGAAAAGTAATTTGACTAAAATAAAAGAAAAAGAATACAAAAATTAAACTAGATGTGTTGTAAATAAAAAAATTTACAATGGTATGAAGAAATAGAGTAAAGGACAAAAAAATTGATAAATTTGTAAAACATGCATTAAATGTAGTACAACACTATTTATTTTTTTACTTTTATATTATATATAATATATAATTACTTACTAATTCATCATTAATACACTAATACAAGATATAATTCAAAATTGCTTTACAAGTGCATAAACAATTAGTCATCTAAAATTTACTCTATCAGTTCATCAAACAACATAAATTCAAAATTACTCTACAAGTACATCAAACAACATAAAAATCAAAATTACTCTTTAAGTGTATCATAATTACTCTATAACTTCATCATTAATACATTACTACAAGATATCATTCAAATTCAAAATTACTTTAAAGTGCATCAAATAACATAAATTTCCAACTTACTCTACAAGTGATTAAACAACAAGCCATTCAAAATTACTCTACAAGTGCATCATAATTACTACACGTTTGATAATTACTCTACTAATATAATAATTACGAAAATGTCATCGATTTTTTTATTTTAACCGTCATTCATATATTTTTTACGATGAGAGCATTTATATTTGATATTTTTTCTAGTTAATATATTTGACCCTTTTAAGTGTCAGTCAAAATGCTTTTAAATTCAAAACTATTTGATGAGAGCGGAGTTGCATTCAAAATAGAATGTTTCTTTGATATCGTAGGCTATATGAGTGCTTGTATCATGATAGTACCCTGACGAAACAAACCGATTCCTAATGAACAATTGTTTTCAATAGAAGTAAACCATGTGTTAATATTCCTTTGGTCATCCCACAATTTTATTGTTTTTACTCTTTCAGTTGCTACAACTAGGCGTCGGTATTGTAGTGAAACGAACTGATACCAACCAAATTCCCGCTGCATAACGCAAGGAATACCCTAGCGTAACACGCCGGTTTTGATACCACTAGTTTGTATAATTTTTGTATCTTGTGTATATCTCCATTCGTTTTGGAGATCCTGTTTCCTAATTATTTGTTGTAAATCTGTATATATAGTGGTTTATGTTTTAACGAAGACTGTTGTAAAATTATATAAATATATATATATATATATATATTATATTGGCACGGGTGTGTGGGAAGGACCACCGACCTGGGCTGTAATTTCGAGTGACACGTTGAAAAAGAAATTCAAGATAAGTTAGGATAGGGTGGAGATTAGGACTATTGCCAAAGAAAAATGCATTAAAACAAACTGATTAGAGGATTCCGGAGTGGCCGGAATACACGCCAGAAAAGCCAGAGAAGGAGACCGGAAAAAAACGACGGCACTATATCCTTTTTTTTTTGTTTTTATTAGTTTGATCTTTTTACAAAATCAGTCCCTGTGGTTTCTTGTATTTCCAAACCAGATTTAAAAACCTTATTCCTATGTAAAAAAGCTTTTTAATGTTTATTTCTTTTATTAAAAAGAATTGTTCTTTTTTATTTATTAAAAAAAACTTGAATTATTAATGCTTATTATATATTTATTTTTAAGAAATATATTTCTTATGGTTATCTATTTATAAAAAAAATCGTAATGTTTTTATAAAAATATCGGATGTTACATTGTGTTCTCGGACCGGAACCGACCCGAACTATATAGAATATATAGGATAATTTTCGAGATCAGACAGGACACCTAAATTCTAAGGCCCGGCCCTGTATATTAGTTTATGTTTTAATAAAGGTTATCGAATTCTTATATATTAAAAATTAAAAGCAATGTTTAATAATCTATAATTAGAGGCAACATAATTAAAATACTCTTTCATGTTCCTCTTCATCTGCATGTAGCGATGCAACTGTGTGTGGCTAGCCCACTTAGTAGAAGTATCGCCTTTTAGAGAAGATGTCTCAGGTTCAAACGACGATTAATTTAGAATTATTTGTGTAATAGAGTAAAGGTAAGTGTTGCTATTAAAATTTTTTCTTATTTATCCAATAATCATGGGTGTTATTAATTTTAGTAGTGATTATCACTGTCTAATCTCATCTGGTTTGTACTGTAGAATTGTGTCTTGGTAGTAGTGATTATCACCATCTAATCTCATCTAGTTTGCACTGTGGAATTGTGAATTATTTTAATTTAATTTTCTAATAAGTTCCTGTTCTAGTCAATTCCTTTATTATATTCTTTTAATTATTTTTTAGTTTAAATATATATATATTTGTCGCATATTAGCTGAGTTGGGAAGGATCCGTTTATGGACACTTTGGATGATCAAGTGAGCAAGAGATTATATATTTATATGTAAAATATGTAATACTGAAAGTAGAGTGATGCATAGATATAGATGACAATAACCACTATAAACAATTTCATAAGTGAAATAAAATATGACATGTGATTAGTTGGTAACCACAAATAGTAAAATAGTTGAATATACTTACTAACTGGGCCGGATCTACATTAAGACCTATGGGTTTATGTGAATCATTTGGTCTCAAATTTTAAGTAAATGTTAATAAAAAATTTAGTATGAACTTATAAAAGATATTAGTGATGAACCCACTAACGAAACTGATAGATGATGGAGTGGTTAAATCATTTACTGAAATGCTTTGGGGCTTGGGTTCGACTCCTCTGGAGGTCAAATTTATTTTCACTTTAAAGTCTAAAACAGAACTTAGGGGTTTACATTAAACCAGCTCTCCCATTTCTGAAACCAGCAAACCATGAAAATAGATCTACAAATCTCTAAGTAACTAGGAACCTAACCACTGAATTTGTTCTCTTGGCAACATTGTTGTACATGCTAGTAATGAATATGTTTTATTATTTTACAAATACCAATTAAATCAGACTGTAATCTCATAGGTTTTTAGGGGAAGATCAGCAAGGACACCAATAGTTTGTAGTTGTTTTGCAAATAGATGCATCTAAAGTAAACCATGAATGATTTATTTTTACTTGATTATAGGTTATTTTACTATTAATAGGCTACATATAGACCGAAGATCTTGGTTTTAAAAAGCGAGAGGCGCACAAAAGCGACGAGGTCTAAAACCGAGGCGCGAAGAGCAAAAACGGCGGGCTTTTTGTACCCGAGGCGTAAGCTAATTATATATATTTTTTATATCACATACATATCCCGTAGGTTTTTAGTTTTCCTCACCCAAAATATAGCTACAAGTAAGGTTTTTGTATAATTTTACCTGCATATATAAGCCAAAATACCCAAGGTACAATAGTTAGATGCATAAAAACACCTCGGGTACGAGAGGCGTGCGCCTCAGACCAAAAAAGCCCAATAAAATCCCAAAAAAGTGTGCCTTTTTGGCGATTCTTGTAATTACTCTAGGCGTTGAGCGAAAAAGTCCAAGGATGCGCGCCTCGTGTTTAAGCGCGTGATGTAGCATAAGACATGATACCGAAGAACAAAACACGTTGATTCTACGAATACCCGTGTTGATCTTCCTCAAACCCCCAAAATTCAACCCAAGGGCAAGAATTTAAAGTGAAAAGTGGTTATTCTTAAAATTCAATTTGACCATTAGAATTACATGAGTAAATTTAAATAAAGACGAAAATTCGAAATGGGCCACAAAAAGGCCATAGGCCAAACACAAGCCCAAAAACAAAATACATAAAAGACCGAAAAAAAACACAAAAGTGTCCATAACTCCCATTAGAATGTGATTCTTGGGCCGAAACTTGGACAAGGACCCTTTGGGGCCTTACTACGTGTGCAGCCGCTTCGATTTAACTGGTCAAACGCCTAAAACGAAGACTCGTAGCCAAAGTTATGCCCATTTTCGTAGAACACCCTGGGTAGCTCGATCATGGGCCTCCATAAACGTCATGGCTTGATCTTCTACACTTGGGCCTATATCATTCCCTCCTGGGTAGACAAAAATTCGACCTCGAATCTGTAATGAACTCATCATCTGATGAATCCCCAGAAAAGGCAGCAAATGCATACATTGAAAACATCAGAACAACGAATGTGGTTTGGTAACTTCAGACGATAAGCATTAGAGTTACTATACTCTCCAACTGACAAAACGATCCTTTGTCAAAATGGCCCAAACAAAGTCACCCTTTTCAAAATCAACTTGCCTTGGTTTGCAACTTGCTTGTACTTTGAATTAGTGTGGGCCAAGTTGTCCTGCACAACTTTATGAACTTCATGTAACCCCACCACAAATCTTGCACCTTTTGGGGACAGAACCTTGGACAGGAAGTGACAAAAAATCAAGAGGTCCCCGAGGCTTAGAAGAATAGACCACCTCAGCCCTGCTAAACCCAGAACTCCGATTAACAACATGACTATGAGCAAACTCAGTCTGACATAGCTTTTGATCCTAAGACTTCACATGATCACCCACAAGACATCGTAAAAGATTACCAAGTGACTGATTAACAAACTCCGTCTGCCCATCAGTTTACGGGTGCTAGGCGTTACTGAAATTAAGCTGAGTGTTCACCATTTTCCATAGGCTGCGCCAAAAATGACTCAAGAAACAAGTGTCCCGATCAGAAAAAATAGAGGATGGCAAACCATGTAAATGATAGATATCTCGAAAGAACAACTGAGCCACATTAACTGCATTTGTTGTCTTCTTGCAAGGAATAAAGTGCACCATTTCTGAAAAACCGGTCCTCTACTACAAAGATCGAATTATTACCACGCTGAGTACGTGGTAATTCCAACACAAAATCCATGCTAATATCTTCCAAGGCTGCAAAGGAATGGGAAGAGGCATATAAAGTCCGGCATTGGTGGTTGTGCTTTTTGAAACTTGACAGATCCTTCTACATCTAACTCCCTACGCATAGTAGGCCAAAATAAGAAGACTGCACCAATCGTAAAGTCCGGTCTCTCCCGATGTGCCCTTCGCCATGTAGTTCCTTAATGATTTGCAGGCAGAGGCTAGAATTAGGGATACATAATTGATTTTCCTTAAAAAGGAATCCGTCATGCACAAAAAATCTGACCTCTTCCCAAATTGCACGTCCTGCAAAATAAAAGAAAAATATGGATCTATTGTGAGCTGCTCTATGAGACTGTCTAGCCCGGGTACAACAACCCTCATAGAAACAAGCAGGTTGTTCCTTCTCCTCAAGGCATCTGCCACCCGATTCGAAATTCTAGACTTATGGTTCACAACAAAAGTAAACTTTTCCAAGAAAGCCATCCACCGAGCATGCTTGTATGATACTTTATCTTGATGCGGGTATGCCTCAATGAATCATGGTCTGTAAATAAAACAAACTCATTGTGAAACAAATAATGATGCCAACGCTTCACAGCCTGGACCACTGCATAGAATTTAACATTATAAGTGCTATAACGCAACTTTGGCCATGTCAACTTCTCACTGAAATAGGAAAGTGGACGCCCCCTTGACTTAGGACTGCCCCAATACCACCCTGCGAGGCATCTGTGTGCCACTCAAAAACCTGAGAAAAATCTGGCAATACTAGAATTGGTGATGTCGTAAGTTTTTCTTGATCAACTGGAAAGCCGATTTAGCCTCCTCAGTCCATATAAAAGTCTTCCTTTTCATGAAGTCAGTCACTAGGGCCATAAGGGAACTGAAATTTTGAATGAATTGTCTATAAAATGAAGCAAGACCATGGAAACTACGACTTTTAGTTATCGTAGTTGGAGTTGGACATTGCTTAACAGCCACTACTTTTGATTCATCAACCTGTATGCCATCACTAGAAACAACATACCCCAAAAACAGGACTTTAGGGACCATGAAGACACACTTCTTCTTGGCTGCATACAAGTTATCTCAACGGAGCAAGGTCAAAACCTGTCGTACATGCTTCACATGATCATTAAAATCAGGGCTATAAATAAGGACATCATCAAAATAGATACCCACAAATTTACCAATAAATGGCCTAAACAACTGGTTCATGACGCACATAAACGTACTAGGGGCGTTGGATAAACCAATAGGCATCACTAACCATTCATACAACCCCTCACGAGTCTTGAAGACGGTTTTCCAATCATCACCCGCCCTGAGTCGGATTTGATAGTACCCACTCTTCAAGTATAGTTTTGTGAAAAAAGTGGCACCACTAATTTGGTCAAGTAAATCATCTAGTCATCAAATTGGAAATCTGTACCTCAAAGTGATCTTGATCACTACACGACTGTCAACACACATACGCCATGTTCCATCCTTCTTTGGAGTCAATAGAGCAGGAACAACACAAGGACTCATGCTTTCCCGAACATACCCTTTAGAAATTAAGTCTTCAACCTGCCGACGCAATTCCTCATGCTCTTTTGGCTCATTCTGTAATGAGGCTTATTGGGTAGTTGGGCCCCTGGTCACAAATAAATGTGGTGTTCCAAATCAATGTGGTGTTGGATGTCTTGTAAGGGTGGCAATCCAGCAGGTAAATCATCAGGGAAAACATCAACAAACTCCTTAAATAGCTGAACCATAGATTCAGGAATTTTGACTTCCTCGGGCACTAGCTTCCCTATCAAAATAAAAACATTGTCTGCTTCCTCCAGCTCATCTTGAAATTGACTAATGGTCAATAGAGTACCCGAATATTTCTTGGTCAACTGCTTAGGCTTGCTAGGAACAAGAGTTATCTTCACACCACCAAACAGAAATCTATAAGTATTGGACCGCCTATTATGTTCTATATTGCGCTCATACTCCCAAGGTCTGCCTAACAATAAGTGACACGCCTCCATAGGGACCACATCACACATAACATCATCTTTATAAGTGGACCCAATAGAAATAGAAACAAGGGCTCTCTTAGATACCATTACTTCACCTCCCTTTTTAAGCCACTGAAGCTTATAAGGCTTGGGGTGACTCTCTGTCTTCAAAGACAACTTTTGGACCGCCTCTTCAGTTATCAAATTATCACAACTTCCAGAATCAATAACAGATGTGCAAACCTTCCTCAAAATGGTACATGTTGAGTGGAAGATGTTAAGCTTAAGTCAGTCATCCCCATCTGCCTTTGGTGTATAGCAAGAACGTGTAACCACCAGGTTTACCCCAAAATCGCCGGACACAAACTCTTCCTCTATTCATTTTGATCATCAAAAACTCAGTTATTTTTGTACTCTTCATATTGGTCATCCTCAGACTCAAAACAAGTGCGTTTACCAGCCTTTTTACACTCAGCTTGTCGATGGCCCGTTTCACCACAATTGAAACATTTTGAGCCACTACTACAATCCCCCTTAAAAGTTGACCCAGTATTGTTAGCCCCTGGCCTTTGCTGACTAGGCCCGCCACGAGGTGCCCCACTATCCGACCCAACATTTCCTCTAGCAGGGGCATGAGAAAATGAACCGCTAACCCAATGGTTCTTGTTTCTCAAAGGCCAACGCCTGTTGGTGCACCTCTGGAATGGTTAACGGGTCAAAAAGATTCACAGACTCCATGATTTGAACCCTCAGACCCCCAATATACTGAGAAACAAGTTGTTCTTTTGGTTCTTGAATATCGTTCCTAGCAATCAATTGGTAAAACTCGGTTATATAATCATCAACCAACTTAGCCCCCTGTTTTAAATTCTACAGACGTTGGTACATCAACCTTTGAAAGTTGTGAGGCAAAAAGTTGGACCGCAAGCACTTTCTCATCTTGGTCTATGTCACGATCCTTGTCTTCCCTAGCATATTTCGAGTTAGCTTCAATTGTTGCCACCATGAAGATGCCCTACCATGTAACCTGGAAGCAATCAAAGCCACCCGCTTATTTTCAGGCACTCCTTGTACTCAAATACCTCCTCTAGGTAGCCAACCAATCGATGAACCCCCCAGATTCAAGCTAGTCCCATCAATTATGGAATATCAACTCTTATCCAAGAATCCCAACGCCTATTGCCATCTCCACATTCTCTCCTTGGTCGCTAATTCTTGATCGTCTTCAGAATTCGAACCATCACCGAATGGGTTACTAAAATCAGAACCATACCCATCATTGGGTCCTTTCCTCCTATGATTGATCAAGCTGGTCATCCGTTTGGTCAACTGATCGACCACTTGATCCAAACGTTGATCCATTCGCGCCATAAGTCGCTGCTCCAACCCCCGTTCATATGCCTCACCGAGTGGCCTGTTTTTCCTTGGAGGCATTTTGAGCCAGGAATTCGGCTCCGATACCAACTGATGTAGCGTAAGATATGATAGAAGAACAAAACACGTTGATTCTACGAATACCCGTGTCGATCTTTCCCAAACCCCCAAAATTCAACCCAAAGGGCAAGAATTTGAAGTGAAGAGTGGTTATTCTCAAAATTCAACTCTGACCATTAGAATTACATGAGCAACATATAAATAAAGACTGAAATTTGAAATGGGCCACAGAAAGGCCATAGGCCAAACACAAGCTCAAAAACAAACTACATAAAAGACGGTAAAAAACACATAAGTGTCCATAACTCGCATTAGAATGCGATTTTTGGGACGAAACTTGGACAAGGCTGCCACGACATGCTCCTCGCTTCAAGCTTCGATTTGATTGGTCGAACGCCTAAAACGGACACCCGTAGCTTAAGTTATGCCCATTTTCGTAAAACACCCTGGTAGCTCGATCATGGGCCTCCATAAACGTCACGACTTGATCTTCTACACTTGGGCCTGCATCAGCGCGTCTCAGGCGTGCTTTTTAAAACCAAGTCGAAGATGTTATTTTACTGTTAGTAGCCTTACACTTGATCAACACAATAGAATACATAAAATATCAATGTTTAGTTTTAACTTAGTTGTGGGTCGAAGATATGATGAGCATTTAAAAAAGTGAACCCACTGAAAAAATTCTTGGATCCGCCAGTGCTTACTAACAGAAGCATCCCTCGATGTAAAATCCTCAGTTGACTTTTTTCTTTTTCAATCATTGAGTTCTACTTATATAAAACCTGCTTTGCAAGTTTCAACCCATTGATGCACCATGGCAGGAGGAGTGAGAAGGATTAAGCTTGGATCTCAAGGTATGGAAGTATCAGTTATGGGGTTAGGATGCATGGACTTGACTGCTAGTGCCTATGGACCTGCCAAACCCCAAGAAGACATGATCAAAATCATCCACCACACCGTCAAATCCAGCATCACTCATCTTGACACCTCCAACTACTACGGGTCTCATGCCAACGAAATCCTCATTGGCAAGGTGATTGAATAATTATTACTTTTGGTTGTGTTTGTTTTGTCCAGACTTTGATTTTCTAGAATTTGTTTGCGGTTCAGGTGTTGAAGGGATTGGAAAGAGGAAGTGTGCAACTGGCAACGAAATTTGGTATCAAATCGTTGGTAGACTGTGAAGTATGTGGTGATCTGGAGTATGTTAGAGCTTGTTGTGAAGCTAGTTTGAAACGCCTTGATGTTGATTACATTGATCTGTACTATGTCCATCGCGTAGATTCACGTGTTCCTATCGAGATCACAGTTAGCATTTCGACATCTCTTCTCTTATCTTAGTTACTATTAGGAAACACAAAAATTTTGATCTGGAAGTAAAATATAATTAGCAAGTGCTAAATTATTTTGTGTTTTGTGCGTGGCAGATGAGAGAACTCAAGAAACTGGTTGAAGAGGGTAAAATCAAATATATAGGTTTATTTGAGGCCTCACCTTCCACCATCAGAAGAGCCCATTCTGTTCATCCACTTACAGCTTGTAGTTAGAGTGGTCACTATGGACTAGAGACCATGAAGAAGAAGTAATTCCAACTTGTAGGTAAGAGCAATGATGGATCCAAAAGTTTTATTCATCGGTTCGGATGTTATTGGGGGTCGATTGTATCGATAAATACATATAAAAAAAGAAATCGGTCTGGTCCATGTTGGGTCACACAGGGTGGTGGTAGCCTACTGATCGAATTGTCGATTTTTTTTGAGGTTTTTACATATTTCCCCTCTTAAGCTACCTTAATACATATTTAATAGTTCATTAAGGGTAAAATAGTCATAAATAAGAGTCATTTCAATAAAAAGGGAAATATTTAATATATATGAGTTAGGGATGAGAAAATCTAATTGTTTTTATGGTTTAAGGAAATACGTAATAAAGGGGGAAATATGTAAAATCCATTTTTTAAGTCAATGGACGGGGGATAATCAGATTCAGCTCTCTCAATTTTTTAGGATAACTTTCTTTAATTCTTAAATTAGGTGAGTTAATGGTGTTATTGGGCATATTAGTTGAATGGTTATTGGGTTTAAATTTGAGTGGTTAATGGGTTTAGTTTCAAATGGGTTTATTTGTTTGAGTGTATATAACGGACTTAGTTGTTTTATAATTTTTTAATTAGCCTAAGGGTGTAACCGATGGCCGTGTTTTACTGGACATTAATAAAAATTTAATAATAGGGTTATATAATTATATTTGAATAATTATGAAAACTTAAATTTTTTGAAGGGTCGGTACCAAAATTATATGTGTCAAGTTCATAGTTTCATGAGGTTCGGAGTAAAGTTTTCTTGGGTGCTCAAGATTAAATCCCTTATATACTAAAGAAAATCAATGGGGGATGCGGCCGCACCCCATCCGCCACCTCGTATGGGTAACCGTGGTTGTGGTCAATGTTGTATCCAACCGAGTCTCCATTTGACGACTGGGTTTGAGTCTCATTTCTGTTGGAACTTTGTTATCTTGGTCATGATACATGTTTTGTCTCATGTTTACTGATCTATGATATTCAGAGAGTAAGGTATTGGGATTGTTCCATCCATACCTCTCCGAGGTGGGTTCCTTGCTTTGGGTCCGAAGTTAGTGGAGGGCTTGCTAGATGAAGATCTTAGGAAGGTTCGGTGTTATCCTACATGTTCTTTTTTATGAAAAGATGTCACTTTGGATTGAATCTAGAACATAACAAGATCTTGTTTAAGTAGATTCATAAGATTGCACAGAAGAAAGGCGCACCTCATCTCAGTTGGCAATGGCATGGCTCCTGCACCATGGGATTGACCTGAGTCCCATCCCAGGCCCCTCAAAGATGGAGAACTTTAACAAAAACATTAAATCGTTGTCTGTCAAACTCTCACCACAGGACATGGTTGAGCTTGAATCTATAGCCTCAGTTAATGCTTTCAAGGGAAGTAGATTCCTCCCAAATTCTTGGCTCTCTCAAACGTCGAGACTCCACCTTTGTCATCATGGAAATAAGTCGCTCGATTTTTTGCACGCAGTTTTAAACTGAAACGATGAACAAATATTACGATTGATCATGTTGTATACCATTTGTGTATAATCTATTTGGGAATTGTTTGGGAACATGTATATGAGCTTAAATATAAGTGGATGATGCTGATTTAAAAACAAGTAAATAAATAAAGAAACATCAATATTCCGACAACAAAATTTAACTATAAGGCTATATATGTGTTGTGGATTAACTAAATTCATTGTTACATTACCGTCACGTCAGTGTCACATAAGAACTTGAGTAATAACTAAATACTTGTTAACAATGTTTTGTGAATTAACTAAATAAAAAAAGAATATGACTGGCCGGTTTAGATTGTGGTGGATCCACCATCATCTCCACCTTCTTCTCAATAATGACACCAACCCATTCACTAAAGCTTCATTAACTAAATCCATTAACGGAGGGGGTGGTGTTGAGCTCGTTAATGGCTGATGTGGCACCCTTCTATTAATCAACAACACATGGTCTAAATACAATTAGGTCAAAAATTAATGGTTATTACTATATATAGCAACAACGTCCCATTCAGTGTAATAGTGGCCCTTGGTAGAAAACAATATTAGCAATACTGAAGTTTTAGAATATAAATGTACCGTAATAGATTATAATAAACCAGTTTTGTAAATTTCTTTATATTAAGCTAGGTAAACAAATGTAAAAAATAATTAAATAGGTTTTCAAAAAATTGAATTGAATTACTTGATGAAGATGATAAAAGAAAATCTTCACTAAGCACCAAGGCTCATGGAAAGGATGAGGTGTCACGTCGGCGGGTGCTTCGGAACATCGCAACCCCATGCTGTCTCGTTGAGACCATAGTCTACACCATGTCTTCGCAAGCTCACTCCGCCATATTTTTGACAATTGTCAATTTCAGTTTTTGACAATTCTTCAACGGTCTGATATAAAAAAAGCTATTTTCTAAATACCACTATTAAAACCAAAAAGTACCCTTTCATTTTTTACACACAAATATCTTCATTCTTTGTTACATTTTCTACCACTTTCTACTCATAAAAATCAAATTTGGATCTAAACAACCCGAACACTCCAAACCCAAACCCGTTTACATCACCCGGCTACACGCCTACTGTTGATGCGATATGGCCGACACAATATTCATTATCGAGATATAATCCAACTCCAGATGCGTTCTATGAAATACAACAAATGCAACAACAATGCCAAATAGGGCAAGCCCAACAATCTCAACCTTTGCAACAAGCCAAACCCGAAACCCAGACACAAGAAGAGGTTGAGGAAGTTGTACGCAAAGCCCAACCACAAACATCAAGAAAAAAATAAGGAAACGCCAAGAAATAGAATCTATAAGCAAGGATAGGTTTGTATATTTATAGACACCTAACAAGGAAAAGGTGTTGACATAAGCGTGGTGTAATACGTCTACATGTCTAAGGATAGGTTTGTATATTTATACTACATACACAATTATTTTTAACTTGTTAACATTTTAATACTTTTCCATACAAACGTGGGTAACCATCAAACGTCAGATAGTTTTTGGAAACGAGTTAGCGAGAAATTCCATGCCTTGATACAACAAGAACCATACTGACGAGTCAGTTCTGTCAGCTTGAAGTTTCGAGAAATAAACAAGAGGATAGGATATTTTGCGAGTTTTCACAACAATTTGTACCTTCATCGGCGAAGTGGGGAAAATAATGAAATTGTTTTTGGATTGGCTGACTCGAAACGTAGCAGTACGTCTCAACACCGGGCATGGCATTTTGAGAAAGTGGAGAAAAGAAAAGTTTATTCTATATATTGATTGTTTAACAAAATTTAAAAACAAATATAATTCTTAAAAATAATTTTAACAAATAGGAAGGGGAAGGGAGAGCTCATTACCATAACACATAACCTAGGAATGAGAGAAGGGATGAAAGGGACGGTGATATACTGCTAAGGTGACGATTAAATAGAGGAAAAACTCATTATCAAAACACATGTTGAGGTGACAATTAAAAATAAAGGAAAGACTCATACTATAACACAAACCTAAATGAGGATAAATATCATATTCAAATGTAATATTTGAATAAAGCATACTTGTTTCTATAATGAGAATATGTCAATGGAGAATGAGTTTAGTCAACTTCTTTCATTAACCAATAAGTTGAAGTGTGGGTAAAAATGAATTTAGTCAACTTTTTTTCATTAACCAGTAAGTTGAATAGTGGGTAAGAAACGGTTTTATTTGTATCCTAAACATTAGATCGTTTCATGAAACAATCAATCTACATAAAAACATTGAACTTTTTTTCTTCTCTTGATTTATTTTTTAAAATAGTTGTGGACATTAGGTTACATACTATTTACAGTCACTTTTTTCGGACCGACGACATTCGTTGCAAAATGATTCCATCCAACAAACGCCTTAAAATCTATCTTGTCTGAAATCTTATATTTAAAATATCCATTGCCAAAACATTGCACGATAGTCTTATCTGAAAGCATATCATTAGTACTAGTGATGAATTATCCAAAGAATGCCCACCAGAAACCATTCCCAAAGATACCAACAAACAATATGCCCTGATGACTATCCGAGTCGTGGTCTAGTAATGTGTTGCTGAAAAGTCAGCTTTTTTCCTGTATAGGCTACGTGTCTCTAATCCATATGGATTGCGGATAAGTAATTATATTTTTACCTTTCAATTATTTTTGTCTTATAATTTTATTTGTCTATTTGTTGAGAATTTCAAACCAACAACAGTCTTCCGTGTGCTCAATAGACTTCAACAAAAGTTTGCACCATTGTTTACAAGTCTTTATTAAAATTAGACTTTTAATGTTCCGTACATAGAGCACCACATCATATGGTCTAACGATGTGGGTTTGCTTTTCGTACCACCAAAGTGGACGATCACGGCATTGTAGGAGGTGAGGTGAATAATTTGAAGATGGGTTGGTCGGCTCCAGCAGACTAGTTAGAGGTTGTGGTGGGGCCCAAAAGTGGGGTTTTTGTATTAACAAAATAAATTTCTTGTTAGCTAAAAAGAAAGAATTTGTTTGTTATTTAATAAAAAAATATACTTAATAAAATTAAACATAAAATATATAAAACAAATTGCATAACAATTACATAAACCTAATTAAACAATTTTATTAAAAAAAACACTAAACAAACCACATAATTATACCTAACAAATAAGGGTTCTGTAATTGACCCGACTACTGTCTATTGTCACATAATAAAGGTTTCTTACCATTTTTTAGGAATCTTTATATTGAATTATATTGAATTATCAGTTGAGAAGTATAAATGTTGCTTAAAACACGAATTGAATTTATAGGCAGTAAAAACTCAACGTTGCAAAAGTAATTGTTTGAAAAACTAGTCGTTGTAAAAGTAGTCATTTGAAAATAGAGACGTTGTAAAATTAAATATTCCTTTTTTACTATTTTATTTGAAGTTACTATTAAACAAAAATACTAGATAACAAAATAAAAAAATATAAAACAATTAATAGATTAATTATATTGAAGTAAATAAATTAAAATTAGATTATACAAATTATAAATAGTTTATATAAAAGGAAAAATATGTGACGAGTTGGATAATAAGGTAAAGGTTTGAAGTAGTTTCCAATTGTTTAGTGTTGTGTAAAAAACTAGGGTTTGAAATGGTGATAGTTTAAAATGATATGACATGCTGGCTAGACAGTCTGAATTTTAGACCACCTTTTAGTGTTGCACATTTCTTTACAATTCTTTATTAAAATTATACTTTTAATGTTCCATACCTATTTAAAATTACAATATATTTATTCAAATAAGACTTTAAGAAATATGTCTGTCTAGTATTTGAAAATTCTAGTATTTTTGAAAATTCAAAGTTGAAAAAACAAATATTACAATATCACATCAACTCCCTTCAAAAAAGAGAGACACCAACCATTAATTTTCATGCCAAAACGTAGGCGCTTACGTCCACATATGGTCATGGACTCCTACCCACACTTTAAATTGGATCGAATCGGGCATTCGTTTAGAGGTCTCAACTCAGAATTTAGGCTGCATGGGCATATGAATCTAACCGTGATTTCGATTGGCACACGAGTATCAAGAGTATTAATCCAATGTCTACGGCCCAAAAACAATTGAAATTCTTCTGAGCAAGGTAACAACTTTCTTCTCATATGCCGATTAAGTGAATTCATGAGGGCTGCTTGTGAAGCTAGCCTGAAGCGACTTTATACAGATTGCATTGATTTGTATTATTAGCGCTGGATAGTTACTCGTGTGCCAATCGAAATCACGGTTAGTTTTACAAGTATGCATGATCCTTGTTTTTGTTACATAAACATAAATCATATTCAGGCTAAACATGTACATATTATATTTGAGAATGTGACGGAGGTTCATTCAGTTTCTTGTTATTTTAGTCTTCAAAGTTAATGTATAGGATTGTATTAATTAAGTCAATGTTAGGGAAAAGATTGATTACTTTCTATTACTTATAATAATAGTTTCAAGAAATAAGTTGCTAGGTGGTTCATGTGAATGTGGGGCTTAGTGTATTTGATACATATGTTTTTTAGAGTGGAATTTTCAAATTTAAACTTGAATAAGAGAGTAGTTTAGTATCATTCTATAAAATAAAGTCAGAGCAACATTTTTCGTTTAAAAAAAGATGGTTCAATAATTTATGTGTTCAACTAGTGGTTGCCCCGTCCGCGTTGCGGGACACTAAGCCGAATATTTCCCTCTCATAATATGTACGTCTGTGTTTTGATTACTTATACATATTAATCATCATACGATCTTAAAAAATATTATATCGAGTCAACCATTTAAAACAAAACGCTACCATACTTTTGGTAAAAAAAAGTAAAACGATAGAAAGATTATAATTTTAAACTAGGGCAAAATTGTATTTTTTCCGGAAGATTGAGTGTGGGCCAGGCCGCCGCCATCTGACACGAATAAAAATTACACCGAGTCAAGTAATTAAAACAAAACACTATCATAGTTTTTTAAAAAAAACTAAAACAATGGTATGACTGTAAATTTTTACTTGTGATAAAATCGTAATTTGATAGAGAAAAATACAAAAACGATAGCAAAATCTGTAAATTTGAGCTGGAGGCAAAATCGTAATTTGGCTGAGAAGAAAAAAAAAACCAATGACAAAAGTGTAAATATAAACGGGGAAAAATCATAATTTACCGAACTAATGAGAAAACATGCAACAACTGGCTAGCACTATTCTCCATGAAAATTGTAGTGTATAAATTTATAATTATTGCTAGGATGTTAGTATCGTCTGATGAATTTATAGTTGCACAATTAAATCAAAGAAAGAGCCGCCCATATATATATTTTTTACGTAATAGTGTGTTATGCATAGAAAACACATGTTTCAAAAAAAAAAATGTAATATATCTTCTTCAATCTAGGTGGCTAGGTGGTTCAATAATTTATGTGTTGAATTTTTAGTTATTGCTAGGATGTTAGTATTTATGATAGCATCTTCTAGTGAATTATAGTTGCACTATTGAATCAAAAGAAAGCGCCACACAATTTTTTTATGAAGTTTTTTTTAAACTACCAATAAAACTTCGAAAGTTTATCAAGGCCTCTAACTGCAAAGGAGCTGGCTCAAAACAGAAGTGTCGCAAACAAACAAAATAGAAAAAACATACAATCAAAAGCTAGATATTGAAGGATTTCCACTTCTCCCACATAAGGTCGCTTCTTTGGGACCTGTTCTTGACCCATTGGAAAGAAAGGGCCGCCGCTTCCTCAAACCACTTTCGACACCGTAGGCGTTTCCAACCTGAAGATCACAACGTTCCTAGATCTCCACACGCTCCAGAACATCTTATAGACCACAACTTGAAGAGACTTTTTACCCGCTTTGGGGAGGCCCGAATAAAGGTGTCATTCCAGCAGGTCTTTGACGACAAAGGCATAAATCGGCGGAATACGACACCATTGAGCAACGACTTGCCAAACAATTTGTTTGAAATGGCAAGTCGTAAAGATATGGGTCAACGTCTCCTCAGCCATACTGCAGAGATGACATGAAGGGTTTTAAATAAAATATTCCTATGCCGAAGAGCTTCGAGAGTAGGCAATCTCTCAAGCGCCGCTCTCCACGCCACAAAGCTCACTTTTTTGGGATCCAATTTTTCCATGAGAACAAAAAAGAAGGTTGAGTAGTTTGATTCTCCCCCATAAGTAACTTAAGACTTTTTACCGAGAACAAACTTGACTTTTCCAAAGCCCATTTCCATGTATCCAGTCTTTGGAACAAAGAGATCAAGTTCAGAGAAGAAACCAAAAGCTGCAGATCTAAATTATCCTCCCTAGACAACTGTAACATCCATCAAAAACAGATCCTAGAACCCGACCTGAATTTGACACCCGGTTTGTTTTCATATTCCACCTAATTTTGTTTAATGTTTACGCAATAAAATGTCTTGGATTTTATGTTTTGATCATACATGTTATCATATCTGGTGATTTATAGTCTTATACATGTTCTAGACAAGTTTGTAAATTCATTTCCATGTATTTTGAAGCAACCCTCCATCTCTCAAGGTCTAAGACTAAGGTTTTCCTTAAGTTAATCAAAGAGCATACCTAACACGTCACATCCTAACCTTCTATCAAACTTCATTATATACATGCCTTAAGATAGGACATTGTGTTTTGGAGGGTTTAGATGTAAATGATAGCAAGTAAGAAGCTCTACATGTCGTATTCTTAGTTTTGTCATAAGATGACTTTCGGCTGACTTTCTTGCCAACTTTTCTCCATCCTTGAGCTATCATTCTGGTCCATTCAAAGCTCCAAGATATACTTGGTATACTAAGGATCAAGTAGGTTCAAATGGTGCATAAAACTGAGCTCCAGCGTAACGGGAATCACAAACACAAGTTTTAGAACATAACCCTCGACTCACATCAAGACCCAAGGTTTAAACTCAATTCTCGACACCATGGATGTTGGATTACTCTCTTCCATATGATAGTACTCTGAAAATATGAACGTAGGCGAAAACGTGCGTGAAACGGGTTATAACGAAGCAGGAATCGCGAAAACAAGTTTGGTGTTTGTTTCTGATTTGAAAGACGTGAAAATCTTGTTTTAAATTCATCCCGCATCGCCCCAATCACCATTTTGTGCTCCCTTTCACACCTATAAATACCCTTGCTTGGTTCTTTATAGCTTGCAACTCCTAGTTTGAGTATAAACAAGTGGAATAACCAAATTTAGTGGCTCCACAAGCATAATACCCCTTTGGGTGTGGTGTGTAGTAGTTTTTATTTCCGCTTTCGACGAGGAGGAGCTGTCCTTCAAGTTCTTCTCATTTTGTAAAGTTTTTCTTCGATATAATCTTCATTTCTTTTTTTTATTATTCATTTATTTATTGCTTTTCTTAGTTTAATTAGTTTAGTTTAGGTTCTTAGTTAATGAGCATTAGGCTCGTTAAGGTAGCTTAGTTTAGGCTCGCCTTTAGGCTTGGCGTAGCCTTGTAGAGGCTCGTTAGGCTCAATGAGTCTAACATATCATGTTCGTTCATTTAGCAATGCCTAGCATAACGTTTACCTTTTTCTTGTTGCATTCGTTTGTCTAGCTTAAATCATGCTTATCAATTGGATTTTCTCCTTATTCTCGTGCGGTTTTTCACTAAGGATTAAAAGCGCAAACACTGTGAGTGAATCTTAACAACTTCCCTTTTTATTACATGTTTTGGGGCGTACCATATGTCATATTTCGTTATTACATTTACAAGAATTAATTCGTGCAAACTCCCTTATGTGAAGTATATGTGTTACATGTGGATTATTGTTTATCACTTGGTGCATTTCATTCACGTTGGACATCACATCATCATAGTCTCGTCTATTGCCTCATTACCTATTAGCGGAACATGACCTTGCATCACACCGCAATACCGTGCAACATGCATACATTTATTGGAATCATTACATATAATTGATATATTGTTTGAGTTTGTTTTATGAGCTTTGACTTATGGCATGCAACATACTTACTTACATTGGTTGATGCACGCTTTTCTCAATAAACCAAATTTAAACATATTATTGTTCTAATAATAATAAGGTTCACTCTTCAACTTTTGTTGACCCAAAAGCCATTTTACACATGATACAGCTGAACATGTATAAAGAGAAGATTAGACATAAGATGGCCTTAGTTAACAAGAAACGGATTAGTGCAAGTTATTTGTTATAAATAATGTCTTGCGTTTGTAATTGTTTAAGTGAATTATTTGTATTGTGAGACACCTGATATGAATTAATGATTATTTAAAACAAGTAATAGCAAGTCATAAGCTCTCGAGTTAGCCCAATCATGCCCCGATCACCCATTCCGTTGCGGGTCGAGGTGTGACAGATTGGTATCAGAGCTCTTGACTTTAGGGATATAGGATAGGTTATTAGACCCTTAGAAACTATACTTTAGTCAACTAGGACTTTGTGCTTATGTGATTTAATGTTATGTTTGACTTATGATTTGCTATTGCTATCGCATTTAAAACCGTGAGGGGCAGGCGCTGATGGCGTGCTGGCCATCAAAGCGGACAATATCATGGTGCGGTTACGCTAGGCTGTTACAACAACGATCTCCTCACCCCCAACCCTAAGTGAAAATGATCCCCGCCTGGTGAATGACACCCGGTAAGCTGCTACACAACCTTTGACCCGTTTGAGAGCAAAAAGATTAGAGAAAGCTTTGTAGAGAGGGTCCAGACTAGCCCAAGCATCAAGCCAAAACAGTATGTTCAAACCGTTTCCGAGAATCCCGTTAATCAACTTATTGAGGCCTACATTCCTACTACCCAGGTCATCTTGTTTATGCACAATTTGCTTCCACGACCATAGATTCGAGAGCAATCTAGGTACAAAAGACCAAGCCCTGAACCGCTATAAATAACTCAAATAACTTTTCTCCAAAAAGCCCCTTGTTCCGTCTTGAACCTCCACAACCACTTTGCAAGCAAAGCGATGTTGGTGTCCATAGGAGACTAGAAACCCGTCCCACCTTTGTCTATAGGGAGAATAATATTTATTTTCTAAGCCATCTTACTCATTTTATTATTTTCCTTGCATCCACCCAAAAGAAACTCTGTTTCAATTGCTGAAGCGTTTTGATGACTTGAACAGTTGCCTGAAATAAAGAGAAATAGTAAGTCTATATAGCATTAAGAACTGATTTTAGTAGAGTAATTCTACCACCCACCGAAAGTTGATGGGCCTTCCTAAATGGACAAACATTACAAATTTCTCCATCACCGGTCCCAACTTCTATAAGATTCATACTACCCCCAACCGGTAAACTAAGAAGGATTAAAGGCAATATCCCCACTTTGCAACCAAAAGCCCCCGCAAAGGCATGAACTTCGGTTTGACTCACCCCAATACTGAAAAGACTACTCTATCGAAGATTAATTTTAAGCCTGGAAACATAATAAAACACCTAAGAATACGCTTAAGAATAAGCACATTCCTAGATGTCCAAGCCCCCATAATAAAGCATCATCCACGGAAAGGAAATGAGAAACCCGTGGACAGTAAAAAGACACTTAATCCCTTCTAAGATACCATTATCACAAGCCTTCCTCATAATGCTAGATAAGGCCTACATAGCAATAAGAAAAAGACAAGGAGAGATGGGATCCCCTTGTTTCAAACCCCGAGAGCAAACAAACTCACTAGTAGGTGACCCATTTAAAAGAACTAAGAGCAATCCATACCTACAATAGCCGAAATCCACTTACGCCACTTAATGGGGAACCCATTTGCTCTAAAATTGACAACAAAAAGTCCCAACTCAAAGAGTCGTAAGCCTTCTCAATATCTAACATCAATAAAGTACCTTTACATTTGGTTCTCTTCATCCAAGCAATGATGTCAATGATCATTAAAGGTCTGTCAGTGATAATACGCTTCGATAAGAAGGCCATTTGTTTCTCTGAAACTAAGCCACAAATAAGGCTCATCAACCGGTTTGCAAGGACCTTAGTTAGTACTTTGTTTATGCACCCCCACAACGCTTATCGTTCTAAAATCGAAATCCGAATTGGGTCTTTAACGTTAGGGACAAGCGCATGAAAGATTAAAAAGCCCCTTCGGATATAGCCTCCCTCGCATGAAACTCGTTAGACATATTAAAGAAATATGTCTTTAAGACGTCCAGAACCACTTCACAAAATTAAAATCAAAATCATTGGTCCCGAAAGCCTGATCGCTCGCACAATCCAAACGACCCGCTTAATTTCGATGATATCAAAGGTTTAGTGGAGCTGATTACTATCCGAAAGAGAAAGCGACGAGTGAAAGAACATACCAAAGTAGGCCTTGTATGGAGCGGTTCATAAAACTTATCCAAAAAGAAATCTGCCACTCGGTCTTTAAGTACGACTGAATCCGAAATCCAAGAATCCATGAAATGTTGTCCCGCAATTTTATTAGAAGCTTTGTTTAAATTGATGACCGCGTGGAAAAAAGGCGTATTTTCGTCCCCATCCACTGCCCATTTTATCTTATCTGAGACTTTTTCTTTGCATCCAAAGCCTCAGTCTTTCCAATTCTTTTAAAACTCTTCTCGCATTATTCTCGCCAAACACTCGACTTCAGAGAGGATTCGGGTTTCTTCCGATTGTTAAAAAAAGAGACCACTTTGGGAGCATGCGCCTTTTCTTGGCTGTCACCAAAAGCTTTATGCGATTTTTAAGCGACCGCAATTTTTTTGCAAATGCTAAATTCGCGTAACCCCCGCCCAGGTTAAACCTGAAAGATCCGCACAAAAGCTGACACAATCTTCCAACTTGTGCAACTCAAGCCAAGAGTTCAAGAATCTGGACGGATGATGGCCAAAATCCGTATTAGTCACTATAAATAGATCGGGCAGTGTTCCGAATATTTTATAGAGAAAACGGTAGTTGTTGTTTTCGGCCACTTAACAAAAAATTGTCAGCACACATCCCGCTTCGGCCATATAGGTAAACTTGCTGCCACCCATATTGTATTCACAAAATTGATGTATAAGAATTTATGCATTTTTTAAACGTCAAATATGCCCCGTTTATGCGAGAACTCAGTTGTATTTTCATTGATTTTGGTACTCATTTGAGTTGTTGTGAAAATACAAGTTCGGGCTTCGGCCCGGTGTTGAAACGGAGGCTTTTGGAGAAAAATGGAGCAAAAAAACGGAACATTCCAGCAAACTGCCAGATATGGCATGGCTGTGCCAAGCCAACCAGAATCGGCACTCTATCAGCACTATCAACCGACAACACAAACCAGGAAAATCCATGACTGGCACGACCATGCCACCCAAGCACGATCATGCATGGTCCAAGTCAGTCTTTGATCAGCTGATTTCCGAGATCGCAGCAGTCATCATCGGCAATTCATTGATAAGCACGGTCATGCCACCTCGGGAAACTTTGAGCGGATTTTTCTAGAAATGGTAGCAAACAAGATCGACAGATGAAAACCAACTCTGACACTTACCAAGCACGACCGTGCCAAAAGGTGGCATGGTCGTGCCTAATACCCAACATCTTAAATACGAGTTTCAAGCTCATTTGGAGGAGAGTTGGAGCATTTTGGTGAAGTTTTCTCTCAAGAATCTGGACTTGGAAGCTTGTTGGAGCCAAGAAGGAGCCTTGAAGAAGACTTAATCATTAGAAGATTCATTCATTTACCATTTAGTCTTGTCTTTAAACTTAGTTAGCTTACTATTTACATTATGAACAATTTGAGTTTTCTTGTACTTGATTTGGTAGTTATGAGCCTTATGGGCTAACATTTGTGTTGCTTAAACTTTGTTGAAGCTAATGAATATGTGATAACATGTAAGTAGATGTGGTGATCTTTAATCTTGTTCTTGGAGTTCATGTTCATGTTTAAAGTCTTTGTTCTTGAATGTTTGGTCATAAGTATTTACATGTTGTGTTGGAAAGCGCATGTAGAGATTATGATTGTTGAATCTTGTTAACTTGTTAGTATGATTCATAGCATGAAACTATGAATGGTAATTGCTAACATGAATTGAATGGTGATTTGAACATGTGTATGGATTCTTTCATTTAGATTTGGAAAGATCAAAAGAATGTGTATATGAATTCTATAGTTTGTGTTAGTATGATGATTTAGGCCAAGATTGTTGTCTAGCATGACCATGCTAGTGGTTCATATCAAGAACATGATGAAGGCATTGCTTACCTAAAACCAAGTTAGGGTGATTAGTATGTTGTTCATAGTAGTTTTCCCAACTTGTAGAGTTAGGAGTTTTGACAAACAAATAACTCATCATTAAAGATTAACATCAACTTACCAAGTGAACTTAAAAGAATAAATTTCAGGTGATTAGAATGTTATTTTATTTTAGTTTTCCTAAGATTTGTAAAACCAGGAAACTTTGATTGGGACTTAGTTGAATTTAGAGCTTGCATCACCACTAGTCTTTCACATTTGTTGTCACATGTTTATTAGTGGATACTTAGTTTAGGCAACCTCTTTTAGATATTGTTCTTCCTTAGATTAGTTTGTAGTTTGTTATTTTTGCATGATAAATTAGAAAGAAAAAATCAACCCATCAATTGAAAAGGCTTTAAAGTAGCAAAATTTTAGTATCGAGACACCGCGTCCACGGATTGATATCCGGTTCTTACCGATAAACTATATTACCACCCGACAGGTACACTTGCCCTTTTGTGTGTGTAGTTTAGTTCTTGGGTGAAAATCATTTTAAAACTAAATTTGTGTGAAGGAGAATTAAATTATAAAAAATATATATTTCACGCACATCAAGTTTTTGGCGCCATTGGTAGGGACGCGGTCTTCTTGAGAATGGTTCGAGTTACTTATTTAGCCATTGTAAAAAGTGTATTAATTTATTGTCTACTTGTTTTATTTGTCTTTTATGTGATTAATCGAAGAAAAAGAAAAAAAAAGATCATTATTTGCTAGTTCTTTTTGTTTATTATATATATATATATATATATTATTATATATATATATATATTATATATATAGTGCACTGTGTCCTCCATATTCCCTAACAGGTCGTGCATGTCCTCAACCCCCGTTGCTGAAATCTTTGAGCCTTGATTGGAGCCGGAGCACAATCTTCATCGGAGACTACAGGAGAGGGAGGGTCCCGCGTGGTGGCCGCTACGATTGAGGTAGACGTGGCTGGAGGTGACACATTCTACGAGGTTTAGGTAGATATGGCGGACGAAGAGGAGACAAGGATCTTAAAGGAAATAGGAAAACGGTCACTTGAGGGTTTACCTGCGAGCATCAATGCACCAACGATTAATAATAATAGTTTCGAGATAAAATCTAGCACCATAGCGATGTTGGAGAATGCGGTACAGTTTTATGGCAAGAATCACGAGGATCCTAGTGTCCACACTACGGGTTTTCTAGAGGTTTATGCCACGTTTACGATTCGTGATGCATCACCGGATGCTATACGCCTTCGGCTCTTTCCTTTTTCTTTACCTGATGGAGCCAAAGAGTGGCTTTTCTCACTTTCAGTTGGATCTATCACTACATGGAATCAATTAGCTAAGAAGTTCCTCCAAAAATATTTCCCTCCAAAGAAAACTGTTCGGTTGAGAACCAAGATTCTTAACTTTGCCTGGACGAACATGAGTCCCTTTACAAGGCGTGGGAACGGTTTAAAGAACTTATGAGAAAGGTCCCACACCACGGGTTGCCCAAGTGGCAACAATGTCAGATCTTCTACCATGGTTTAGATGGTTCTGAGGCAGATGATGGTCGATACATATGCGGGCAGAGACATTGGCACAAAGAATGCCAACGAGGCATATGAGGTTTTAGAGAAATGCGCCGTGAAGAAATGGACACAGTAGCCACCGAGGGGGAAGAGTTCTCGACATGGAGTTCATCACGTGGACGACTTCACTGCCATGATAGCACGTATGGATGCCTTATCTTCGAAATTTGATCGGGCGATGGAGATTCACTCGAGTGGTTCTTCGAGTGGGGGAGCATATCATGTAGGCAATTTTCCGATGGGAGAGGTGTCACATGAGCACGTAGATTTTATGGGAAACCAATACCGTCCTCAGAATAATCCCTACAACAATACTTATAATCCGCGGTGGAAGACTCACCCAAATTTCAGTTGGAAACCTGACGCTTCTAGTCAACATCCACTCGGATTTACACCACGTCCCATGGCTCCTGGAGCATATGGTGCACCTCGGCCTCAGAAGATATCTTCCACTAGTGAACCTCGTGTGCAAGATAAGTTCAGTCAGTTCTTGGCGGGTCAAAACTCTCAAAAAGTAAAAAATGAGAAGCATTTTAGAGAGTATGACGGTCGTTTCACGAGGCACGAGAGTGAGTTGAGAAGCCAAAAGGCTTCCAGGCAGACCATTGAGAACCAAGTTGGCCAGATTGCCAAGATGTTGTCCGATAGCCAATAAGGGGCCTTCCAAGCAATACAGAGCCCATTTCGTTGAGAAGCGGCAAGACTGCTGAGCCCATCACTTCGGCTGCTCCAGTAAAGTCGATTGATGATGAGATTGTTGAGGAGACCGAGACTGAGTCTCCAGGTGAGGTGTAACTGAGGCAAATCCCAGCAAGTACAGCATGGCCCAAAGAGCCAGTGAGAGAGTATATCCCTCCCATTCCATATCCTGGGAGGTTGAAAAAGCAGAAAATGGAAGAACACTATGGTAAATTCCTTGAGCTTTTTAAGCTACTTCATATAAATTTACTATTTGTTGAGGCACTTGCTCAAATGCCTAAGTAAGCTAAATTTCTAAAAGATATTTTATCTAACAAAAAGAAACTTGATGAGCTTTCGCATGTGACCTTGAATGAGGAGTGTTCAGCGGTTCTTCAGAACAAACTACCAAAGAAAATGAATGATGTCGGGAGTTTCACTATCCCGTGCTTGATTGGTAGTTTGTTGGTCAACAATGCATTGGCTGATCTTAGAGCTAGCATAAACCTCATGCCATATGTGGTTTTGCTAAGCTAGATGTGGGAGAGCCCAAACCTACTCGTATGAGCATTTAGCTAGCCGATCGTTCAAGGAAGTATCCTCGAGGCATAGTTGAGAATATGCTAGTGAAACTCGACAAGTTTGTCTTTCCTGTCGATTTTCTGATTTTGGACATGGATGAGGACAAAATTGTTCCTCTTATCTTAGGTCGACCTTTCCTAGCCACTGCAAGAGCCTTGATTGATGTCTACACTGGCAGACTTACTCTTAGGGTGGATGAGGAGGTGACTTTTGATATTGGGAGATCCATGCAGCATCCACAGAGTTAGGATGATATACTCTATTGAATTGAGACTATTGATACATATGTGAGTGATCATCTCCGTGACACATTTTGTCACACCCCGACCCGCAGCGGAATAAGAGTCGGGGCATAATTGAGTTATCACCAAAGCTCATGATATTTACTAATATGTTTCATATTTATTAAATTCAAAATTACATCCTCAATATTCCAAACATGTTCATACAATCACAAAGAAAGATAATCAACTAACAATCCAAAGTCTAAACCGGTTTATTCTTCTAAGCCATCCTATATGTTTCTTGCTGTAGCTGGATCACCTGTATCATGTGTAAAAATGGGGGGTTTTTGGGTCAACATAAGTTGGCGAGTGAACCTTGTTAGAAAACATTTATTATTGATTTCTTGTTATATTTATTATGGAAAATTGTGCAATAATCATATGTGAACAAACGTAAATAATCATACAATAACAATAACAACAACAAACAATAACATACAATAACAAATTAACTTGCATGAATACATAACATGAATGATACTGTATATGTTAGCAACGTCACGTTCACGCTCATAGGTAATGGGGAACGGACGGCCTATGATAAATGTCTGTGCGATCAAGGCTCAATCAAACGGAGCCGATCGTATGTTGGCAACGCCTAGTTCACGCTCATATGTAATGGGGAACAGCTCAACGCTCATATGTAATGGGGAGCGGCGGCCTATGATAATGTATGTACTGAAAATGATAAATTTAATCTAAACATTAACCACACAAACAGTTGATACATATTGAATACACATTTGATCATGAATATGATGGATGCACAATAGTTTAAATGTAATAAATAATAAGACACATGATACACCCCAAAAAAGTGATTAAAACGGGGAATTTGTAGAGATTCACTCACATTGGGTGCGTTCGGTTGAAGATGTTGAAATGCGCACGAGTTTAGAGGATTGATCGACGAGAATTAACTAACCTAAATAATAACGAAAAGGTATGGTAAATGAGTGGATTTTATTAATAATTTTAATAAGATTTTTAGATATATTTTTGTGAGTTTAAGGCTATTTTCTAACTTTAAAAACATTATTTTTAAGTATTTTTAATTGATTTTTAAATTAAATAAATAAATAAAAATATATAAAAAAAATGTTGACTTTTGAGTTGACCATTGGCCGTTGACCGTGACTGTGACTGTTGACTGTTTGACCGGTTCGCTAGTGTGCAAGTATGCGCCGGGTAAGGCTCGAACCCGAGACCTCCCGTACGCATGCACGCAGCTCTACCAACTGAGCTACGTGTCTAACCCGAAATATTTCTGTTTCTAATTATATTTATATACTGTTTTAATTTATTCAAAATTGATTTATTTTTAAAAAGGATTTTAATCATCGAACCGGCGTGCGTAACAGGTCTCGAACCCGGGACCTGTGGTTTAGTGTTGCACACAGTCCACCGCTGGACTGTGTGTCTAACCTGGTTAATATACTGATTTTTATTATACTTAACATCTTCAGTGAGTTAACCCGGTTCGGCTCTTAAAAAAAACATTTTTATTTCCGAGAATAGGGTCGTGATAGGGATCGAACTCGAGACGTATGTTTATTGTTTGCACACAGTCCACCGCTGGACTGTGTGTCTAACCCGTTTATTATACTGATTTTAATTAATCTTATAATCATGATCGACTTCGTCTTCTTCGCTCAAGAACACAGACAACGATTAATCAACTGTTTCTTGCTTAATTCGATTAACAGGCGTATGAATGATTAAAATGTAACGGATAGGAAAAGGTTTTGGGAATGAACATACCGGAATGACGACTTTTCACAGAACTCCGGCAATGTCGTCGGCTCTGTTTTTATGAACTTCGTCTGAGCGGACCAATTAACAGTTTTGATTAGCTAGTTGTGGAATTGAAGTACTAAACAAGAGTTATCAGAAGGTTTAAAAGATTATACCGTTTCACAGCGCAATCTAGGAATTTTCAGAAGTTTTTCGGCGAGTGTTGATTATCCGATATCGTCGCCTGGAACTGATTCTGATTGAAGGGTTTGAGTTAACAAGAGCTTAACAACTGATAGAAGATGGAATAATTGAGAAACTTACCATTTTGATGGAAGACACGGTTTTCCGGCGAAAGTCCGGCGAGTTCAAAAAGCGATTCCGACGATCAGAAATTAGAGTAAAAGTGAAATTAGAAGTTCTGGGAATGTTACTGAGTCACGAGATGATGATTTTGTTGAAGTAATTCAAGAAGTGAATGTTTTCGGTTATAAAAACCGAACATCACATGAATTCAAGTTCATTAACGACTGAATTGATTAAGAATGTCGGTTTATCGGTTATAATCGAGAATCCGCAATCACTCAAACGTCTTGGACGGTTGGAAGCCGATATCGGTTTATAGTTTGGCGCAACAGGTTGATTCACGGTTGTACATATGTTTTAATTGTTTCCTAGAACTCACAAAGACATCAAGTGGCGGAGTGGTTATATGTGCGCGAGTTAAAACTTTGAGGCTCACCCGGCTGACCCGGGTTCGAATCCCGGCAGCCGGTTTTCTTTTTTATTTATTTTATTTTCACTTTTTATCAATTATAGTTTTTAAATTCTAATTTGTTTATTAATTATGCATCGTTTAAAATTAAAATAAACATAAATACGCAACGAAAAATTTATAACGTGATATTCGATTTACAAACGAAGCGGGTTTGGAAACCCGTTTTTTTTACGAATGTTACAGTATCCCCTACTTTTAGAAATTTCGTCCAGAAATTTAAGTAGTAGTGGTAACAGGAAAAAGATGTGGGTATTTCTCGCGCATTGAGTCTTCACGTTCCCAAGTAAACTCAGGTCCCCGTTTCAACTCCCAGCGTACCCTAACAATTGGAATACGACTCCGTCTTAAACGTTTTTCTCCGAAGTCCATGATCTCTACTGTTCTTTCAATGAAATGCATAGATTCATCGATATGAATATCTTCCAGGGCCATATGGAGGTTTTCATCGGCGAGGCACTTCTTCAAGTTTGATACGTGGAATGTGGGATGAAGTCTGTTGAGTTCTTCTGGTAGATCAAGCTTGTATGCTACAGGTCCTACTCTTTCGAGTATCTTGAAAGGTCCTACGTAGCATGGAGCTAGCTTGCCCTTCTGGCCAAAACGAACTACTCCCTTCCACGGTGATACTTTTAAAAGTACATGATCACCAATGTTAAACTCCAAAGGCTTTCGTCGTTTATCTGCATAACTCTTTTGACGACTTTGAGCCGCTAGAAGATTGTTTCGAATTTGATGGATCTTGTCTGTGGTTTCTTGAATCAATTCTGGACCGGTGATTTGAGCTTCCCCAATTTCGTGCCAAACATACTGGAGATCGGCACTTACGACCATATAAAGCTTCGAAAGGTGCCATGCCGATACTTGAATGATAGCTGTTGTTGTATGAAAATTCAATTAATGGTAGATGAGCGTCCCAATTTCCCTTGAAGTCTATGACACATGCTCGAAGCATATCTTCAAGAGTTTGGATGGTGCGTTCAGATTGTACATCAGTTTGAGGATGATAAGCGGTACTGAGGTCTAATCGTGTACCCAAAGCAGCTTGTACGGCTTGCCATGTTCGTGAAGTGAATCGACCATCACGATCTGAAATAATGCTTAACGGTACACCGTGACGGCTTACGATTTCCCTGATGTAGATACGAGCTAACTTCTCGTTCTTGAAATCTTCGCGGATCGGAATGAAGTGAGCTGATTTTGTAAGACGATCAATGATTACCCATATAGTGTCATACCCACCAAAAGTGCGTATGTTTTCCCACTTCCATACAGGTATTTCAGGTTGGACCAGAAGTCCTGAGGGTCTTTGATGTTCAGCTTTTACCTTGGAACATGTAAGGCACTTGGAAACAAAAACAACAATATCCTTTTTCATTCCAGGCCACCAGTAGGTGTATCGAAGGTCTTGATAGATCTTGTCGGCTCCTGGGTGTATAGAGTATTGTGTTTTGTGTGCCTCATTCATAAGGAATTCACGAAGGTTGTTGTGGTCAGGAATCCATATGCGATCTAGATAGTACAGAATACCGTCGGATTTAGTTTCAATTTTAAGTTCAGCTCCACAGGACAGCTCCTTTCGTACGTCGTCTTCCGTTACTGAAACATGTTGGGCTTCTCGAATTTGATCTTTGATGTCGGTTATGATTTGCGAACATAGAAGACGAATGGAGTTCGCATAACCCTTTCGACTGAGTGCATCGGCCACCACATTTTCCTTGCCAGGATGATACCGAATTTCACAGTCGTAGTCATTAAGAAGTTCAACCCATCTTCGTTGCCTCATGTTTAACTCCTTTTGGTTGAAGATATGTTGAAGACTCTTGTGGTCAGTGTATATTTCACACTTAGTACCGTAGAGATAATGTCTCCATATCTTAAGAGCGAACACAACGGCTCCAAGTTCTAGGTCGTGGGTGGTGTAGTTCTTCTCATGAGTTTTGAGTTGTCTAAAAGCATAAGCTATCACCTTTCCTCTTTGCATTAGAACACAGCCTAGTCCTTGCCCTGACGCGTCGCAATAAACCACGAAGTCATCACAACCTTCAGGAAGAGTGAGAATAGGTGCGTCACAGAGTTTTTGTTTAAGGGTTTGGAAGGCTTCTTCTTGTTTGGGTCCCCATATGAAGGGTTTTCCTTTATGAGTTAAAGCCGTGAGTGGTACAGCAATACGAGAGAAATTTTCAATGAAACGGCGATAATAACCAGCCAAACCAAGAAATGATCTTACTTTGGTAGGTGTACGTGGCGCTTGCCATTCTTGTACTGCTTTGATCTTTGAGGGGTCGACATGTATTCCCTTGTCATTGACGACATGTCCAAGGAATTGTACCTCTTTTAACCAGAATTCGCATTTGGAGAATTTGGCATAGAGCTTTTCATTCTCTAAGAGTGTAAGGATGAGTCGAAGGTGTCGTTCATGATCAGACTTAGACTTTGAGTAGATGAGGATGTCGTCGATGAAGACTATAACAAAGCGATCGAGATAGGGTTTGCAGACTCTGTTCATTAGATCCATGAAGACAGCTGGAGCGTTGGTTAAACCAAATGGCATGACCATGAATTCATAATGACCATAACGAGTTCGGAAGGCGGTCTTTGGGACGTCTTCTTCATGTACTTTGAGTTGATGATAACCAGAACGAAGGTCGATTTTTGAGAAACAGCTGGCGTCTTGAAGTTGGTCAAGAAGATCATCGATGCGAGGTAATGGGTAGCGGTTCTTGACCGTTAACTTGTTGAGTTCTCTGTAGTCGATGCACATGCGAAACGTTCCATCTTTCTTCTTCACAAAAAGGACAGGTGCACCCCAAGGCGATGAGCTAGGACGTATGAATCCTTTGTCAGTCAGCTCTTGTAATTGACTGGCTAGCTCTTGCATTTCGGATGGGGCTAACCTATAAGGAGATTTTGCAACTGGCGTAGCTCCAGGTATAAGATCAATGCGGAATTCGACTTCTCTCACGGGAGGAAGTCCTGAAATGTCGTCAGGAAAAACTTGTGGAAAATGTTTTACTACTGGGATGTCTTCAAGTTTATTCTCCTTGGTTCCCTTTTTGACGACATGAGTTAGAAATGCGACATAATTCTTGCGGAGATATTTTCGGGCTTGAAGACAGGACATTAATTTGAGCCCTTTCGAAGGGGTTTCTCCAAAGATTCGTAGAGTCTGACCGTTGTGTAAGAGGAATGCGTATAAACTTTTCGCGGCATACAACTTCAGCATGATGTTGGCTGAGCCAGTCCATACCAATTATAATGTCGAAGCTTCCCAACTTCATAGGAATGAGGTCAACTGGAAAATCGTGATCGTTTAAGGTGAGAGTACAATTGCGTATAATAGAGTTTAATGAGACCGGTTTTCCGTCAGCAACTTCTACCGTTATGGATTCCTTGAGTTTATCACGAGTTTGGTTGAGGATGGGTTCAAATTCTAAGGACACAAAACTTTTATCCGCGCCAGTATCAAATAACATGGATGCATAACTACCATTGATGAGAAACGTACCGTTAACCACATTGTTGTCCGCCCTAGCTTGGTTAGCGTTGATGTTGAAAGCTCTTCATCTAGCAGGTGGAGGAGCTTGGTTAGCTTGATTCACCGGATTTGCTTGAGCTTGAGCATGTATAATGTTCACCAAGCGTGGACAAGTGTTTCTAAAATGGTTTGGGTCTCCACAATTGTAACAAGCCCGCATAGGTTGCACCATGGGATAGTTGGGTTGATAGTAGGATTGGGCTACATGTTGGGTAGATGGTAGTAGTAGAGGTTGTTGGGCTTGACCCACTCTCTGATGGTGGGTTTGGGTTGACCACAGCCGGTACAATGTTGGCAGGGATGATCAGGAAAGTGATGGTATTGGCAACGGTTGCATTTTGGGTATGGGCCGGAGTATGGCCTTTTATATGGTGCAGGTGAGGGGGCAACTTGGGTAATGGGTGCAGTAGGGATAGGGAAATTTGTTTGTGTGACAGCAAAATTTCTGGTGTTACGTTTCCTCTTGTTAGCAAACTTTGAGGAGGAGGTGGAATGGTTTGAAGTTTGGCCCTCAACGGGGGCTTTCTTTTTCTCATCTTTAAATTTACCGTTGCGAATTCGATTCTCGGTAAGCTCGGTAGCTAGTTCCATAGGAGCTTCAAGTGTTGCAGGCGAAGTGCTGAGAACTGAGTCTTGAATTTTCGAGGGAAGGCCTCGAATATAATGTTCGACTAAGCGGTAAACTGGGGTGAACAAGTTAGGGACCATTTGGTTCAACTCTAAAAACCTCTTGTTGTAGGAAGTATGATCTCCCTCCTTTTGCTTCAACGAATGAAATTCATCCTCTAACTTTTTGATCTCGCTTCTAGGACAGAAGCGTCTCGTCATGATTTCCCTTAACTCCTCCCACGTTAAGGCCATTGCATCTTCGATTCCTCTTTTACCCTTTTCAGTATTCCACCAGGTAAGAGCTACCCCAAATAGCCTCCCGGTTGCGTAGCGTACCTTGCGATCCTCGGGACAATCGCAGTTGAGGAAGGTGTTTTCCATTTCCTCAAACCAGTGGAGGAGAGCAGTGACACCTTCGGTCCCTTCAAATTTCGGAGGATCGCAAGACTTGAAATGTTTATATGAGCACTTTTTGGTAGGAGGGTTGCTGATGTTCTGGTCTTCTTGCTGGGGAGGATTGATGGGATTTGCGGCGAGAGCTTGTTGGACTTGAACTACAATGTCAGGAAGCACCGCGGCCATTTGTTTTGCGATTTGGGTGGCCAAGCGTTCATTCGACCTTCCTGACCTTCTACCCCCTCGTTGTTGCCTAGCCGACATCTACAGGAATATACATAAGAAGATTGTGAGTTTATGGAGTCTTTTTAGATGTCATGTGTCTTAAAAAAATAAAAATAACATAAACATCAATAATGCAACTACATCCATAGGATGTCTTGGGTTTGCTCATGTTGGGCCTCAAATGTCCCCCATACCTTCACCTGTATAGTCATGTGGGTCCCCATGACTATTGGCTTAGTAGGATTCACATTGGTATTGGCGGTTTAACACTCGCATCACCCGAATGAAAACCATGAAATATGTTTACGAGATGTATGGTCGGAAGGTGTCCAGGTGTAGACACAATGACAACTCAAAGTGGGGTTAGCTCACACGACGTTTGGTATAGCATGCTTTGGCCTAATAGGTCCTTCGTACTCTCATCGTTAGTCCCCAGGTAGGCAAACTAGTCCTTTATTTTGGATTTATACGAATGCCAAGCCTAGACAGGACGTTCTGACTACCGGTACTTGTACCCTTCCAGTTACTACATGCCCGTCATGAGAACTCACTTTGATGTGATTTGAAAATACAAAAATCATTGCAAAAAAATCATGGAAATGATGTGGTGTGTGCTCTCATGGATATGATATGTTATGAGAATATGATTCATGATAGGCATTATATAATAATATGTACTTATGAACATGCTTGCTTAACATTGAATGTAACATTAAACATAAAACATATAAACATCATGAATTTTGCATGTAACACACAAAATTTTTTAAAAATTCTAATCAACTATAGTATAGGCTCTAAGGGTCTAATAACCTATCCTATATCCCTATAGTCATGGCTCTGATACCAATCTATCACACCCCAACCCGCAGCGGAATAAGAGTCGGGGCATAATTGGGTTATCACCAAAGCTCATGATATTTACCAATATGTTTCATATTTATTAAATTCAAAATTACATCCTCAATATTCCAAACATGTTCATACAATTACAAAGAAAGATAATCAACTAAACAATCCAAAGTCTAAACCGGTTTATTCTTCTAAGCCATCCTATATGTTTCTTGCTGCAGCTGGATCACCTGTATCATGTGTAAAAATGGGGGTTTTTGGGTCAACATAAGTTGGTGAGTGAACCTTGTTAGAAAACATTTATTATTGATTTCTTGTTATATTTATTATGGAAAATTGTGCAATAATCATATGTGAGCAAACGTAAATAATCATATAATAACAATAACAACAACAAACAATAACATACAATAACAAATTAACTTGCATGAATACATAACATGAATGATACTGTATATGTTGGCAACGTCACGTTCACGCTCATAGGTAATGGGGAACGGACGGCCTATGATAAATGTCTGTGCGATCAAGGCTCAATCAAACGGAGCCGATCGTATGTTGGCAACGCCTAGTTCACGCTCATATGTAATGGGGAACAGCTCAACGCTCATATGTAATGGGGAGCGGCGGCCTATGATAATGTATGTACTGAAAATGATAAATTTAATCTAAACATTAACCGCACAAACAGTTGATACATATTGAATACACATTTGATCATGAATATGATGGATGCACAATAGTTTAAATGTAATAAATAATAAGACACGTGATACACCCCAAAAACGTGATTAAAACGGGGAATTTGTAGAGATTCACTCACATTGGGTGCGTTTGGTTGAAGATGTTGAAATGCGCACGAGTTTAGAGGATTGATCGACGAGAATTAACTAACCTAAATAATAACGAAAAGGTATGGTAAATGAGTGGATTTTATTAATAATTTTAATAAGATTTTTAGATATATTTTTGTGAGTTTAAGGCTATTTTCTAACTTTAAAAACATTATTTTTAAGTATTTTTAATTGATTTTTAAATTAAATAAATAAATAAAAATATATAAAAAAAATGTTGACTTTTGAGTTGACCATTAACCGTTGACCGTGACTGTTGACTGTTTGACCGGTTCGCTAGTGTGCAAGTATGCGCCAGGTAAGGTTCGAACCCGAGACCTCCCGTACGCGTGCACGCAGCTCTACCAACTGAGCTACGTGTCTAGCCCGAAATATTTATGTTTTTAATTATATTTATATACTGTTTTAATTTATTCAAAATTCATTTATTTTTAAAAAGGATTTTAATCATCGAACCGGCGTGCGTAACAGGTCTTGAACCCGGGACCTGTGGTTTAGTGTTGCACACAGTCCACCGCTGGACTGTGTGTCTAACCTGGTTACTATACTGATTTTTATTATACTTAACATCTTCAGTGAGTTAACCCAGTTCGGCTCTTTAAAAAAAACATTTTTATTTCTTAGAATAGGGTCGTGATAGGGATCGAACTCGAGACGTATGTTTATTGTTAGCACACAGTCCACCTCTGGACTGTGTGTCTAACCCGTTTATTATACTGATTTTAATTAATCTTATAATCATGATCGACTTCGTCTTCTTCGCTCAAGAACACAAACAACGATTAATCAACTGTTTCTTGCTTAATTCGATTAACAGGCGTATGAATGATTAAAATGTAACGGATAGGAAAAGGTTTTGGGAATGAACATATTGGAATGACGACTTTTCACAGAACTCCGGCAATGTCGTCGGCTCTGTTTTTATGAACTTCGTCTGAGCGGACCAATTAAAAGTTTTGATTAGCTAGTTGTGGAATTGAAGTACTAAACAAGAGTTATCAGAAGGTTTAAAAGATTATACCGTTTCACAGCGCAATCTAGGAATTTTCAGAAGTTTTCCGGCGAGTGTTGATTATCCGATATCGTCGCCTGGAACTTATTCTGATTGAAGGGTTTGAGTTAACAAGAGCTTAACAACTGATAGAAGATGGAAGAATTGAGAAACTTACCGTTTTGATGGAAGACACGGTTTTCCGGCGAAAGTCCGGCGAGTTCAAAAAGCGATTCCGACGATCAGAAATTAGAGTAAAAGTGAAATTAGAATTTCTGGGAATGTTACTGAGTCGCGAGATGATGATTTTGTTGAAGTAATTCAAGAAGTGAATGTTTTCGGTTATAAAAACCGAACATCACATGAATTCAAGTTCATTAACGACTGAATTGATTAAGAATGTCGGTTTATCGGTTATAATCAAGAATCCACGATCACTCAAATGTCTTGGACGGTTGGAAGCCGATATCGGTTTCAGTTTGGCGCAACAGGTTGATTCACGGTTGTACATATGTTTTAATTGTTTCCTAGAACTCACAAAGACATCAAGTGGCGGAGTGGTTATATGTGCGCGAGTTAAAACTTTGAGGCTCACCCGGCTGACCCGGGTTTGAATCCCGGCAGCCGGTTTTCTTTTTTATTTATTTTATTTTCACTTTTTATCAATTATAGTTTTTAAATTCTAATTTGTTTATTAATTATGCATCGTTTAAAATTAAAATAAACATAAATACGCAACGAAAAATTTATAACTTGATATTCGATTTACAAACGAAGTGGGTTTGAAAACCCGTTTTTTTGACGAATGTTACACATTTGAGGAGGATGTTTTGGACACACTGCTGCTTGGAGGGGAGACTTTTGGTACACTTGCTGTGGACCAACTAGTCGAGGAGATGGCCTATCTGATAGGTCATGCGTCTCCCCCGTGTCTCGACGTTTTGAGATTGTGGATGACGTTGCTGAACCTAAAGCACGCCCTTCTGGTCAGGATCCACCTTCGGTTGAGCTTAAGGAGCTTCCAGATCATTTGGAGTATGCTTTCTTGGATGGTGAGACTCATTTACCCGTTATCATTTCTGCTGGATTGTCAGGAGAGGATAAGGATCGATTGCTTGAAGTCTTGAAGCAACACAAAAAGGCGATAGCATGGAAGATCATGGATATAAGAGGCATTAATCCATCCTTTTGGCCCATAAGATCTTGATGGAGGCGGACTTCAACTTGTGGTACAGCATCAGAGGCGTTTGAACCATAATATGCAGGAGGTTATGAAGTAAGAGGTCATCAAACTACTTGAAGCAGGTTTGATATATCCGATCTCTGATTCACCTTGGGTTAGCCCTGTACAGGCATTCCCGAAGAAAGGAGGGATGACAATGGTGACTAATGAGAAGAACGAGTTGATTCCTACTCGTACTGTCACTGGATGGAGAGTTTGCATTGATCATCGCAAACTCAATGATGCCACGAGAAGGATCATTTCCCACTCCCTTTCATTGATCAGATGTTGGAGAGGTTGTTGGCTAGGATGTTCTACTGTTTCCTTGATGGTTTTTCAGGCTACTTTTAGATTCCCATCTCTCCTGAGGATCAGGAGAAGACAACATTCACATGTCTCTATGGCACATTTGCCTACCGGCGGATGCCCTTTGCACTGTGTAATGCTCCAGCTACATTTCAGAGGTGTATGGTGGCCATTTTTCATAACATGATCGAGGATTCTATGGAGGTTATTATGGATGATTCTTTTGTGTTTGGGAGTTCCTTCGATCAGTGTCTTGGGAATCTGAAAAGGATGCCCGCTAGGTGTGACGAAGCCAACCTTATGTTGAACTGGGAGAAATGTCACTTCATGGTGAAGGAGGGCATTGTGCTTGGGCAAAAGATTTCACAAGCGGGGCTCGAGGTTGATCGAGCCAAAGTTGAGACTAGTTCTAAGCTCCAACCTCCCACATTCATGAAATCTATTAGGAGCTTTCTTAGTCATGCAGGTTTTTACCGGCGATTCATGAAGGATTTTTCCAAAATCGCACGTCCCATGAATCAGCTCCTCGAGAAGGATGGCCAGTTTATTTTCTCCCGATGAATGCCTTCGAGCATTCGAGTTGTTGAAGGAGAAGTTGGTGAATTCCCCGATCATGGTAGCTCCCGACTGGAAACTACCATTTAAGTTGATGTGTGATGCGAGTGATTTCGCAGTCAGGGCCATCTTGGGTCAAAGGAGAGATAAGCACTTTCACCCTATTTACTATGCGAGCAAGACCTTGAACGACGCTCAGGAGCATTATACCACGATAGAGAAAGAGCTCCTAGCTGTGGTCTTTGCCTTTAATAAGTTTCGATCTTATCTCATCCTTTCCAAGACCATTGTGTACACGGATCATGCAGCCCTTTGGCATCTTTTTAGCAAGCAAGATGCTAAACTGAGATTGATACGTTGGATCCTTTTGCTGCAGGAGTTTTATATTGTAATTCATGATAAGAAAGAGGCTAAAAATTTGGCAGCCGATCATTTATCTCAACTTGAGCATTCCGAGGGAAAGGAAATTAATGGGCCAAACATCAATGATAATTTCCACACGAGTTTCTTATAAGGATCGAGACTAATGATGATTCCCCATGGTTTGCTGACTTTGCAAATTACCTAGCTAGTGGCATCTTGATCAAGGGGATGATCCATCAGCAAAAGCGAAAGTTCTTTGCGGATGTCAAGTATTACTTTTGGGATGATCCTTACTTGTTTAGGGTAGGAACGGATCAGATGATCCGTTAATGCGTGTATGGTGACGAGGTGAGAGATATTTTGCGCCACTGTCATGAGGGACCCGCGGGAGGACACCATAGAGAGAACAACACGACGAAGAAAGTGTTCGACTCTGGATTCTTTTGGCCTACTATCTTCTGTGATGCCCATGAGTGGGTGAGGTCCTGTGATGGTTGCTAGAGAGCAAGCAACATTTCATCACACAATGAGATGCCACAAAACAGCATCCAAGTTTGTGAGGTCTTTGATGTATGGGGACTACACTTCATGGGTCCTTTCCCGACCTCTTTTGGTAACCGCTACATCCTAGTTGCCGTTGATTATATGTCAAAGTGGGTTGAAGCACAGGCTTTACCCACTAATGATGCTAGGGTAGTGGTGAGGTTTTTGAAGAAGTTGTTTGCTCGTTTTGGTGCCCCAAAGGCATTGGTTAGTGACCGTTGGATGCATTTCTGTAATGTACAACTTGAGAAAGCATTGTCCCGATGTGGTGTGCAACACTGATTCTATACACCATATCATCCACAGATGAGTGGACTGATTGAGGTCAGTAATCGGGGTATCAAGCGGATTTTGGAGAAAACGGTTAATTCTAGCCGTAAGGATTGGTCCGAGAAATTGGTTGATGCACTGTGGGCTTTCCAGACAGCCTACAAGACTTCTATAGGCACCACACCGTTTAAATTAGTCTATGGAAAGTCTTGCCATCTTCCTGTGGAGCTCGAGCACAAAGCATATTAGGCTTGGAAGATAGTTAATCTTGATATGGCGGCTGCGGGTGAGAACAGATTTGTGCAGATCCACGAGATTGAGGAGCTTAGGAATGATGCGTATGAAAGCTCTAAGTTGTACAAGGAATGCACTAAGACGCTTCATGATACTCGGTTGAAGGACAAGAAGGAATTCCAAGTGGGTGATCGTGTGTTCTTATATAACTCACTTCTTAAGTTGTTTCCTGGTAAGCTGAAGTCTCGGTGGTCGGGTCCTTACACTGTACGAGAAGTGTTTCCTTATGAGATAGTGGAGATACGCCATAAGGATGGTCGGTTGTTTAAAGTCAACGGGCATCGGCTAATGGCTAATGTTGGAGGGTCCATTGACCAGAGTGAGGAGGTTGTTACCCTCCACTTAGGAACAAATGAATTCGGAGTGGTGAGCCTAGCTGAAGACTCGTAAATAAACTTAACATGTTTTTGTTTATATTATTTTTTCGGTTGTTTATTTCTTTTTCAGGTTTCGGTTCGAACGGGTTCGCGAGAGATGTTAGAGCTTGTTGTTGGCTTTCAGGTATGTTAGTTCGGTTCATTTATTGGTAGGAGATGCTTCGTGAGTGCCCCGGGTTCACAGAGTTTTTACCTTATTCTTATGTTTATCCTTATTTCTATTTTTACTTTTCTTATTCTTCAACTTTTATTTTCTAATTTAAATTTTAAAATTTTATTTGTAGTTGTTGTAATAAAATTTAAAACTGTAATAAATAAGTTAGAGTAAAAAAAACCTAAAATTGAGCACTATCACACAAAATTCTGGCACCACCAGACCTAATAGTGTCAGCCTTGCAGAATCAATAATAGAAACACCATCAATAAACTCAACAACTTCTTTATTTTATCTTAATCTTCCTTACTTGAACCCATTCAAGGCCTCTCAAATTCTCTGCATCTCATTGCTTCCTCCAAGAAATTATTGCATTCTTTCCTCCCAACAAGCATTCCAGGTACGAATTCTTCTTCTTTTTTGTTAGCTTTTTGTGTTTTAGGGTTATGTTCTTCATAGTTAGTTTTTTTATTGGTCTAAATCACTCGATTTAATCCCGTTTTCGTGTTTTTTGTGTTTTTGTGTTGTTATGAACCAAACTTGACCAATTTGCAAAACTCCTAAGTGAAATTGTGAAAACATGGGGTTTTGGGTGCGATATGGAGGCTGTCGTGATGCTGGGTTCCGTCACGCACGGTCGTGCCATTCACAAAAAGTCTCGGATCTTCATAAACCTACCCAAAATTCATCACGCACGAGAGTGCTAGGACCAGGCACGATCGTGCCCTTCATAAAATTTCCCAGATCTTCAAATCTGCACTCAGAACTTGGTTAGGCACGAGGGTTCCAAAGGGGCACGATCGTACGAATTGGGGAATAAAAACCTATAACTTCATAATTTTTAGACACTTCATAAAACCTGCTGAAAAACCAAGGATGCACGACCATACCATATGCTGGCACGATCGTGCCAACTCGTCCAGAATCCAGTTTTTGTCTTTTTTGGTTGCCGATTTCTTGCTCATTCTTACAGATGGATCATCCGCACTTACGGTTCAGCAACAATGCTAAGGACGGGCATTGTATTGCAAAGGTGGAACATTTATGGGCAAGACAACATTTGATTGAGCCCATACGGAAGTTGCAAATGGTTGATCTTGACTTGCTCGGTCAGACGGAGCGGTTTGAGGACCTTATGACACCGTCGTGGACTCGCCTTTTTGACATAGCTGAGCCGCAATACGTGGAGCTAGTTATCGAGTTTTTTTACATCTTTCCGGTTTATTTTTCCTTGCCCGGACGTGTATGAAAAAAGGGTGATGTGAGCTATCACCTAGGACGAAAATTGCACCATCAGTCAATCAGTTGGTTTGGTCAAGTGTTGGGATTATATGTATATGAAATCTATTCGGAGCTCTTTCATGGTAGTTGCAAGAATGGGAGCCAAACCCAGACAAAGCCTCCTTTTAGGTAGAGATCACGGTTCCGGGTCGGGAATAGGACCTGAGGAGAGCTAAGGCAACATGGATTCTTGATCCACTACACCGCATCGAGCACGCCATTTTCCATGTCATTGGAGGTTAGGGTAACAGCACCGGCAACATCACCACCCGCGACCTGTTTCACCTTTACTGCATCATATCCGGGTCAAACTGCAATGTGGCGGTCAACGTCGCCAAGTCGATAGAGGGGTATTGGTTCGACGCTTGCATCAAAAATTTGCGGAGGTGCATTCGCCACCAAACCCGCAAAATATTACCGGATTCGGTTAGACCACCTAACCGAGGCTTGTGACTATGGTATACTCGACGTGCGCAGCTGACCTCAATTCACATCATTCGCAAGGTAAACGGAGTCCGAAGCTTGTTTACAGATTAGGTAGGATTTGGGATTTGCTTCTCGAAGTGACGAGTGATAATGATGATGGTGGTGATGGAGATGGTGGCAGTGATGACGTCCATATGCAGGATATCCCGGTTCACGGGCATGATGAGGCCGTTGGGAGAGCGGGCCCTCACATGCAGCTTGGTGACTTGGGCCACGGTTTTGGGAGCCCAAACTGGGAGAATGTATATGGTGGGTATGGTGGTGGTGATTTCAAGCATGATGCCTATGGTTCGTATGAGCCGTCAACGGTTGATATTTGGAGGCGGATGGATGGACTCGTCTTGGACCAGCAGGGAGTAAGACGAGATGTGGATCTTATCCGTGCGGAATAGCACAGGCAGAGAAACTTCATGGAGGATATGTACGAGCAAAGCCGGTGAAGCTTTGACACGTTTTTTGGTTCGCAACAGCATATCGTGAACTCGCTCAATGCACCCTACACGCAACCACCTCCGCATTTCACACGAAGATCCAGGTTCGATTGCCGGGACGACACCCGTCCTTTTGGATCTGGTGGCAGGTCTTAGTCCCGTTATCTATCTTGTATTTTTATTATTTTGTGTTTGAGGGTGTGCCATTTCCATTGCCCGTACACCCCTCTATCGTAGAACTTTAATTGCTTTTTTATTTTATTTTAGTGGGCTAAGTAAATAAATAAAGGCAAGGGTAAATTGGTTGCGTAAAGTTTTGTGTGTTTGATCATGTTTGCTAGTGTGCAACGTTGGCTCGATGAGATGTTGGCTTGATGGATGACTCGGTAGTTCGTTGCGGATGCTCCTTATTATTTCGTTTAGCTCCATTCTTGCCTTTTCTGTTTCAGGGGATTTTTTGTGTTTCTGTTTCCTCTGCTTTCATTATATTTGCATTTTGCTTATGTAATTGTTTTTGTTGTATATCGAGGGCGGTGTACAATTCAAGTGTGGGGAGGTGGTTTAGCACTTGAGCTTTGTTGTCCGTTTTGAGAAAAAAACAATTTAATAATAATGATAATAATAATGATAATAATAATAATAATAATAATAATAACAATAATAATAATAATAATAATAATAATAATAATAATAATAATAATAATAATAATACAAAGCTCGCTTGAACATTTTCTTTTGTGGCATGATAATGAAATCAACATAAATTTTTATATAAGCACTAAAGTTTTTGATAAATGTATAAGGTTAAACGCAAAAGGGGGTTCGCTCGAGTGAAGATCACCATCAGTAAGGTGTTTTTTTTGTATAGATTTGAGTATGAAAGTGATTGACCTACTTGTTTGCCTTGCATATTTTTACCCAATATGCCCGTTTCCGTGAGTTATTTTTTGAGCCATATAGCTTTAGAATTATTTTTGCTCATGTTTTTGCGGGCAAAGATTGAGTGAGCCGGATGACTTTGCGATTTAGAACTTGTGTTAGGTATACATGTCGAGGCCACAAAGAAAACGTATAGCACGAAAATGATTGAGGCATTAGGAAATCTTTTATTTTTAGCCATTTATACTTATTCGTACACCTGAATCATACCCCTAGCCAAACCAATTTGAGCCTTTCCTTTTCATTTCTTTTAAACCACTAAATATTAACTAGTTGGCCAAATTAGCCTTTTATATTTTAACCCATTTTTTTGTTGGAAACCCGGTCCGGTTAGTGATTAACTTGTAGCCTTTTTGTATAGTATTTTAGTTTATTAGTTACAACCTCATGGTCAAGAGTTTTTATCTAAGTAGACGTACTTAGTTCTCTCTAAATCATGGTTGAAAAAAAAATGAAACAAATCATTATAGTTTGAAAAAGCGTTATCAATTGGCTTTGTTAGAGCAATTTTGGGAGTTGAAAAGCTAAACTTGTCGGTTAGCTCTCGGTTAGATATTATTAAGTTGTATGGTTGTATTTTCTCATGTTTCAAGTTAGTCAAACCGTCGGGTTACACCCATCTTAGCCACTTTCAAAATCCACTTCCACACCCTTAACCCTAGCCAAGTTACAACCCAAATAAACCTCTTGATTTGTGTTATATTTTGTTGAGTGATTAGATTTGATTCTTCCACAAGCTTATGATATCTCATAGCCATCGTCTTGGCATCGAGTGTTCTAAACACACTCCATGATTTGTATGTGTACCTATAATTAGCTGAGTGTGTGTGAACATTGTGAGGATGCAATGTGAACTTGTAGGGATTTCTAAGATGGACCATTGATCATAAACGTATTTTCCATACTTTTGGTTTTTCCTTCATGTCTGAAACTCCACCCACAGCTAGCCAATTGAGAGTGGCGGGATTTAGAGCCCACGCCACTGATAGCCTCGACACCCCCTTAGGTACCATCCCACCACTTTTGAGGCTGGAGGACCCTCTCAGCCACCCATGACTCCCCCCACCACCGATCCTCTTGTTACATTGCTACTAGACCTTGAGCATCACTTTATTTCATTGACAGAGGTTGTCACAGGAGCCCTCTCCTATCTCGACATCCAGATACCCACTATGTGTGCTCGCTTCGCGGAGATCCACACGATGCTTACTAGTTTTGCTGACGACCTCTCCCGTGTAGTGTTAGACAGGGCTTCGGATGCGGGGCGTGCCCACGAGGGATTTGACTGCATTGCTAAACTACATGAACAACTTACAGCCCTCGAGATTAGCCTACGTCTTGGTTTCCCCCCTTCCCTCCTCAGCCACGCCACCCATAAGAGTACCAGACAATGTTTGATTGGTGGTAGTATGGTACTAGTGGTGTAGGTAGTGGTATTTTGTGATTGGTAGAAACATATGATGGTTGGTGTATGTGGTAGTAGTATTTTCCTTATTTTGCCTTATGAGCGGGATGTGCTCAGTTGTACATTATGGTCTTTCATTTTCATTTTGATGTAAGTGGGTCTATGTACCCCCACCTTTTTGTTTCAAACAATGGGTGTAATCGTATTATGAAATTAATGGAAACCGTATGCGCGATAATTTTGGCTAAATATAATGCATTGTGATGATTGAATTACTCATATTTATTTGACCGTGATCATGTTGTGTTATGTCATAATAACGTTGTGCTATGTTATTGTCATTAAGGGTTTATGATTGTGATGATGACATATGAGTTGATGTCTTGTGATCGTTGTTGTGATCTTAAGTGAGATGCATGAAAACTGACAATATTACGATAAATATATGTCTAATGTTCTTTAATATTTATGATTGAAGAAAATCATGCCACTAAGGAAAAGACCAACATGACGGACCCACCAGGAACCGTTGCCCACAACGAATGCAGAATTAGAGCAACTCATTGAGTGTCGCATCACAATGGCTACTGCACAGCACGACGCCCTACAGGCCGACATGAGCGGAGGCACAACTGGCATGAGCCAGGGAGGTGTGAACCGAAATTAACAGTCGTCAACAGGTAATCATAATTGATTTGATTCCCTTCTAAAATTTCAAGTGTAAATGTTTTTTTCTAAGTGACATTAGCACATGATGTTACAAAAATTGGGAGGGCTACGCAGGGTTGTACATTCAAGCTGTTTTTAGACTGCAAACCAATAAACTTCAACGGGTCTGAAGGTGCAATTGGACTGTTAAAGTGGTTTGAGAAGACTGAGGCTGTGATCCGCATCAGTAAATGCACAGAAGATCAGAAGGTCATGTATGCTATGGACCTTCTTTTGGATAACGCACTCACCTTGTGGAATGGTCGGGTGCAAGCGATGGGTAATGACCGTGTATGCTATGTTTTGGGTAGACTTGAAGGGGCTAATGATAAGGGAATATTGCCTAGCAAGTGAAATCTAGAAGCTAGAGACTGAGTTTTGGAACTTGACCATGATTGGCGCAGATGTGGCTACATACATTACTCGTTTTCATGACTTAGCCCGATTGGTACCTCGTTTAGTCACAACTGAACCAAAACGGATTGAAAGGAATCTTTACAGCTTGGCGCCTGAAATACGTAGTCTGGTGACTTCATCAAAACTATTACTTTGTGTGAAGCCATTGACCTCGCATTGAGTTTGAGCGAGGATGCGATACACAAGGGCAATCTCAAAAGAAAGAGTTCGGTTAGTAGGAAATCTGAAGTAGATGGTGAAGGAAGGTTCAACTTAGGGAAGTAAAGAGAAATGGTTCGGAAATAGGAAAGGTAATGGAGCGGGCAATAGGAGGGGATCAAACAACAAGGGAAAGTGTTATGTTGCTACTTCTTCAACGATGGGAAAAGACGATCTTTCCAGGGAAACAAAGGGAAAACCTGTTGGAGATGTAGAAGTCTGGTCATAGCGGAGAAAATTGCTATGCGGGGACGCTCGTTGCTCCGGGTGAAAAATGCCCTTGTTTTGAGTGTGGTTCGGTAGAGCATTGGAGAAAAGATTGTCCCAAGCTGAAAAATCAAGTTCATGGGAGAGCTTTCGTAATCGGTGCCGGGGAAGCGTGTCAGGATCCTAATGTAGTTACCGGTACGTTTCTCCTAAACGATCATTATGCTTCTATTTTATTTGATACCGGAGCTGATTTTAGTTTTGTATCAACTGATTTCACACGAGCCCTTAATTTAAAGACAGTTATGTTGGATACACAATTTACTATAGAATGGCTAATAGTAAAACTATAGGAACGAGTGAAGTCATGAAAGATGGCAAATTGGGTCTTAGTGGTCATGAATTTAGTATAGATCTTTTGCCAGTGGTTTTAGGCTATTTTAATGTTGTAGTAGGTATAGATTGGTTATCTACAAATTGTGTCGTTGTTGTTTCCAATGAGAAGATAATTAAACTTCCCCAAGCGAACGGTGAAGTTCTTTCTATTCAAGGGGAAAGGCGTGAAACGCCATTAAAAATCCTTCATTCATGAAAGCCTAGAAGTGCCTACGGAAGGGTTATTATGCATTTTTGGCACATGTCGTATATATGAAGACTGAAGAGTGTAAAGTTGAGGATATTCCTGTGGTGAAAGATTTTCCCGAAGTATCTTATTCCTGGGTGCGATCGCCATATCGCTTAGCTCCCTCCGAAATGCAAGAATTGTCCAATAAATTACAAGTTTTATTGGACAAGGGTTTTATTCGGCCAAGTTTCTCACCTTGTGGAGCTCCGGTCTTGTTTGTGAAAAAGAAAGATGGTACGTTTGGTATGTGTATCGACTATCGTGAGTTGAACAAGCTTACCATAAAAATCGTTACCCCTTGCAAAGGATTGACGATTTGTTCGACCAGCTTCAAGGGTCTAGTTACTCCTCTAAGATCGAATTAAGATCCGGGTATCATCAATTACGTATTTTAGAAGCAGGTATACCGAAGACAGCGTTTTGAACTTGGTACGGTCACTATGAGTTTCTAGTCATGTCATTTGGACGTACGAACGCTCCCGCCGTCTTCATTGATTTGATGAACCGGGTGTGCAAACATTATTTAGATAAATTCATGAGAGTATTCATCAATGACATTTTGATATATTCCTGTACCAAAGAGGAGCATGGAAGTCATCTAAGATTAATCCTGGATTGCTAAGAAAAGAAAAGTTATATTTCTCAAAATGTGACTTTTGGATTCGAGAAGTTCATTTCTTAGGACATGTGGTGACTGAAAAAAGTATATACGTAGACCCGGCTAAGATAGAAGCGATTAAAAGTTAGGAGGTGCCAAAGACTCCTACAGAGGTGGGTCAATTTTTAGGTCTTGTAGGGTATTAAAAGGAGATTCATAGAAAACTTCTCTAAGGTAGCACAATCCCTAACCATGTTGACCCAAAAAGATAGGAAGTTTGAATGGACCGAAAACAAGAATTAGCTTTCCAATTATTGAAGTAAAAGTTGTGTGATGCGCCTATACTAGCCTCCCCGAAGGTACAGACGATTTTGTAGTTTGTTGTGATGCATCACATCAAGGTTTGGGTTGGTGTTGATGCAACGTGAGAAAGTTATTGCGTACGCTTCTAAACAACTAAAAGTTCATGAGAAAAACTACGCAACACATGATCTGGAATTAGGTGATGTGGTATTCGCCCTGAAGATATGGAGATATTATTTATATGGTACTAAGTGTACATTTACATGGATCATAAGAGTTTGCAACATATCTTCGACCAGAAAGAACTTAATATGAGAAAAGAAGATGGGTTGAGTTATTAAATGACTATGATTGTGAGATAAAATACTATCAGGTAAGGCAAATGTTGTAGTAGACGCCTTAAGCTGTAAGGAACAGGTTAAGCCACTTCGTGTTCGATCATTGGGCTTGACCATTCACACGAGTTTGACTGATAGGATTCGTGAAGCCCAGGGGAATGCGTTGAAACACGAAAACATGAAAAAGGAAAACCTTCGAGGTATGGTTGATTTGTTAGAACCCAAGTGGATGGGACATTATATTTCATGAATAGAGTTTGGGTGCCCTTGTATGGTGGTTTACGTGAGTTGGTTCTAGCTGAAGCTCACAAGTCCCATATTCCATTCATCCACGTACCGATAAAATGTTCAAGGATTTGAAAAATATTATTGGTGGACGAACTTCAAAAGAGATATCGCGGTTTATGTGGCTCGATGCTTGACATGTTCTAAGGTAAAAGCTGAATATCAAAAACCGTCTAGGTTGGTACAACAACCAGAAATTCCCGAATGGAAATGGGAACAAATATCCATGATTTTTTCACCAAATTAACCAAGACATCTAGTGGCCACAACATGATATGGGTAATTGTTGATCGTTTAACGAAATGGAACACTTCCTACCCATTTAAGAAACCGATAAGATGTAGAAGTTAGCTCGTTTATAAATTAAGGAAGTAGTGTCGAGACATGGATGCTAGTGTCGATTATTTCTGATCGTATAGTCGTTTTACTTCTAGATTTCGGCGAACCTTGCAACGTGCTGTAGGTACTCGTTTAGATATGAAATACGGCTTATTATCCCTAAACGGATAGCGAAAGGACCATTCAAACTTTGGTGGACATGTAGCGTGCTTGTGCAATTGATTTTGGAGATAACTAGGATTCACCCTTACCTTTGGTAGAATTTTCTTATAATAATAACATTCCATTATTCAAGCTGCACCGTTTAAAGCTCTATACGGCGTAAATGTAGATCCCTATACGGGCGTAAATGTAGATACCCTTTATGTTGGGTTGAGATTGGAGAGAAGCAATGGACAGGGCCCGAAATCATCCAAGAAACGACGGATAAAATCTTTCAGATTAAGGAACGCTTAACCATTAGAATTTCAAGTCGGTGATAAGGTCTTATTGAAAGTCTCACCCTGGAAGAGTGTGGCTAGATTCGGAAAGCGTGGGAAGTTAAATCCAAGATATGTTGGTCCCTTTGAAATCATAGCAAGGATTGGTCCCGTGGCTTATAGGCTGAAATTACCCGACAAACTCAGTGGGATACATGATGTTTTTCACGTGTCGAATCTGAAAAAAGTGTCTCTCGATGAAACGTTGATCACCCCAACCGACCAGATTCGTATTGACGATAAGCTTCACTTTATCAAAGAACCAGTCGAAGTCACGGACTAGAAAGTTCAAAGCTTAGGTATAGCAAAATCAAGTTGGTGAAAGTGCGTTGGAACGCAAAGCGTGGACCAGAGATTCACATGGGAAAGGGAAGATCAAATGAAAACAAAGTATCCCCATTTTTTAGAAGATTCCTGCTACGGATGATTCAAGTTGAAATTTCGAGGAGAAATTTCCTTAAACGGGGAAGAATGTGACATCAGGCAAAATTTCAGGTAATTCTGTACGACATTAATAAAATAATTAACGAAACTAAGTATATATTGATATCAATTAAGGTTAACTGAGTCCCAGAAAATTGAAGAACCATTAGAATGCATAGATTACATTTGTTTAATTTAAGATGACATGATCACATGAGAATAACTAGTTCGAAACGGATGTTTGTGATAACTCGATAAGAAATAAATAACCAAAACCGGTCCTAGATGCCGGGATACAAAATAAATGGCATCTATATAAAACATATCGATAATAATACTAATTTACTGTTTTAACGCGTGTAATAAACTGGTTTTAACAAGTTATAAGTTATACATTAACGATTTTTGCTAAACTATGTGTTGAGAGATGGTAAATTGTTGTCTACTATTTGAATTGCCCCTAATTACAAGTATTAGGGACAAATACACTTAAAACACAATTAACTTGACTTAACTTAATACATGTAGCCTAATCTAGGAGATATGAATTTGATTAGTTGACTTTGTGACACAATTAACCCACTCCCATCCCATACCCAACGACCACACCCCCTCCCCTTACTTTTTATTGTTTGAATTGTAAAGATGAACATGTATGAATATTAATTTATTTAGGAAATCATGTGTAGATATTTTGTGGATTTAAGGACTACAAGACCCTGCCTTCTCATTCTTACAAGCCAAAATCCACCAACACCTCTCTTTCTCCCCTCATACTTATTATCAGATACCCCATGTCCAACCTTTACTTTTAGTGCACAAAAAGAAAAAAAAACCCACTAAAATTAGGCTTAAATTCATACAAGTTTTGAGGTATATTGAAGTCATGGAGCATAACCTTGGAGTTATACCTCAAAACACAAATAAAACCTCATCATTTATTCTTGTGGAAATATCCCCTAGCTTGTCTAGTGGTATAATTTCTAAACTCGTCTTGTTATTATGGTTAAAACGCTTACTTTGTGCAAGTGTACTCACCAAATGAGATGTTCATGGGGTTTTGCTAAAACAAAATAATTAAGTATTAAAAATGAATGTTTGGAAAGTTAAATAACATATGTATCTGGTCGTGGGTATATATGCTTGTATGTGCAATATTGTTGCTTGGTAATATCTATGAGTCTTACAAGAATTTTACTAGTTCACATGCTATTACATATATCATTACTTGTTAGTTTGGTGGAATAAACTAATGTGTGCGATAAACTTTAAAATTCAAGTAATGTGTGTGATATATATTTTTATTTTTAAGACACAAGTATACGCCTACAATATCATCATAGACTTTACAAAATTCATTCATTAGTAAATTACATGTCCGTAAAAATCAGCATAGCCAGTACTATACAACATAGTGATTATTGGAACTCTAAAGTTGTATTTTTGGTGATATTTGCAAGTATAAATAAAACATGGTAATTAATATATCTAAAGATGGCAAGATTTAGATTTTGGGGGAATTAGGAAAAGCATGAAAATTTGTTGGAAGACTACGTAACTTACAAGTATATATGTATATAAAAATGTGTTCAGTAAACTAAATTATTGGTGTTAGTATGTTGTATAAACATTTGGTATGAAGGGTATATATGGGCATGTTAGTAATATTTTTAGTGGTAGTTTCTATAATATAGACACTAGTAGATTTTTGCATCTATGACATAATGAATTATTTATTTAAATATAAATATATATTATTTTTATACAAATATATATATTTAATAAACGGTCAAAATGATTGTCGACATGGGTTTTTGAACGAGGTTTCGGGATAAGGTCCCGACATTAACGAACCTGCATGTTTATTTTATATAAATTATGTGAAAATATATATAATGATAAAATGGATAATAAACACCAACGGATCGTTAAGTTACACATTTTTTAAACAAAAACATCTCATTCGTCTAAGAAAGTTTGGTGAACAACTTGTCGTGTTAAGACACGCAATATTAGACCGGTGTTTTATTAAGTCAGGACGCGTGTAGGTGGTCTTCCCTTGGATCTTCGCTAGCTATTTTCTGCTGTTATTTACGTGTTTGCTTAAGGTGAGTCATCATGGCCCATTTTTACATTTTAATGTTTTTAAACTTGGGGAAAGATATGTATGTGAAATGTGCGGTAACTTGTTGAAACATGAAATGGTACATGATATGGGCACATGGGTAACGGTAAAGTCACATGGGACGTGTAGTCTCCGCAATTAACTGTAACCATTAATACAAAGCGGTGTAGCCATAAGAATATATGAATACTACTATTGCAAATCCTATTGGGGCAATGTAATTAGTCTTGGCTTCGGTTATGGGCTCATGGGGATGCCATCGACTTTAGGATTTGCAACCCTAATTTATATTCGTACATTTCCTATTTTTGTTACGCACACTAGTTTTCAAATAACAGTATTTATCTGAGTAGAAAACCTGTGAACTCACCGATATATTTTATATATTGACAAATTTTCAACATATCTTTCAGGTAAGTAAAGATATGGTTGATCGGACTACATGGCTAGGGTATGGAACGTAATGGCGATCGGACTTTTGGTTGGAGGATTTGCGTTTATTTTCATAGTCTTGGGAAATAGATGAAAATCCCCTCTTTTGATAAACAACTTTTAAATACATATTGGGACATGTATTGTTACTTGAATACTTTCCGTCGCCTTAATTAATGTATTTTCTAAATTATGTATTTGTGTAATCTTGGTTGTGAAACATTTCTTTTCGCACACGCCAGGTGTTTTCGATGTTGTCATGGTGTGACAAATAAAGCCCACTATTGAGCACTTTGTGCCACGTTTTGTGACCACTAAAATGCCCCCCACAAGCAAATGAATGCAAATGCATCAACACCTCGAATCTCGGTGTCTAGCACACATCTCCTCACGACATGATCCGCACAAGTCTCGAACAAGTCCGGTTCCTCTAACTTGTAGTACTTGATCTGAAAGCGGCAATACAATTTCCTCTGCCTATCCCAATGAGCTAGTAGATCACCTGCCACCAAAGAATTAACAATGCTAGCAAACCAAGGCAGTACCGAAATGTTTAAAATGTGCTCATCTGGGAAGGTCTCATTAATCTCTACACGCGAAGAACTCTCCTCTACCATCAAACGGGACAAGTGGTCAGCCACCACCTTCTCGTTACCCTTTTGTCACGAATCTCCAGGTCGAACTCTTGGAGCAACAAAACCCATCAAATCAATCTCGGCTTCGCATCCATTTTCTCCATGAGGTACCTGATAGCAGTATGGTCAGAATAAATGATTACCTTATTACCCCATATATATCCAAAAATTTGTCCAATGCATACACCACCATGACTACCTCTTTTTCGGTTGTTGTATAATTCAGTTGTGTATCCGAAAGAGTCTTACTCGTCTAGTATATGGCAACTGGCTTTTTGTCAACCCGTTGACCCAACATGGCCCCAACCGCATAATCGCTTGCATCACATATGATTTCGAATGGTAAAGACCAATCCGGTGATTGCAAGATTGGGACTTCCACCAATTTTTCTTTCAAAATGTTAATGGCATTTTTACATTCTAAATTTAAATCAAATGGTTGATCTTTTAATAATAAAATACATAATGGTTTTGTATGCCACTAAACCCCTTTATGAACCTCCTATAAAAACTCGCATGCCCAAGAATGATCTAACACCCTTAACACTCGTGGGATAGGGTAAAGTAAAGATAACTTGCACCTTTGCACAGTCAACCTCTATCCCATGACTTGACACAACAAGCCCCAACACAATCCCTTCCGGAACCATAAAATGGCTCTTTTCCCAACTCAAAACTATTTTTTTCTCAACACATCTTTTTAAAACCTTTTCGAGTTGGTTAAAGCATGCATCAAATGATAACCCAAATATTGAGAAGTCACCCATGAAGATCTCTAACGACTCCCCCACCATATCCGAGAAGATACTCATCAAACAAATTTGAAAAGTGGCGGGGACATTATATAACAGCTTTCGCCTAAATGCGAAGGTGTCGTATGAACAAGTAAAGGTAGTCTTAACTGATCTTCTGGGTGAATAGCAATTTGATTATATCCCGAATACCCATCCAAGAAACAATAATATTTTTTACCCGCTAATTTCTCAACAATTTGTTCTCAAAATAAGTTTGCAAAATTCAACTTCCTGTAATCAATGCAAATACGTCACCCAGTTACTGGCAGCGTGGCGACCTCTTCACCTGCGTCATTAGTGATGACTTGAATGCCGACTTATTGGAAAGTCTGCATTGGGCTCTCCATTGGCTATCCAACATGGGGTAAATAATACCTACATCAAAACCTCCTTCTTAACCACTTCTCGCATATTAGGATTTAGTCTACTTTGTGCGTCACGAGAAGAAGTTACACCATCTTCCGTGATGATCTTGTGCATCACCACTAAGGTACTAACTCCCTTCAAATATGCAATGGTCCCCCAATAGCCACCCCATTGGTGGCCAAGACTGACATCATTTCCCTTCTTGCTCTTCGGTCAAGTTAGATGCAATAATGACCTGGAGTGTGTTGCCCTTACCCACATAAGCATACTTAAGATACTTGGGCAACACCTTCAATTCCATAACCGGTGGCTCTTCTAATGACGGTCAACATTGTATCAATCTTTTCCGGAAGACTTTCCACTTGGTGTGTCCAAGGATGTCTTCCTTCCTTCACCTCCATAACCTCATCTTCCTTTCCTCCTCGTCAATGCTCCGATTTATCTCCGTTTGCAGCCTGTCAAACATAAAACATTCCCTCTATTGTGTTTTCTCATCGACAATTATGTCACATAGAAGTATACACTCGTCAACAATGTCCGCCATATAGCATTCGTCGCGAACTAGAGAATTTGTTAATTTCTGAAAAAATATTAACTACAACCGACGGTTACCGAAAGTCATGTCGACCGTGCCTGACGTGATAGAGTGTGGGTATATTTTTTTTGATATATTCTAAGTGCTTTTCACTCGTTTATTCAAGCTTTAAATTTATAAAAATACGATATGTAACTATCACTCTCTACAACACGCTAGGGTAAATGCACTAATCATTGGCGTAATATAGTGATGGCAAGATACCGAGGTCAACCAAGTGCACAAGAGCTTTTAATACTGGGCATCGTCGACGTCTAATCTTAATAAAAAAATTTGAAAAAGGTTTTTTAATAAGTAAACATAAAGATATAAGCTAAGTAATAAAAGAAATAAATAGACAAGATAAAATCACTTGGCTCCGACTCGTATTTTACGTATCCTTTGATGATTTCCACGCTTTGGGTTTTTTAACAGATTATTTTAGTTAAAGTGGCATGTTCCTCTTTTGGAGGCAACGCTACCCTCAGCCATATTAGTCTGAGTCAGCAGGGATATAGTCCCGTAAGACCGGAATATTGAAAGATGAGTTACTAATGCAAAAGGTGACATGTCCCTCTTTTGGAGACAACACTACCCTCGTCCATATTGATCCGAGTCATCAGGGATACAGTCCCGTAAGGCTGGGTTAAAGTTTTGATAGTAGTTTATTTATAAGGGATTCAAGCTTTTCTTACATCCCCCGATTTGATGCTATCTACCTCAAGGGAAGTCCTAATAAGCTTGAATCAAGTCCTCGCATGATCTATATACTGAACGAGGCAAGAACTTTAACCATACCACCCTTCCAACCCCCTTCCAGGCAGTTAACGTGCTTTATATAGACCGTAAAGACATGAATGAGTGAATCAACAAAACATGAAAGATGATAGAATAAAGTTCGCTTTCAATATAAAAAAACTACTTATTAAAGTCACTAATACGTACCCAATTAAAAAGTTAGCCAAAGCTAAGAAATCAAAAGTAATACATAAATAACTTGTCTTCACCAAGTGATGTAAGAGATTAGCCAAGTATGGCCTTTGTTTGACAAAAACTCTTACTATCAATCTTGGATCCCGAGACTACTACACACTTTAAGGTGGATGATGGATGGATGATGGTGGTATTGTGATGGTGGAGTGGTGGTAGGTGTGAGAGAAGTGGTTTGCCAAGGGATGAGTTGGAATGAAACCAAGCACCCCTATTCACACGACCCCTTGCCTGCAGGCACGACCCCGTGTCTTCCTTCTTCTCTGTCTTCATTTAATTCTAGTGTCAGATCAGCCTGTTACACGGCCCCGTGCGTCAATGGCACGGCGCCGCAGCCATTGTACTTGTTGTACTATCCAAGATATGCGAATCTGGAATTTGACCAAGGCTCGTGCCCAAAGGGACATGGCCCCGTGTCTTTTTTGTATTCTTCTTGTCTTCTTCTTGTCTGGAATCTTGAAGGGGCACGGCCCCATGCTACAGAGCACATCCCGTGCCAAACTTCTGGTTTGTTTTTTTTATCTTAGGGTGAAACTCGAAGGGTTGGTATAGTGTGTTATCTTCCCGTCTTTCATACTTTTGCTGGTTTTTGTCGTTAATTTGTTCCTTGTGTACATTTAAGTTCTTTTTATCCCGAAATTAAAAGCATACAAAGAAACACACTTTTTTCCCAACATTAGTACTAAAAAGGTTGATTTTATACCGTATTTGATACAATTTATATGTTGCATTTAGCGTATATCAAATACCCCCACACTTGAATATTTGCTTGCCCTCAAGCAAAACTCTTTAATAATTGCTTACTCACCGAAATGGAAATTGGTAGAGAAGAAGTTTTTGGGTCTTGTTTGTAGAGTGTCGAGAATCCAAGTCTTTTTGTTCTTGTTTTTATGTTATTACAATATTATTTGACATGATTTATTTAGAACACTTTTTAAGAAAAATAAATATTTTTAGATATAAAATACCTTTATAAAATTCGATTTAGCTATATACAAATTCACACACCTCACAAGTGATCACTCAACACTCGGCCGATAATGTATAAGTGAAACGCTCGATACCGGTATGGGACTTACTCCTATACTTGACAAGCAATCAAACCTCCTCCATTTTGGACAAAATCTTTGTAAATATCAAGAGCTCTTTTTAGAAGGGTAGATTTTGGTTAGGGGTAAGATGGTTTTATTGAAAAGTGGCAAAAATCGTAAAATGTCATTTTTATTTTGAAAATTTATATATTTGTAACTTAGTTATCAACTATAATATTCATAAGCAATAAAATATTTGCTTATTTTATTTCAAGTAACTAGAGGATTATTTTTTTGATAGAATAAACTAAGTCACCTCTGTTTATTTTCAAAAAAACCACATTTTACTAAAATAAAAGGGGTGTAAAAATAAAGATTGGTTTTGGGTGATAGGTGGTTTGTGCAAAATGGCGTTTTGCAGGTTTTGAAACGAAAGGTTTAGGCTCAGCGGGGTTCAACTAGGGGAATAATTTCGTTTTTTTTTTTGGGAGATAAGAAGAAAATAAAGTTGAAGATGAAAAAGAGGGTTTAAATATCCTAATGACTCTATCATATACTTAGTTGGATTTATTGGTAAGGATCAGGAATGTATCGTCTTGTCAAGTTCTAGCTTCGTAAGAATCATATGGCTATTCACACAATAAACGAAATTGAGCAATTAGTAAAGATATGGATTTGAATGCTCGGTAAATGCTCAAAACTCACATATTTTGTGGGAAAAAAGGTGTCAGTGTGAAATTTTATATACAATCAAATTTTATAAAGAATTGCCATGCCATTTTTAAAATTTTTCTTGTATGGTTCTTTTTATCACGGCGCTATCGGTTGTAAACTTTATAAAAACATGAAGAATTTTTAGATCTTGGTTTCTAACTTAAACTATAAACAAGACAAAATAAACTAAAAATTTTTTTTGAAAAAGATTTAGGGTGTTTTAAACGTTTCCAAGTAGAGTTTTGTGTACGGCTTGTTTTTTATTTAGGACAAACAATTTTAAGTTTATCTTACCCTCCCCCCCCCCCCCCCCACATTTAAATTACACACTGTCCTCAATGTGTCCAAATTTAGTTAAAATTGATTAATTTGTAAATGTGGGTTAAAACAACATTTTTTTCAAGAAACCAAACAGTGGGCACAGGGGCGTGTTTAGGGGACACGACCCCGTGTCTAAAGTGCTAGTAACAGTTTCCTGAGAAAATTTTCAAAAGGCAGACGCGAGGGCTTGTCAATGGGACACGGCCCCGTGTCGGTGTTCCACTTTCAAAATTTTTCTCCAAGCTTGAGGCACGGGGCATGCTTACCTTACACAGCCTCGTGCTACACTTATTGTTTTGAAGATTTTGCTTCGAGAAGTGTCTGTTCATGTGAATGGGGTGCTGTTTCAACGTCCCTTGGGCCATTTTTCATATTTCCACACACTTTTATTTCCAAAATACCACATTCATATCATCCATTCATCATTATAACTAAATAGAAAAATAAAGATTACAAGAAGATAAAAGTCCTAAGATAGATAGATAGATCGATAGAACAATAGATAGGTGGATGCCCTGTAATTTTACTAGACCCGAATAGCTTTCCCTAGATATATCTATGAAGGATTAGCAAAAACCGAAAATAGTTTTTGAAAAGTAAGGGCTTCTAAGCTATTCCCCGGGAATGCTCCTTTAGAGATCGTTGAGCATTTCCACAATCTCCCTTGGGGGAAGATGAAGGGTTCGTCATCGACCTCTTCTTATGGAAGAGGAGCGAGGTTTATCAGAATCTTAAAGTAGGCATTGATAGGAGGTTCCAAGGGTATCTCGTCCCATCTGGTGGGATGAATCACCTCATTGGCGATGTTCCAATCATCTTGAGGCAAGATTGGCTCTATCGAGGGCATCACCAAGATGTTCAACCTTTGATGAAGAAGGTTTATCTCCCAAAAGCTATCCTCCAAGGCAAGAGAGAAGTAGTTCACCCTATCCACAAGGAGTTCCTCCGCCATTGTCATTTCTTCGCTGGATTCTCACAAAGCACAAACGTAGCGGATGAGAGTGGCTTCAAGCGAGAGCCTCCTCCCTCTTCGTTGTTCCCTGAACTGGTTGACGACGTGCCACTCTACTGACTCGACATGCTAGTTGAAACATGACAAACCGCTAGAGTTTTAGACTTACAGAGGCGTTACACGGCCCCGTGCTCATGGTGCACGGCCCCGTGCTGCATCAGTAACTCTGGTTATTTTAGCCTAATGAACCTTTGTTTAAGTTTAAAACTGTTTGATTTTTACTTTTCTAAGTGTAAGAAACTTAAAACATTGTGTATAATAGCAGTTTTGCAAAGATTTAGGCTAAAAACCATGTTCTTAACCTAACAATTAAAGTTTTTGAAGCTTTGAAGCTTCAAGCTTTAATGGAGGTTTTGAAGGTTGAGGAAGGAGAAATGACTAAAAGTGGCAAAGACAAGAAGGTTTGAGGAAACCTTTTTAATAAACTACATTTTAAGTATGTGTGAGAGATCAGGTAGGATCTTGGCCTTTTAGGAATGGGTCCAAACATTCTTCTCATGGCTGACTTTATAGAAAGTGACAGCATGTTGACACGGCCCCGTGTCAAGGGGCACGACCCCGTGTCGCCTGCATGAGTCAGGGAATGTTGTCTGATTTGAAACACGGGCCATGTCAAGGTGACACGACCCTATGTTAAAAAGTACGAGTGCCCACCCAGTGTCTTCTTAACACGCCCTCATGTTTGGAGAATTGATGGGGCACGACCCGTGGTCAGGGGCATGACCCCGTGTTATTTAGGGTTTATGAAGTTTTGTCGGTGTTTCCAAAGAACCATGTTTTATCAGGTGGTTCCTTATTGGTGGTAACAACACCTAGGTTCTGACGAGAGGTGCGAAAACTTAAGAGTTTGTCAGAAAGGTGGAATTCTAGACTAAAGTTGGAGGGTGAAACCATCCTTTATTTACCTTATCCGGGCCCTTGCTAAAGAAGGTGTAGTCAACTCGCTCTGGTCTAAACCGTTGGTGTGGAGTTCACAGGCCCTTATGGAGTCCTTCATTGCGGGGTTATACTGGGACGACTAACGTTTTTGTTCTCGCATAGAGTTAGGGTAGATGTGTTAGTCTCGGTATTGCTTACAACTGAATGTGATTCCATCGATTCTCTGATGCTCTTGTTCCTTGATGAATATCGTGCCTTCATCATGGATTCTATTTCCTTAAGTTTACGGAGAATCCTCTTTTCTATTTGGCATAGTTCTTCCGAACTTATGTCTCTTATAGGAGAGGGTTGATGGAATTCAGGATGAGGATGGTAGTTATTGTTTTTACTCCCGCCCATCTTAAGATGATCGTCAGAGGAAAACGATGGGTCTAAGTAGTGGGGAATAATTTTTAGAATGGGACATTCCAAATCTTTATAACTCCTCCACATAGTTGACACCATTCACCGTAAGAGTGGCGGGGGTAAAAATAATCACTATCATCCATAATTGCTAGTTTGGGTTTTAACCGTCTGAATCAAATGACACTATTTTCTAGAAACTGCAGTTGACACACGGCCCCGTTCTGCAGTTCGTATCTGGCAGAAAACAGTTTTAGGATACCGAGAAACTGACACGGCCCTATGTTGATCTAACACGGCTCCGTGTTGTTTCTACAGAAAGAGAAAATTTTTAGAAAAATAAGAAAAACCTAAAAAGAATAATTATAAAAGCATAAAAATGATTAGGCCGCCGATTTTAAATTTCTTAAAATCCTTGTGTCACCGGCAACGGTGGCAAAAACTTGACGTTATGGAGTGTGTGTGTAATTTTCTTTTGACATATTTTAACTACTTTTCATATGTTTATTTTCAAAAGTTAAATTTGTAAAAACATGATATGTAACTATCAATCTCTACAACACGCTAGGGCAAGTGCACATATCGTTGGCGTAGTATAGTGATGGCAAGATACTGAGGTCGTCTAAGGGCACAAGAGCTTTTAATAATGGAATATCGTCGACGTCTAATCTTAATCAAAAATTTGAAAAAGGTTTTTTAATAAGTAAACATAAATAAATAAGCTAAGCAATAAAAGAAATAAATAGATAAGATAGAATCACTTGGCTCCGACTCATTATTTAAGTATCATTTGATGATTTCCATGCTTTGAGATTTTAAAAAATTATATTAGTTAAAGTGACATGCCCCTCTTTTGGAGGCAACACTACCCTAGCCATATTGGTCTAAGTCAGTAGGAATACAGTCCCCAAACCCGGAATGTTGAAAGATAATTACATAAGTTACTAATGCAAAATGTGGCATGTCCTCTTTTGGAGGCAACGCCACCCTCGGCCATATTGGTCTGACTCAGCAGGGATACAGTCCCACAAGGCCGGCTTAAAGTTTTATTAGTTGTTAATTTATAAGGGGTGGGTTAAACTCATTCTTACTTTCCCCGATTTGATGTTATATGCCTCAAGGGAAGTCCTAATAAGCTTGAATCAAGTTCTCACAAATCTATACACTGAACGAGGCAAGAACTTTACCCATACCACCCTTCTAACCCCCTTCTAGATAGATAATGTGCTTTATATAGACCATAAAGACACGAATGAGTGAATCAACGAAACATGAAAGATGATAGAATAATGTTCACTTTCAATATAAAAAACTAGTTACTAAAGTCGTTAATACATACACAATTAAAAAGTTAGCCAAAGCTAGGAAATCAAAAGTAATACATAAATAACTTGTCTTAACCAAGTAACGTAAGAGATTAGCCAAGCTTGGCCTTTGTTTGACAAAAAAAATCTTACAATCAATCTTGGATCCAAAACTACTACACACTTAAGGTGGATGATGGATGGGTGATCGTGGTATTGTGGTGGTGGAGTGGTGGTAGATGTGATAGAAGTGGTTTGCCAAGGAATGAATTGGAATGCAACCAAGCACCCCTATTTATAGCTAGGAACAGACCCTTCACACGGCCTCGTGCATGCAGGGCACGACCCCGTGTCTTCCTTCTTCTCTGTCTTCATCTAATTCTAGTGTCAGATCAGCCTGCTACACGGCCCCGTGCGTCAACGGCACGACCCCGTGGCCATTATACTTTCTTATTATCCCAGATATACGAATCTGGAAGTTGACCACGGCCCGTGCCCAAAGGGACACAGCCACTGTCTTCTGTCTGATTTTACTTGTAGTCTTCTGATCTAGATCGACTCATGGAAGGGGCACGGCCCCATTCCAAACTTCTGATTTGTTATTTTTGATCTTGGGGTGAAGTTGGATGGTTGGTATAGTGTCTTGTCCTCCTGTCTTCATACTTTTGCTGGTTTTTGACGTTAATTTGTTCCTTGTGTATATTTAAGCTCTTTTTATCCTGAAAATTAAAAGCATACAAAGAAACGCACTTTTTCCAACATTAGTACTAAAAAGGGTTGATTTTATACCGTTTTTATACAATTTATATGTTGTATTTGGGCATACCAGTGCCCATTTTGCAATTGATTTGGGCATTTTATGTTGCCAAAAATGGTCAACCAAGGATAACTATTGGTTGCTTTTTCGGTCCAAGAGACATAATCGAGTACAAGAAAGTCCACTGGGTAATAAAAATCCTCGACTTTGACTATTACATCCATGACAATCCCACGGGATAGCTTGGGGTCAAATCGGCTAACACCACGGTGGTGTTTGCCGCTTGAAGTGAACCAAATTCGTATTGGTCATATAAACTACTCGCCAAGATATCACACTTGCCCCAAGATCCAAGAGTGCCCTTGTCATTTTAAATTCTCCAACTTGAATGGAGATGATAGGTGCTCCCGGATCTTGAAATTTGGTGGAAGTGCACCGGAAAGAATCGTACTCACGTTTTCATTCAAATCAAGTTTCTTAGGAAACTTATGAGTTCGATTTGGGTGTATAGATATTTCAAGTACTTAGCATAGGAGGGTACTTGTTTAATGGCATCTAGAGTGGTAAATTAATTTTGACTTGTTTGAAAACCTCCAACATTTTTGTTGTGGGCCACATTTTGTTTCCACTTTCTTAGATGGTCCCAATAAACTTCGGGATAAGGGTGGTATTAACCTACCACACCCTTTTCCTTAGCTTTTGGGACACGGTGGTCACAACAAGGGTAATTTTGTCATTTTTAGAAAAACTTTTATTTTGACCCGTTTGACTGTCCACACTCTCCTCATCACTAACATCATCCACCACCCATTCAACAAACTGGGGCGGTGGTAACTCGACACCCTTATCAATGACTTGACCACTACGTAAAGAGATTTTGTTAATTGGTACCTCACGTTTGTCTCTTCCTCTTCGATCCTTGATGCTTCGGATTTAATGTGGTGTCACTTGGGAGTTGTCCTCCTTCCTTGCATGTGAGCCATTTCTTCCGCAAGTTGACCCATTTGCTTTTCCAATGCCTTGTGCAACTTATCTCGCACCTCAAACTCCTTTTTCATCTCCGACTTGATCTCTTGATTTAAATCTCTAATACTATTCAATAAGGGTCATCACTACCCGATTGCGAGTTTGAATTACCACCCCCATTACTGCCTTGGTTGTAGCCCTGTTGGTAGTTATTATCACGGTTTTGATACCCTTGGCCACATCCTTGATTATAATTCATTTGGTAATCCCCTTGGTTACCACTTTGGCGGTTTTGATGCGATGATCCACCTTGATTTCCTGGTTGGAAATATGGGTTCATTTGGTTTGAGACATTACCATACCTAAAGTTAGGATGGTTCCTCAAACCTAGGTGATAAGTGTTGAAGTTCATGTGATATTGTTTATGTTCTCCAACACTTGACTCACCTGCTTTGTGGCTTGTGCCATGTTTACTTGGCATTCTTCGGTCCGATGACCGATATCTCCACAATCCTCACATACCGCAAACTGAACCGCTCCTACAGCCTTTTTCGTCATATGGGCCAACTCTTGTTTTACAGTGCAATCCGATCCTTAACACTCGAATCAAGATCGGGAAGGGACAGCGAAATTGGATGCTTTTTAGCTCGGTCCATCATAGCCATAGCCTTGGAGTTTTACTCATTCTCTCCAAAAAAATCCCAATCGTCTTCCTCGTGGTTATTCAACAATGTTCCATTACTTGCGGATAGCAAGTACTTATGGTCTTCTGAATCCAAACCCCTCACAAAACACGTCAACAATTCCCATCCAGCAATCTGATGATTAGGGCATTTCCGAACCAATTCCTTGAAGCGAGTTAGAGCTTCATGTAAAACTCACCTAGTAAATGTCAGAATGACCGAATCTCTCTCGTGCATCATCGGTCTTGGCTATTGAATAGTATTCATCAGGGAATACTTATCGCATTTCTTCCCAAGTACGAATACTACCCGCTGAAAGCGTGAGAAACCACTGTTTGGCCTTGTCCTTCAATGAAAATTGGAATAATCGTAGCCTCACTTCATCTTGTGTGAAATCGTGACCCCCGATGGTGCCACATCTAGCGGAGAATTCTGCCAAATGGGTATATGGCTCATCATTGGTCCTACCATTGAAGTGGGTAGGATATAGATGTAGTTTGGCTTGCAATCGAATGATCTTCTTCCTCGAACAATGGGTGAATCATTATCAGTGATTACCGGTCTAAACGGACCATTCACGCCTTGAGGTGCTTGTTGTTGGGTTGACGTCGTCGAGGACCTTTGACTTCTTGATTAAACAGCCTTTGATTACCGCGTTGATTACTTCCGCCCATAAAATTGCGGAATCCAGTTACGGTTGGCATTGTTGTTGTTATTGAAATTGTCATCACCCCGATTCCGTTGGTTGTTTCATGGTTAACGGTATTGCCATAACCGTCATTGCGGGCGTAATCATACCCGTACACATCCACATTCTCCACATAGTTGGCGTTTTGATAATCAACTTCTTTGTCCGCGAATCCTCAACCATTATGAAATTGCCCTTGTTGTTGTCACCCCAACCGTCGTCTTCATACCTATCGTTATAATTCCCTCCATCGTCTGAGTATTCTGAATGAATACTTACATGTTCTGGTGATTGATACCCGGGAACGCTATATGGTTCATCGTGGGAATATTATTTCTCAAATCATCAAGATTGAGAAATTGGGTTTCGTTCATGGGAATGACATGATTTTGGTTAACCCCACGGTTGGGATTAACATTTCGGTTGTTGAGGTTGGGTGGTAACGGGTTTTGTTGATTTTGGTATTGAGCTGCAGGTGTGGGTGTACGTTGGTTGTTGTTTTGATTTTGGGTACGGGTTTCGAATGGTGGTGTTGGTGGTCTTGAGTTGTTACCACTCCTTGGACGATCGTTTTGAATATTTTGGTTTCGGCGAGGGTAACCTTGGTATTGGAATTGGTTTTTTTTTGTTGATGGGTTGGTTATAGTGTTGAGGATCCATTTGAATGGGTCTGAAAGATGGTGTATATGGTGAGTTTGTGTTGGGTTGATTAGAGATAAGTGTTGCCTCTAACTGATTGGCTAAATTCCTTCTAACGACCCGCTCGATCTCCGTTTCAAACACCACGGTGACGTTCTTCCGGAGTTTCGTGTATGCATGCATTACCTATAACCTACACAAGTAACCCACCCACGTGGCACAAAAGCAAAAACGATAGCAAAAAATAAGCATTTTAAACAGATAATCACTAATCAAATAAAGTCCAAAACATAAAGCGCACAAACTCCCCGGCAACGTCACTAAAATTTGATCTGAGTGTCGCGCCCTGGTCAAAGATAATATTTATATACCTGAATTACCCTTAATAATGTGTTAGCGGTAATAAGGGGTCGAACCATGAAGAGTTTGTGGTTTGCGTATTGATGAGATCGATTGTAAATGGTTTGTCCAAAATTTATGATGCTTGCTAAAAAATTGGTTAATTCGTTTGTTTGTTTGAAAAGAGATGTCGGATTGAACTGACAAGTTTGTTACTAAATTATTTATCAAAGAAAATTTGAACACTTTCAATTGCACGAAACTCAATTACTTGATTAAAACAATAATGAGAAAACAAGGTTCACATCCGTTTCAACAATTGCAAGTCTTAGGGTTGCTACACATTTTTTGATTAATTTAGTTGAATTTGGCAATAACAGTTTTGATATCACGAGGCTTATGTGCCAATTCTATCAACATCATAGACAACGGATGCAATGCACTTCTTTACCTCAGATAAGTAAATCCTTTTGAAAGATAAGGCATAAATACACAAAAATTATTTTGCAAAGTCAAATTTTGTAGTCACTCAACAATTCACAAATCTAGTTTAAATGTAAGACAATTATCAATCAATTTAAATAAAAATCAAATTGACACAAATCAACTAATAGCATAAAGCAAACTCTAAAACCTTACAAAAGTCTACACCGAGGTGAAACCCGAAAGGATTACCTGCTCATGGATACCGGATTATTAAGCTTGATCACGAACATCTTGAAGCCTTGAAGATAAGTATGATGAAGGTTAGGGTTTATGGTGGATGATGATGGAGAATGGATTGTGAAATGATGGAGAGAATGGTGAATTAGGTTTAGGATGATAATTATGGATGATTCGGATTGATGGAGGTGATTGGGATTGATAGAAGATGAAGATGATGGTGTTCTTGGCTCCAAGGTGAGGTTCAAAAACTCAAAAATGTGTAACCCCTTCAAAAACCCCCAAACAAGAGATATACCCTCCTAAACATTCAAAATGAAAATTTCACATTTGGCATGAGATGAAGGCATTGCCAACGGCCCAAGAGCGCGTCGGCGACGGCCAATGCTTTGTCAAAAACTCCTCGACGGCCTATAATGCTGCCTATGACAAAATCCACCTGACGCACATATTTGAGGGGCGTCAACGACGGTTCAGGAGGGCGTCCGCGACGACTTGCCTAATCCTTGTTTTCTGTGTTATTTGCTTCACGCTCCAGGTTGATCTCGTCCGCTCCCTGATGCTCCGTAAAGCTCCCGAATAGCTCCTTAAACTCCGTTAGACCTACAAAACACAATTCTAATCAAAAGTAGGCCATTCGAAATCGAAAGTCATGTAAAAACATAAACTTAGATACGATTAAACATTGGTTTTCCACCACGCATCAGACTTGTGAAGACCATGAATGTCACATGCATTTGCAATGACTACCCGATTAATTCCATATTTAGGGAAACGAATGTCATCATCTTCTAAAACCAAGTTCTTCTTGTTATTCGACTATATAGAATTAGCTACCCCAACCTCTTTCCCGATAGCATGAGCAAACAACGTACGTTGCCTCAAAGTAGATTGGTCAGCATTGAACGAGTCTACCTGCTTGGATCCCTGACCAGTCGATGTACCTTTCCCATGGTAGAAATCCCAATCAAAATGACAATGACAGTGATCGAATTTGGCAAGAACTACCCGTAGGGTTGTATCCAAGATCTTGATGGTGTTCATCTGGGCGATAACTTCTCTAACATTAGTGACATCTTCAAGTCTGATAGAATCAAAGATCTTCCCCTGGGCGTCCTTCTTCTTCGAAATGAATGCATCATTTACAATCCCAAATGGTTGAAATGCTTACCCTGGGACACACTCAGGGATCTTCACCATGAAGAAGGTAGTTTTTTCCTTCCCTGAACTGTTCTGTTTGCACCCTCAACGATAAGTTTCTCTCCGTTGTTGACCCCTCATCTATTTAGTGTGATTTGGTATGCTATACATAAATAAACAAATGTTTCAAGATAATAAAAAAAACAAAATGTAAAATATCTTATTCATTCTATCAGCTTGTTTATATTGATACACTTAGAAAAAATGGATTATGTTTGACCTGGTTATATCCTGTTTAGGGTCGGTTTTATTAACATGAATAATTAAACATGTTGTATAGAAGAAGACATCAATTGTCAATCCTACATGAACACTTGTCTGAAGGTTTGTACTTATTTATTTTGATGTGTGTGTTATTTAGAGTTGGAATATATGATTTTCGTGTAGAGCATGGTTACCTTCTTTTGATGTTTTTGTATTTTAGATAATAGATGGGTGAACCAAATGAGCTTGTGGAAGAAGAAAAATTAAAACCTCGACCATCAGAAGAAGAGCCTGTGTTGTGGATCCAATAACTGTTGTACGCCTAGAATGACCCTTGTGATCAAGAGATGTTGAAGAAGAAGTTATTCTTACTTCCCTCTCTTTCCGTTTCTGTTGACGACTTTCTATTTTTTTCTTTCAGATTTAGCAAATCCATGTTTATTTTTTTCCTAGTGAAATGTGTGGAATAGCTAAAATAAAATATTAAGAAAATTTTAAAATTAAGCAAGAATAACCAAATTTTATTTTATTCTTCACATCTAGGATTACGTCCTAGATCATTGGATAGTAATCCAAAGATAACAAGAGAAACAAAGAATATTACTATTGTGTAAACGAACTGTTTGAGAGTAAGCATAACACAACCTCCAAGATCATTTTTTGAAAAAAAATGAGAAAAGAAAAGATAATAGATCCTCCTTTTTATATCACATATCATATTTTGACACCAAGAAATAAATTATAGAAATAGAAAAGAATGTTCAGAAATTCAAATGAAGTTGAAATTTTTATAAAAAGTTTTTGATTACCACAAATCACTTTCATACCGACAATTAGATATTGTAAGCGACCCTAAGCTAATAAGGTATTTGGCCGAAAAAAGGGAGAAAAGGGTTTAAAATCGCTGGCATGATATCATCTTTCTTTTTTATGTGTTATAAACTACAAAGTATCCAAATTACAAAGTTCGTAATGTGTATCATACTTTAGAGAACTTACAATAGGGATTGTTGCATATAGTCCTTTAGGAGAAGGTTTTATTTGATTTGGTCTAGGGACTCATGTAAGGTATGTTGTCTACACCTTTTTTGTTTTATTTTCCAACAAACATGTGTTCCCTCCTTTGGTCCAATGCAATAAAAACACCTTCATCCACCATTCAACTAGAATTTCCCTTAAACAATATTTTATTTCTAAAATGTCTAAAAGTTATAAGCATTTCCAGGATGTTTTTTAGCTTGTTTTGTTTTATAGTTAGTCTGCCAATCAAAAGTGCAGATTTAGTTAGAGTCCTTAGTCGAAGAATAAAGCTCATTGTTTTGATTTTTGCTATATTTGCCACACCCCAACCGATGGCGGAAACATCGGAATAGAAGAAAACGAGATTGTAAGAGACTTTGTTAGGTCCTAGAAGTGTGAGACTAAGCATCAAATATACACAACAGTTTACGGGGGTTAACTGGCTTAGTTTGTGTTAGGTTTGGACCTTTAGAGGTCATTTGGGCAAGCCATAGGCCATGTGGGCCAGGCAAGCCCATGAGGGGCATGCCTTACCATAGGTATATAAGCTAAGCTTATTCATTTCTAGGGTAAAGACTTTTGGGATTTCTCTAGAGAGAGCCTCCATCTTGTACCAGACGGTTTTACTTGTTCAAGTAATAGAATCGTGTGCAAGGTGTTAAAGTTGATTTGTGTTGTTCTTCATCTTTTTGGTTTTCTTGAAGATCACCAAGTTTGGATTCCGACCATCCTTGGTGATTGTGTGATACCATTGATAGATCCGGGTTAACGGGACTTACAGGTGGAATCAGAGCTTGTTGAACCTTTTTTCAGGCTCTGATATGAGATCACACTGATTCTGTTCGGTTTCTTCATGAAAAACACGAAGAACACGAAGAAGATTCAAGTATTTCGGATCAACATTCAAGGATTTCGGATTTTCCGGTTGCATTTCGGATTAATCTTTTGTATTTCGGATTAAAATCTTAAATTTCGGATAGATTCGGATAATCTTCAAGCATTTCGGATCATAATAGTTTCATTTCGGATCCGAATCCGTTGAAGATCATGAAGAACACGAAGAAGATCATCCATCTCTGGCTGATTCCGGATTAGGCTTCCATTCCGGATCAGACTTCGCATTCCGGATCAGGCCCTTATTCCGGATCTGTTTCTCCATTTCGGATTCATCCGAGTTACTATTGCTGTGTATCTGATAGCATTCCAGATTACTATTCCGGATTCTCATTCCGGACTGAAATAGTGCATCTCGGATACCATCTCGGATCATTGTTCCGAATCACCATCTCGGATTAGCATATCGGATCACTGTTTGAGATTCCATCTCGGATTGTTAATCCGAGTTACTGTTCCGAATTTGGTACTGTTCCGAGTTGTACCTACAAAGGTGGAAAGTTAACCAACTGACATAACCGGAGTTAAACGTTTTCGTACACAGAATTTGATCCACAGACAATCTTAACAAACCGGTTGCACAGTTAGACTCGTGTGATTTTTAGGGCAAAAAACAGGTACATTATATGTCATTGGAATCGTATCGTTGAGACGAGTCTAACGGTACATTTTGGTAAAACAGGTTTCGGACAGTTTTTATCGTGTTTACCTGTACGGTTTCAATTATCCGAAAATGTTTACATCCCAATCTCAGAACTCAAACATAGTCTTCAGCCAAGTCTGCAATTCCAAACTGAATGCAAATCCAAACATTGTCTTTAGCCCACTAATCAAAGCATCCATTAACAGCACCTCACCCCAGACACAAAATCAAAACCCGAACTTGCAGGATCAAGTAAAGGAGAAGCTAAATGAGTTTATTGGAGACTACAATGTTGATCTGGTTGCTGACTATGTGATGCGTTTGCTTGACCGTGGAAGGCAAAAAAAGGAAGTAAGGAATGATATGAATAGCTTTTTGGGTGATGACAAAGACTCCTTTATTTCTTGGTTGTGGGATCATTTACAATCAAAGCAAGATCTCCAAGATCGATATGCAAAATCAACTGAGTCTAATCCTGAAGAAGTGTCTGAGCAGAAACCTCAAGCCCAGCAAGCAGCAATCGGAAGCCCAACGCCCCAAACTCACACTGACAAATCAAGCTCGCCCATTGACACATTCAACTACCTATGCACTGAACCTTGCAGGAATAAGGTTGCTCAACTTAGGGCACCTAATTCCAAAATGACCAATGAATACAACAATGCAATGGCTCAGCTCCACCTGAACGTAAATCAAGAGAAATGTTGGGTCCATGATTACAAAACCAGATTAGAATAAAAAACCATGGAATGCGACTTGGTAAGAGTTGAGCTGGGACTTCTTACCGGAAAATATCAACAAAACGAAGTTAATATAAAGAAGTTTGATACATCCAGCAAGCTTGTTCAAGACGTGTGCAATGTGCTGCTGGCATATAAGGGGAATAAAGGGAAGGGTTTGGGATTCAATCAGGTTGCCCCACCGTATAATCACAACTACACAAAAATGCATGAAACCGGTGAAGATATTGAGAAAGCACAACATATGGTGTACTATAAACCCAATGATTATTCGTTAGACACACGGGAACCATCTGATGTTGTTGACTCTTCTAATGAGTCAGCTGATGAAGAGAGAGCTGACGTGAACAAGGCTCCAAGTGCGCAAACTGAAAAATCTGAACCTTCTGCTTCTGATGAAAAGGTTCAGAGCAAGCTAAAAGAGCAGAAACAAGCAAATCGGAGACAAAGAAAGCAGAAGTCCAAACGTCAAGGATATTCGCGCTCTCCAAAATCATCAGTGGGCACCAATAGCCCTCAAAAGGCTAGTCTTGTGAAAAATGCTTTTGTTAAGCCGGTCTTTAATGGAAAATGTGAAAAATATATTTTTGACCGTGCTAGCAAAGCTTTTAGAAAGGTTGGGGAGATTTCTGAACAAGACTTGCAGTCTAAACAAAAGAAGAAGAATCCAAAGAAATATCTACAACAGAAAAAGGCCCTTGCAAACGACAAGTACAAACATCCAAATTCATCTTCATCTGCAAGAAACGTGCAAGGACATCAAGCACAGAAAGGATCAGTTCATCCTTCAAGGCCTGCACGAGCAAATCAAGTTGATCAGAATGCTTTACATATGAAGAGACAAACGTGCTTCAATTGCGGCATTCCAGGTCACATCAGTTTGAAACTGCACACATAGTCCCATGTTCCGTATCATGTTCAAAATCAGAAGGTTACACCTAAGGATAACAATCATTCGAAGCCGATGAAGGTATCATCACCTAAGGCAATGAAGAATATGAATCCCAAGGTTAAACCATCTGATGGGGATTGGAATGTTGCCAAAAACAAATGCAAGCTTTTCAGAAACCAAAATCTTATTTCTAAAATGACTAAACCTGAAACAGCCAAAGTTGCTCAATCAAAGGCAACAACCGTGTTTGTTAAAACGAAACCGATTTGGAAACCTAAATCCAAAGCGGTAACAACATCACAATCCTTGAAACAAAAGGGGATTTGTGTCTGAAAGAAGTGTCTTATTTTGATGCTTCAGGGAAACCCAGGACCACGATGGCCTGGGTCCCGCTGTCTTACTAATCTCCTTATTTTTAGGAACAACCAAGGAGGAGCTGTTGACAATCTCTGGAATGTTGATAGCGGTTGTTCGAGGGACATATCTGAAAACATCTCACTGTTACAAAAGGTTAAATTTTTTTACGAGTGCAATGTTTCCTTTGGAGGAGATGAGGTAAGAAAAGATCAGCGAAAAAGGTACAATTTAAATCCGTGCTTTAATTTTGAAATTGATTAGTTTTTTATCTAATGACGGAACGGTTAAGCAAAAACAACAAAAATATTTTCCTTTTCTTTGTTTAAAACTTTGTACATACGTTTTCTTTATTAGGTAAATTTGTGCATAAAGTATGATGCACAAATTTAGGGGAGAAGAGAGCGATATATGTATATATGTATCGTTTGAGGGGAGAAAATCCAAAAAATACAAAAACATTAAAAAAATACAAAAGATATTTTTGCATCATATGGGAAATGAAATAAATATTCGTGATAAAGGGTGTGGCTGACACATGTAAGGTGTCGTAGCTGAAAAGACTAGGATCTAATGTGATATGTCGATAGGCTTAACGCTCAAAGTGATTAAAAGATACTAAGTGATATAAACATAACGAACTATGTATCTTGTGAGTAACATACTATCGGCGTATGATTTTATGGTCTTAAATCCTGCGTTGATAGATAGCCAACATCTGAAGTTTCAGGTCTTTATGCTGTTGAGTCATCCGGGGATATCTTGGCATCCCTTCTGTTGCATCCAGATTATATGCAGACCTAGGCACATGAGAAAACCTTAAAAGAAAGGAAATCTCATCATGAGAAAATTCCATGAATTAAAACATACCAGATAAGGTATTTGCCTAACCCTCGTTAGATACTATTGGTCACTCTGTTGTACGAAAGTACTGACCTGTTCACCAATAGTCTGACGTTGTAAAAGATAAAGGATGATCTCAGTATACTCACCTGCTACGATGAATCGTTTTGCTTACCTTGATCGCGGGGGTATGTCATGGTATGGGACGCACGGATATTATAGTATAATACTACCTTAAGCATATCACGAAGTTGAAAAATAAAAGTTGAGCGTTAAAGTTTAAGTGGACAAAATATTAGCAATCACTTAGATCAGTCTGAGCAACTTCACACTGAAAAGTGTTCCTTGGTCCACCTGAAAATGATTTTGATCCCATTGTAATTGTGTAGTTGTGACTATTGAGTTAGTTTCTTTGTTTATTTGTATTTCTGTTTATATTCTTATATTTAAAAATATAAAAAAATTTAAAAAATTAGAAATAAAAAAATCCAAAATAGAGTGCTTTATTTGTTTTATTAAAAATTATTAACCGTTCTTGAAGATTTGGCTAATCATCAAAGAATGAAAGAAATTTGAATTCCGATCCGAGTACAAGTACTTAGATGTACCAAGTGTTCATGTGGTACTCTCCCTGTTGCATAAGAATGTTTGCTTATAAGTTTCTGAGAATGTGCAGATCTTGATTTAGATCAAGAAACAGGGGTTGCTGAAATTGAGATGTTGTTAGTTACTGACAAACAATGAAGCATCACAACAGCAAAGTGTACCTGAGTCAGCAGAACCAGATTCCAGTCATCTTCTGATAGTGATAGTACATTTGAAGAAGTACCTGTGAACCTGCTTGCTTGAAAGAGAATGATTGAAGAAGAAAAGAGCTGTTGAGGTTCCTCCTCTCACATTCTGTTTGACAAAGATGTTTCAAGCAAAGCTGATCAAGATCCTGATATACAGCTAACCACATGAGCATAAGAAAGAGACCCAGTGCTGAGAGGTCCAAGAAGTATGAGACTGACTTCCACAACACTTACAGAAAAGCGACAACCATAATTTCTGTTGAAGATGTTGCTGAATTTATGCTATCAAGACAATTTTACGCATCAGTCTAGGGAGAGATTGTTAGGTCCTAGAAGTGTGAGACTGAAGCATCAAATATACATAACATTCTAAGGTGGTTAACTGGGGTTAACTGGGTTAGTTTGTATTAGGTTTGGACCTTTAGAGGTCATTTGGGCAAGCCATAGGCCATGTGGGTCAGGCAAGCCCATGAGGGGCATGCCTTACCCTAGGTATATAAGCTAAGCTTATTCATTTCTAGGATAAAGACTTTTGGGATTTCTCTAGAGAGAGCCTCCATCTTGTAGTAGACGGTTTTCCTTGTTCAAGTAATAGAATCGTGTGCAAGGTGTTAAAGTTGATTCGTGTTGTTCTTCATTTTTCGGATTTCTTGAAGATCACCAAGTTTGGATTTTGCCCATCCTTGGTGATCGTGTGATATCATTGATAGATCCGGATTAACGGGACTTACAGACTTTATAACAACTAATTGTGACAATATTTAGAGGATTCGAATTTCATTTATACTAAATGAAAATACATTCTTTTAAAAGAGAAATACAACAAATTTCAAATGTGGAACAACATGAATAATTACATAGGTTTAAATCTAGGTGTGTATCTAAATCCACCCTAAGTAACATTCTTCATCATCATCAACTAGTTTCCTACAACATGTATTAAAATAATGATCAACAAAAAGTTGGCGAGTATACAAGTTTAAATACATAGCATAATGGTGAATAAAAGTTGTCTCATATCCAACATGATAATTGTTCGTTATAATACTAGCATGTGTTAACTATAAGTCAAACCAAAGTGTATCGCAATCATGCTTACCATTGTCGCCGAAACGACAAGGTTGTAAAATAGTTTACTTAACAATACCACAAGAATACGGGCGGTGCCTTAATCCTATAACATTATAATTGTTAAGGTAGGCTTGCAAAGTTAATGGACATATAGAACACAATGTGATAACAAGAATAATACAAGTATCATGTTATTAACAGATAGAGTATGTGTGTAAATACGTTTAATCGTGATTCGTGATTTGTATAAGTGTACATGTTGCACCCAAAGTGTAATAAACAAAAAATGGGATCGATTATACTCACAGTTTTGCAAAGCTTTTCGAAATAACCGGGAGTCAACGAGTCGTTGGAATTAGAGCACCGAAGTTACCCTACATGAGGAAACGAAGGTGTATGCGTATTTGGAGTTTGAAGAGAATTGGATTCGAAATTAAGTATAAAAGTATATGTATGCAAAAACTATATCTCGTCTTTACACTCGTTTGGACACTAAGTTTTTAATGTGTTTTCATGGATCCTAACGTGGCTATTAGAATCACAAACGAGGAATAAAGAACAAAGATAATATAACCTACATTCATGACATATAACCATAACCAAGTTAACATCAAGAATTCGGTCAAGTATATTATCTTTTATACAGAATATATTATAGTTTGTTTATTTAATCCATCATGTATATCATAGAAATCATGTAAGTCAAGCATGGAGGTATGTATACCTCTTTGTATGATTAACCAAAGTACAAAGTCATCAACTTAGTTGATAACCCGGTTGGTCATGAATAAAAAGGAAAATATAACTAATCTACCTAGTTCATCAAGTAGCCAAGTAAGAGCAACCCAGGTGTTTTATACCCATCACAGAAAATGTTGGAGATGCGCAGCGTTGTGTTACTTTAGGTCTAGGAAACTACTTGGAATAATATTATAAAACATCAAGTGAGGTAGTGGACAAGTTTGGAAAGCCCAAGCTTCCATGGTTCACACATTTAGACATATGCAAGACTCACCACATGAACAATGGTGAGCTTCGATGGTCACTACAATTGTAAGTAGTCTAAACCTTGTCAAAACAGAAAGTTTAGAGGGTGTTTGCACCACTAAACTTATAAGAATGAACCTTAAACAAGTCCCATAACCATAGATGGGTTTAGGAACAAGTTAGGCACAAGATTCATGTAAGATAGTTAAGTTTAATAAAAGTTTGCAACATATCTTCCAAAACAGAAAGTTTAGGAGGTTCTTGGACCTTTAACTTTATGGAGAACAACCACACACAAACCCCGCAATCATGGGTTTGATTGAAGACAGAGCGGGTACAAGTTCTTCACAAGGAATGAACTAAAAGATGAACATATATAAAGTTTGGTGACTTTGGACACCAAATCAGAGTTGTACCATTATGTTACACCTTGGTCAACATTGGGTAACAATTTTTGATAATTTCCAAGTGTTTTGAAGCAAGAAAACTCAAAGAATAAGTAGTAGAAGTGAGTTAGAACTCACTTTGAACTTCAAAGATATTCTGCCCAAAAATCAGAATTTATGGATGATTTTGAGAGTGATTAAGTGTTTGAAAAGTGAAAATGAGGTGTAAGAGGCTCCTATTTATAATAGGGAATTAGGGTTTAGGTAATTAATGAAGTTGGTGGTGATTGGGTGTTGGGAAAAGGGAAATGGAGCCAAAATTCGCATATTTTAAAAGATTCTACCAGACCTGGTCATTTTTCACGGCCGTGCAGATAAAGTGCACGGTCGTCGGCGGATCGCGAATCGCGAATCGCAGATTGTAGGGTGGTGCACATCAGGTGTGCGGTCATGCGAATCGCAATGTGGATGGCCATGCGCCTCAGTTGCATGGTCGTTCACTACCTGCATAATTTACTAAACTTTAGAATTTGCGGTTTACCCCTAGAGTTTGATAATTCCATTATTTTATGCTAGGAACTCATTAACTAAGCATGTTTTTAGGTATTCCAAGTGTACCAAGATAGTATTTCAGTATAATGGAAATATAACTGATGATTTCAAGTGTCGGTTTGCGTATAAACATGTATTTAAAGATTTGATTGCGTATATCACACAAGTAAATGTAACACATATGAGTATAAAAGTGAATTCTCATTATGATTAACGCCTCGAATTGTGATATTGGAATCGAAATACGAACATAAGGTTTCTAAAAATAGAATGTGAATACGAACTTTCTAAAAATATGAATAGTGAATACGAGGCGTTACAATGTTAATATCTTGTATCGGATATTTTTAGAGTCTCCTACGCTTGCTAGCAAACTCCTTAGAAACCAAACACTTAAAAAACCCCTCCTAGAAACAATTCTTATTTTGCAAAGACAGCTAGGAAAAAAATTCCATTTTCCTTATCAGTTAAAATATGCATGGTTAGGGTTGTACTATGCTAGAGCATTTTTGTGTAAATTTTTTTAGTAAAACATATAGATAAGTTGTTACACACACTAGCATGATTATGATCTAATGATCTTTTAACTAATGATTTAGTAGATTGTTTGTTTAACATTACACTTTAGGCCTCATTTTGTTTAAATGTCTTGATAAAATTAACATAAGTTTTAAGACATACATTATACCTCATGTAGTACAATCCAAGATTAGAAGTGAAGGATCTTGAGCACAACAAAACCTTCTTTGAGCAAATTCATAAAATTACATGGAAGAAAGGGTGCACCACGTCTCAGTTGGCATTGGCATCGGCGTGTGTATGAGCTAGGGTTCTAGGGTCCCTACAAGTGTTTCCCTAAAGTTAAAGACCATACATCCAAGCAACTTTAAACAATAAGTCTTATCAATTGCATAAACAAAGCTATATCAAACGTTGTTGTTAATGGTTGGAAGGACTTGTTGGTAAACTTAGAGTGAATTACAAGTTTGGTCCTTTATTTTTATACCAAATTTTAGGTGATTTTCTTTATTTTTAAAATTGATGAATTTTATACTTGATATTTAAAAATCTTATATGGTATGTCCTTTGAGTCTAACCTAGTTAATTTAATTTATTAAGTGGAGGGTAAATTGGTCTTTTTACATATTTATTTAATAAAATCATTTTAATAGTTTTAATAATTATAACAAATTGAATTTATATAATATATATGTGTATATGTATCTAAACAAACACTACAGGTTAACCCAACCTCAAATATTTAGCATCAATTTTCTTGTATAACTAGAAATTATCACAAAATTCAAGGGCATGACATATCTATATCCATTTGCATTTGACTATTTGTTCAACAGGTATGGTGTACTCCAATTGAGTATGCTCTAGGGGAGTCAGTGGAAGCTTGCAGCTGGCTGTGATGAACGCGCAAAGAAAATGGCCAACAAACCCCCAATTGAAGTGGCCAACAAACCCCAAAGTTCTTAAACCTTCAAATTACAGTTCCAATTTCACCCACTAAATTATTAAACGAAAGAGATATAACCCTAATTTCATCAAGCTTTGAAATTGCATATCAAGATCCTCCACCGTTATGTTAATAAGACTCCCGACCCGCAAAAGACTCCAACCCACGAGCAAAGATCTGATTTGATTTGTTCAATGCCTAGAAACATGTACATGCAAGTCACATGCTTAGAAACATGCAAATGCAAGTGACATGCTATCCCCCCCCCCCCATTTTATAAGCGCACGTAACCTTTTTATACGTCATTTTTTTAAATATACCATAAAGTCGTGTTTTTTATCTTTAAATGAGTACCCTATAGTTATACTTTTAGAAAAAAATCAAAAACCTAGTTGCGTACTAAACAACGGACATAGCGTAAAACACAATTAGTACCAAACTAACAACACGATGGAAAGTAGACCAAAAACACAATCGATGACAACAGATTAAAGACACAATAAACAACAGACTAAACACAATGGATATAACATATAAGTGGACTAAAAATGCAATGGTAAGTAGACTAAAGACACAATGATGATAGCATATAAAATATACAATTGATGACAACGGATAAAAGACACAGTTGTTGACAGCAGATAAAAGACACAACGAATAGCAGACTAAAATAGAATGGATAAGAGATTAAAAACACAATAGGCAACATACCAAAAACACAATGAACATCATATTAAAATACAATGAACAACATATTAAAACACAATAGACAACAAAACAAAACAAAATAGACAATAGATTAAAACACAATGGATAGCAGACTAAACAAAATGACTAGAACCTAAAACACAATTTATAGAAAACCCACCCAGTTGAAAAACACATTAATTAAAACCAATAACACAATGTATAAAAAAACCCGAATATAATACCATCTTCATTGTGTCATAATTGGTTATAGGTTCTATATGCAAGGGATAGAATCCAAATTAACATTGTGTACAGAAACCCTGGTAAAAAATGTAATGACCAAAACCCACTTGAAAGACACCAGGACTAGAACATTTAACACAATGCAAAGATAACCTAGTAAAAATGAATCCTTTTTTAATTTTTATATAGCAATATCATATTCATATTAAACATAAAAAAAAAAACTTGTTATTCTCAAGAATTTTTTATCAAATGTCGTATGAAAATTCATCAACGTTTTAAATTGATGGGAGAATTGGCAAGTGTCTTGCATGTGGAGAGAGAAAAACAATAAATGTAGGATTTCCTTTATGCCCTTTCACTCTTTTCTTTTTCCTAAAACTAATCTTAACTCTCCAAATCTTAGATCAATGTAATGGAATCATTTTTACCTTTCTTATTATTATTATTATTTTTTTTGAATGGCTATGTTTCTTTATACCAATAATACTAAATTATCTCCTCCTGCCTAGGTTTGAACTAGGAACCTCCCCTTTAAGAGGCATATGTCTTACCAAGTGGGTTATTCTATATTGGCTCTTACCTTTCTTATTTATTTTGCCCTTTGTATTTGATCCTAGTTCATCAACTAGTTATTATTTGAGCCAACACCTATTATTGTATTAGTGACCATTAGGTTCTAGGTTCAACTCTTACAATGAGGTTTTTTTAGATTTTTGAGTTTTCTCCTGAATTACTGTACAGACCTTATTGCCTATTGCCTGGTGGAGATTGATATGATCGGATGATTCCGCTGATGGCACGAGGATACTCCAGTAGTCAATCAGTTATCAAAATTTACCGTTGAAAGAAAATTGCGACATTGTCATAAATTAAAGGTAAAATAATTCGACGGCAGCTAAATAGGTCTAACAAGCAAACCTACTGACGATTGCCCCTCTGACCAGGGTTATTAATCAGATTTGTTAGTTGATCATCATATTGGAACTTTGTTAGCTTGAATCTATAACTTTACCTGATGCTTTCAAGGGTAGTAGAATTCCTCCCAAATTCTTGGCTCTTTCAAACTTCAACTCTAAAAAATATAAGTGGACGCAAGAATTTTTCCTATCCGGGTCGGTTTTTGGGTGCCTAGATGTATATCACATGATACGTTACAAGGTTGCAAACAAGCAGTCCCAGATGCTATGTTGCACACTTCTTTGGGCAACTTCACCAACCTAAAAATACCAAAACTAAAAGAAAGTTGTTTAGTTCTTGCAAAACTCACATACCAAGAAATTGTAGCCGTAACAAACAAAATGAACTCATGTTGCTATAAGAAATGGCGTTGGGACGCATTAGGACTCAATGGCATTCCATATTCAAACCAAATGGACCGATGGTGTTCTATTTCTTAGAGGTGCATATTCAAACCGGTTCGGATCTCATTAGAGGTGCATATTCAAACCAGTTCGGATCTGATTAGATCTGAAACCGATTCGGTGTATAACTTGTCCCATGCCAACCGCCATTTTAAAATTGGCTTGAGAATATATCCATTGAAACCGATTAATAATCAACCGGATCAGAGTAAAACAAATTTCAGACCGAACCTTTTTTCCCTGTAAATCGGTTTCTAATCCAAACCGGTTTGGGCTTGGTGAGGTTTTGACTTTCTTTGAATCAATCTAAATGGGTTTTCAACCAATTTGGTTTGGCCTAAATCCGGTTTTGTGAAACTCTACTCCTGATTATTCTGTGATCCCTGTCCAGCCCATCAAATGAACCAGCAAAAAAACAAAAAAAGGGAGGCTCATCATTTTTTAACAAAACAAGCCCAATTAGTCAGGGCCTCAAACCCAAGATTGTTTTTGCATAGCATTTGGGCCGGCATTGACGATTGGATAGGTCCGACCCTCTACACCTGATTAAAAAACATGTTCGGGCACCAACAATCTAATTTAACAAACTATACATTAGTTAACAAACTATAAATTAACAAGATATCTGAGCATATAGGTACTGTACTCAAATATTTTGTGAGTTTTTAAGAAAAATAAAAATTGATACTACACTTTCAACTCAAATCTATTTGACCATTTACTTTTACTCAAAAGTTTTCATCTTTTGTAAATTAAACTCAAAACTTTTTTACTTTCAGCACGGTCCCCAACACTTTTCATATATCACAGATTTTTCGTTTTACGTTTCGTTTTAAAATTTGTGAGTTAACATGGAGTAATGTGCGTGTGTGGTTCAAGGTTTTTACGTCGTCTATTTTTTTCCCGTTTGATTGGTTCATTACAATGTGTGGGTCCTAAATCGACTTAATTATTATTTTCTATGTTTTACGTTGCAGTCTACTTTCTTCGCATTAACACACCGTAACTTTAGTATTAGTTGTCGTTAGCGGTGGTGTGACATTGGTGCTATTCGGCACATTTTTTACGCCCCCGCCGGGTGGTAAATCTAGTTGATTGTTAAAATGCAAGCCAACCCCCTTTCTAAGGGAAACTAAAATTCTCGAGTACTTTTATTTTCTAGGATTTTGTAAGATCTAATATCTTCAAAATAACTTTTACAAAATATTTTGTATCAATGTGAGCATAATGCAAATATATAACGATCCAAAATTCTAAGTTAATTTAAACTTCACAAGTATTTCAAAATGTTTTAACATATTAGTATAGTTAGCTTTGATAAACGACTTAATCGAAATGCGGAAGCTTGAACTTTGATCGTGTTCGGTTCTTCGTTGAGCTTGATCGTCATCCGGTACTTACATCATCACCTACATTTCATAAATCATGAAATGCGTTAGTTATATGGGATTTATAACTAATCTAGTTAAGCCCGGAAGCTCAAAACAATGAAAACAACAATTTTTTAAATACCCTGCCTTAAGCTACGACATTGTGTCGTAGCTTAAGGTACATGCATTCTGCTTCATTCAGTAGTTGCCAGCCGTAAGCTACGGCTGGCCACCGTAGCTTACAATGGGCTGCTACAGATTTGTCCGTTTTTTCCGTTTTTGTTACGAAAACTTCCGTAACTTGTTCAATTTTCATCTGTTTCAATTGAAACTTGTTTTCTCAGTGTCTATAAAATGTTTTCCTACATATTTAACCCAAAATCCTTAACACGGATTCATAATTTTAAAAATTACGCAACCATTAACCAGTTTATACGCATAGCCATTTTGACCCGTTAAGGGATTTAAGCAGTTAAGCTTAAATATCGCTCCTTCTCTCCTTACTGTAACACCTCGTTTTATCCCCAGCATCCGTTTTTAGAAAGATTGTATCGTATTTCTATTTTCGGAAACTCCCTTCCTTGTAATCATATTTCGTTTCAAACCATTGTAAATTCGAGACTTCGATCAAAATGAAACGAATCTTTTATATGAAATACACATCGTTTATTGTTAGGATCTGATAGAAAACACTGATGACAACCACTGCTAAGCTAACCACTGCTATACGCTAAACATTACAAGGACTGATAGAAAACACTGATGATAACCATTGCTAAGCTAACCGCTGCTATACGCTAAACATTACAAGGACTGACAGGAAAAACTGATGACAACCACTGCTAAGCTAACCACTGCTATACGCTAAAAATTACAAGGACTGATAGAAAACACTTATGACAACCACTGCTAAGCTAACCACTGCTTTACGCTAAACATTACAAGGACTGATGATACATCCTCTTTTGATCTTCAGCATAGCTTTGCCTTGACAGGCCTTCAGCTTTAGACTTCAGCAGATCTTAGACTTCAGTAGAGCTTTGTCTTCAACAGAGCTTAGCTGTAGCAGACCTTGGACATTTAGACTTCAGTAGAGCTTTACTTGGGCAGATGTTACATTATCATTAGGATCAGAGGTTGTAGTATATTTTGACTTTCTATCATCTGTTCTTTTGTATGGTTCTATTCCAACAATCTCCCCCAAGAGCAGATGATGCCAAAACAAAAACTTTGATACATACGTGATTCCCATAAGCATAAGATTAACTTGTATACAATCATTGTGAATTCGATTCAAGCATTCCGTACATTAAAACACTTAACTATTCGATCACAAGACTTATTCAAAATTGTCACTTGTTATACATTATACATACTTATTTAATCCTTACAATGTTTCTTTCATTATTACAACACAAAAGCTACGTTTACATACTTGTTTAACACATGTTTTCATGTTCCCTTTGCATATTAGGCCTTTTTACATGTTGGTCATATATTAAATAACATACAACACCTGAATATACAACAAATATACACCTTATAATATTCAATAAAAAGAAAGAATATTATATATATATAATATATATATATATATATATATATATATATATATATATATGTATATATGGGGTGGGCAGATTCCGGTCGCAGCCTTTGGGTTGGGTTTAGTTGTCTTGTTTCAAGGTTAATTACCCACTAATCATATTCAAAGCTCAACCCGTTGAAACCTTAATCTCTTCGCTACATAATGAACATTTCCACACCTTTATCCCACTTTTACAACCCTCTAACACTCTCAAAATCACACTCAAACTCAGCTGAGTTTTTCAGCAACACCTCAGAAAGTTCCAGCAATTAAAAGCGCGTTTTAACTCACTTCTCCTTCTAATTTCTTCTTGTTCTTTATTCTACAACACTTGGACAACCTCTAGGAAAGGTTTTAACAAGTTTGCTTGGGCAAACTAAGGTGAAATCTCACCATTTTTTAGGTCCAAAGTGCCTATAACTTTCTGCTTGTTTTTATCTTTTTACAACTTCATTATTTTCATGTTTTCTTTATTTTTTTTCTTCCGCTACAATGTTTGTAATGCCTCTAGGGATGTTACCATAGGTTTTCCAATGAAAAACCAAGATGGAACAATACCATTTTTAAGGCTAAAACTTTCTGTTTTGGAAGATAAACTTGTAAACTTTATTTAAACATACTTTTCTAGACAAACTTGTGCTACTTGTGCCCCTAATCAGTTCATTGTTAGGGACCTAAGCCAAGGTTGTTTCATAGAAATTAGGAGGTGTAAAATACCTCTAAACCTTCTGATTTTGTAAGGGTTCTAACCCACAAGTGTTAAAACCATCCAAGCTTGACAAGGCTTGTGTTTTGGTGATGATGTGATTACTTGGAAGCCTTGGCTATCCTACTTTCAATCCACCACCTCACTTGATGATTTCTAAGTAACCACTAAATTATGTTCAACCTTCAATTGAGTAACAAGGCTACGACACGTCCCCAAACGTTACCATGTTCGGGATGCACGCACCTAGCTTGCTTACTTGGTCGATGCATAGTTTAGTGAAGTATTTCTTTCGTTTCTGTAACATCCGTCAAAAACCGGATTTACCAAACCCGCTTCGTTTATTAACCGAACAACCAGTCAAAAAATTTCGTTGCGTATTTAATGCTCAAATTAATTTTAAACGATACATAATTAATAATATATTAGAATATAAAAATTATCTTTGAAAATCTATTAAAAATAATGAAATAAAAATAGAATGCTGAAGCCGGGTTTCGAACCCGGGTCAGCCAGATATAAGCAAAGTCTTAACTCACATCCTTCCAACCGCTACGCCACTTGTGATTTTTGTTTACATATTGAAACAATTAATACATAAATTAAATCTGGAAATCAAAACCCAGTTACACAGCGCGCCCAAAACCGCTGACGCCGGAAATCCCACAAATTCGTCAAACGTTGCCGTTTCTTTTGGTCATAACGTTTACATTAACAGCCATATCGGTTATAACCGAAAAACTTAATCAATTTCATTCATTACCTTAATTTCCGTCGAAACCGAAAGTCTAATTCAAATCCGGGATCATACTTTGTTCATCAGTTGAGCTCACGAATCTATTCAACTTACACTCTTCATTTCGCTCAGAAAAACCTCGCCGCGGTCGCCGGAATTCTCTGCAAATTTACCGGAAATTATTGCCGGAAAACCGAATTCATTCCATCCTTTCTTCTTACTCTAAAATAATATCTTAGAGCTCATACTGACATCACCCCCACTCACCTTAAACCTCTGAAGAATCTCTGTCGCAAGAAATTTCACTCGCCGGAATTCTCTGCAAGTCGCCGGAAAACCGGGACTTTCATTTACACGGTAAATACCTCGACTTTTCTGTTTCATTCCATTATTAGACAAATTCTAACATCACTCCATCACCCAGAATCAACCCAGACGACATTGCCGGATTTTCTGTTTTCGCCGGAAAACTTCTGAAAGTTTCAGAATCTCGCTGTTAACCGGTATGATCATGTAACCTACTGATAATCGTTACTTAGTAGTTCAATTTCACATCTAATTCATCCAAACTGATTATTGAGTCCGAACAGAAGGAGTTCCCAAAACAGAGCCGACGATCTTTGCCGGACTTTAGAAGAAAGACGATCCGTTCGGTACAATCAATCCCCAAACCTTTTTCTGTTCATTACATTACGATTGCTCATAATGTTCGTTAAATTAATTTAACAAATAACAGTTAGTTAACCGTTGTCTGTGTTTTGAACGAAGAAGACGAAGCCGTGTAAGATATAAGATTAATTAAAATCAATATTATGAATGGGTTAGACACACAGTCCAGCGGTGGACTGTGTGCAAACAATATGCATACGTCCCGAGTTCGATCCTTGACACACACATTCGCTGTAATAAAAAGCCTTTTTTTTTAAAACTGAACCGGATCCACAACAGTAAGATGTTAAGTATATTAAAAACCAGAATATTTACCAAGTTAGACACACAGTCCAGCGGTGGACTGTGTGCCAAACTAAACCACAGGTCCCGGGTTCGAGACCTGTGGAGAGCACCAAGTCGATACATTAAAATCTTTTTAAAATAAATGATTTTCGGATTAACTTAATTAGTGTATAAATATAATTAAAAACAGAAATATTTCGGGTTAGACACGTAGCTCAGTTGGTAGAGCTGCGTGCACGCGTACGGGAGGTCTCGGGTTCGAGTCCTGCCCGGTGCATACATACACACAATAAAACTGGTCAAACAGTCAACGCTTATAGTCAAACAGTCAACGCTTATGGTCAACGGTCAAAAGTCAACATTTTTTTATTATTTTTATTTATTTATTTAAATTAAAAATCAATTAAAAATACTTAAAATAACATTTTTAAAGTTAGAAAATAGCCTTAAACTCACAAAAATATATCCAAAAATCCTATTAAAATTGTTAATAAAATCCATTTATTTACCTTACTTTTTCGTTATTAATTAGGTTAGTTTTTCCTCGTCGATCAATCCTCTAAACTCGTGCGCATTCAACATCATCAACCGAACGCACCCAATGTGAGTGAATCTCTATAAAATTCCCCGTTTTAATCACGTTTTTAGGGTGTATCATGTGTCTTACCATTTATTATATTTAAATCATTGTGCATACATCATGTCATGAACAAATGTGTATTCAGCTTGTATCAACTGTTTGTGTGGTTATTGTTTAGATTTAATTTTTTATTTTCAGTTATGCAATATCATAGGCCGCCGCTCCCCATTACATTATGAGCGTTGAGCAGTTCCCCATTACATTATGAGCGTGAACCAGGCGTTGCCAACATACGATCGGCTCCGTTTGATTGAGCCTTGATCGCACAAACATTTATTATTTTCAGTACATGCAATATCATAGGCCGCCGCTCCCCATTACATTATGAGCGTTGAGCAGTTCCCCATTACATTATGAGCGTGAACCAGGCGTTGCCAACATACGATCGCTCCGTTTGATTGAGCCTTGATCGCACAGACATTTATGTTATATATTCATGCAAGTTGGGTTGTTATGGTTTGTTATGGTATGTTATGGTATGTCATTGTATGTTATTATTTGTTGTTTGTTATTGTATGCTATTGGTTTGTTATTGTATGCTATTTGTTTGTTATTGTATGTTTATTTACGTTTGTTCATATATGAATATTGCACAATTTTTCATATTAAACACAATAAGAATAAATAATAAATGTTTTCTAACAAGGTTCACTCGCCAACTTTTGTTGATCCAAAAACCATTTTTTTACACATGATACAGGTGAACAGGATGAAGCAAGGAAAACACAGGAAATTGCCTTAGAAGAAAAATAATGAAGTTTAGGAGGATGAATAGAACATGTTGTATTTGTTTGATTTGATTGTAGGATCCCTTGTAAATTGTAATAATAAATATGAAACATTATAATAAATGTCATGAGCTTTGATGAAAACCCAATCATGCCCCGATCATCTTTTCCGCTGCGGGTCGGGGTGTGACAGTTTCATTCATAACCATCCGGATCGTCCATGTGACGGTTTGTGTATTGGTGAATCATATAACGAGGTTTAATGGATGCTCATCATCCTACCTCCATGCATCACTTCTATGATAATCTATGACATATATGATAAACTTAATATATATTACATAATATATACGTAAATAGACTTATAAATAACCAAACTTTTGACAATGATCATAGGTTACTTGTCCTAACATTAGGTGATATTTTCTAAGACTTGAACCTCTCGTTACGATTCTAATGGGCACTTTCACATGAAATCACAACAACCCATACGGGATATATATTGTGTCAAAAATGAGTGTTTAAGGCTAGATAATTACTTTCTTGAATACATACTTTTACATACTTTAATTCAAAATCCGAAACCTCCGTTATTATCTAAATACTTACACACCTACATTTCCTCATGTAGGATAACTCGGTATTCCATCCTTTAAACTTTCCAACTCTTCACGGGATTACCAAAGGAAGCTTTGCAAAACCGTGAGTACACTTGAAAGCCCCCTTTTCGCTTTACACTTTTTGGGTGCATTGTGTTTAACCTATCAAAATACACACAAACACACTTATACTTTATGCAAACACAAACAATCCATTATACATGCTTAAATACATGATACTTAATTTGTATTCTTGGAACATTTTTATGTGATTCACTTGTCATTAACTTTGTACGAGCCTCCCCTTAACATGTATAGCGCTATAGGAGTAACGCACCGCCCGTATTCTTATGGTCATATTCGGTCTTTAATTCTTGCGGTAATCAGATGGTTGACTTGTAAAATTGCATGCCTTGATACATTAATCTAGTTAACTATTTTTGCCATGTGGATTCGTTTAAACCTTTTTCATACTTATGTTATATTAATCTTGTGTACTCGCCAATGCCTTATGTGTTGAACTATACTTTTAAACATGTTGCAGGTTGATGAAATCTAGTAGGGACGACTTAGAAACGCATCTAGAATTACTAGATTTATTCACTGTATTGTTATTGAGTTTTGTTATACTTTGAGGTTTCCAATTGTCGTACTTTGATTTCTTGTGATGTAGTTGACAAATTTAATTTACGAATGAAATCGGGTTGAATGAAATATTGTCACACTAGTGTTATGAAGTCTCGAGCAATCTCATTCGTCTCATTCCGATGTTTCCGCCATCGGTTGGGGTGTGACAGATTGGTATCAGAGCCATAACTATAGGGAATTAGGTAGAATTGTCATGTTTGACCTAGTCTTTATTTTAAGTGACCAACTTGACCATTCTTGATACTTGCTTAATATGTTATTCTCCCTACCTTGCTTCGTTCTATTTCTTTTGTATCAATTATACAACATGTCTTTCCTAAGACAATTACACAATACACACATAGAAGACATGAAGACACTCATACTACAAACGAGACGATCTCACCAAAATAGGGGTGAAACCCGCATTTTGGTGATCACTCTCAATCCGCGTATTCGATTTACACGAAATTACACCATCAAGCTAGGAGTGAAATCCACATCTTGATGGAAAATTTCCATTTCATACTCTAGTGGACCCTTATCAACGAGTCGGAATTTGCTCCTCGTTTGGTAGGTACCAACCACATTTAAGGAATGAAATTATCAAGTTAGGAGTGATATCCACATCTTGATAACTAGTTACACTCTTCGATTTTCAATCTCGCCAAAGTTTCGAATTTCCAATCAATTAGGGACATGTAGTAACTGGAAGGGTAAAGTACCGTTAACCGCTCCTTGGTGAGAGTATTTTATCTATTAGGCCAAAGCGTGTCTCCCTAATTCGAAAGGACTTGCGATTCACTTTGGAATAGTTAAAGTTTCTCAACCCAAAACACTCCAATATTTATCAAGCCTCTCTTTTATGTTACCTCAATTTCTATGTATTTTCGTACTTGTTATCTTGTTCATTTTAAAACCGATGCACAATTCGCACATCCCCCGCAATCAAAAAACACTAATAAGTCTCGTGAACCAATTAAATTATACTCCTTTACACATTCGTACGTGTTTATGCTCATAGAATACTTGTTATGCTTATGCCACCTATATGAACTCATATGTGCTATGTGATACTTACATGCTCAATCATGAAACTTTTATAACCACATTATGATCAACACTCATCTTTCTTTTGTTTTCGATTGCCTAGATGTCTACTTCGCAAAACTCAAATAGAAAGAAGAAGTCGAAGTTCAACTCCGACTCGATGTCCAAGAAGGATTGTATGAAATTTATGGCAAAACAAATGGCCAAGATCATCCCTGACATCCTCAGCAAAATCCAACCTCCACCAAACACCGTCACCCCATGGCTCTATCGACTCCAAGGTGGAAACGCCTAAGTCAACGTTTACTTTCAAGCAATTATATTCTTGTAACCCCTGCCCTTCACTAGTGAAGGGGATGCCACTAAATTGCTTCAATGGTTTGATGCCATTGAAGTAACATTCCTTCAAAGTGGATGTCCTGACCACCTCCAAGTGTAACATTCGTGGGAAGAAAGCCGCACATGCCCTCCCTTGGGCCGATCTCCAGAAGTTGATGAAAGACGAGTTTTGTCCTCCACACGAGCTTCAAAAACTCGAGAATAAATTTTGGAATCTGAGGCAGGTGGGTAATGACAACGCTGGTCTCATAGCTTGCTTTAAACAATTGAGTGCACTATGCCCTAGCCAAGTTGACACCCTTGACATGGCTATCGCGAAGTACATTCGATGCCTATCCCCCTCGATCATGAACCTAGTTGAAGCCACCTCACCTAAAACCCTCGAGGCTACCTACAAGCTAGTCGCCAAACTCAACCACAACTGCGTTCTTCATGAAGCCTCCAACAAGGCTTTATCAAAGAATGCGCACCAAGCCACCACCGATACCATTGATGAACCCACACCATCCAAGCCACAAAGGAACAACAACAAGGGTAAGAAGCAGAAGGCTTCAAGCCAAAATTATGCGGTAGACACTCCACCAAACCCTCAACCTATCCAACAACTTGCACCAACCAACCCTAAGTCTACCAAGAAGGCATACACTGGGACTCACCCCTAGTGTAAGACATGCTAATACCATCATCCTACCCATACACCATGCCGCCTATGCACGAATTGCAATAGGTTTGGGTATTATGCCAACCAATGTCGTAACGGTCCAAAGTCACTAGCCAACCATAACCAAACTGTTGCAATAACTCGAAACCTCACACCAAACCAAGCCAACCTCAAGCAGCCGCTGGTCGAGCATGTTTCAAGTGTGGCGATCCTAATCACCTCGCTAACGTCTGCCCACAACGCATCAACAACAAACAGCAACAAGCACGTGGTAGAGCCTTCGTCGTCACTGCAGCTCAAGCCTAGAATGCCAACGACGTCATCAATGGTACGTTTCTCGTTAACAACGTCTATGCTTCGTGTTTATATGATACTGGCGTGGATAAAGGTTTTGTATCCGTTGAATTCGAAGCTTTGTTAAAGTGTAGACGTTCTAAGTTGCCTAAACCATTCACAGTCGAAGTCGCTAATGGTAAGACCGTCACTAACGATTATGTCCTTTCTAAGTGTACTTTATATCTTAACGGTCATACTTTTTCAATCGACCTATACCCATGCAAATGGGTAGCTTCGACATTATAATAGGAATGGATTGGCTTAGGCGAGTTCGTGCTGAGGTCGTTTGTTCTGAAAAGTTTATTCGTATTCCTCTTCCATACGATGATTCTTTACAAGTCTATGGCAAGAAACCTTCGAATGGTCTTAAGCTCATGTCATGTATTCAAGCAAACAAGTACTTACGCAAGGAGTACTTCATCTTTCTTGCCCACGTGGTGGAAAAGATGGATAAGGGTCCAAGCGAGAGTGATATTCCTGTTGTTTGCGATTTTCCTGATGTCATCCCTGAGGATCTACCTGGACCTCCTCCCCTCGTTCTTTTGACTTTCGCATTGATCTCATTCTAGGCGCAACCCCTGTTGCGAAGTCTCCATACCATCTAGCACCCTCGGAAATGCAAGAGCTATCTAGCCAACTTTAGGAACTTCTTTATAAAGGCTTTATACGCCCTAGTACATCTCCTTGGGGCGCTCCCGTTCTGTTCGTCAAAAAGAAAGATGGATCCTTTCGAATGTGCATTTACTATCGTGAGCTCAACAAGCTTACAGTCAAAAGCTGATATCCTCATCCTTGCATCGACGATCTTTTTGATCAACTACAAGGCGCGACGTGTTTTTCAAAGATCGATCTCCGTTCTGGTTGTCACCAACTTTGAGTCCTCGAAGAAGATATACCCAAAACCGCGTTCCATGTTCGTGGTCATGCCTTTTGGTTTGACCAACGCACCTGTGGTTTTCATGGACTTAATGAACTGCGTGTGCAAGCTTTATCTCGACCATTTCGTGATCGTCTTCATCGACGAAATCCTTATCTACTCCAAGACACAAGAAGAGTACAAGTGACACCTGTATCTTATCCTCCAACTCTTGGGTACAGAGCGTCTTTACTCCAAAATCTCCAAGTGTGAATTTTGGTTAAAAGAGGTTCAATTTCTCGGGCACGTTGTGAACGAGAAAGACATACATGTGGATCCTACCAAAATTGAAGCTGTCAAGAACTGGATTGCACCAAAATCTCCATCTGAAATTTGTTTGTTCCTTGGATTAGCGGGTTACTATCGTCGCTTCATTTCAAACTTTTCCAAGATCGTCGTTCCTCTCACTTCCCCGAGTCAAAAAGATAAACCTTTTGTTTGGAGTTCCGAACAAGAGGAGTCTTTCCAAATGCTCAAGGACATGCTTTGCCATGCTCCTATCTTAGCTCTTCTTGATGGTAATGACGATTTCGTCGTGTATTGTGACGCTTCAAACCAAGGTCTTGGTTGCGTTCTCATGCAATAGGACAAGCTTATCGCGTACGCATCAAGACAACTCAAAATTCATGAGAAGAACTACACTACGCACGATCTTGAACTTGGTACAGTTGTTTTTGCATCGAAGATATGGCGAACACTACCTTTATGGTACTAAGTGTGTGGTCTTCACCGACCATAAGAGCCTTCAGCACATCTTCAATCAAAAGGACTCAACATGCATCAACGTCGTTGGGTGGAGTTGTTAAACGACTACGACTGCGAGATTCGCTACCATCCTGGTAAGGCGAACGTCATGGCCGATACTCTTAGTCGTAAAACTCATGTGAAGGGTATCCGTTGTTTTCAAGCTTTGAATAACTTCACGAACGCATTCATGACGCTCAGTACTCGTCTGTTAACAAGAATACCATGTACAACGAGATGAAGTGTGGTGCTGAAGATCAATTTGTATCCAAACCCGATGGCATCCTTTACTATCTCGACCATATCTGGATTCCGAACCGTGACAACCTTCATGATTTCTTGATGCAAGAAGCTCACGAATCCCAATATCCTATTCATCCCGGCGCTGATAAGATGTACCAAGACCTTCGTACGTCTTACTGGTGGCCTGGTATGAAGAAAGATATCGCCTCTGATGTTTCGAAATGCCTTACTTGTTCCAAGGTAATGGCCGAACATCAATGTCCCTCTGGCTTACTCGAACAACCAAAAATCCCTGTCTGGAAATGGGAGAGCATAGCTATGGATTTCATCACTAGACTCCCTCGTACTTCGTCTTGTCATGATTGTATTTGGGTAATCATTAACCGTTTGACCAAATATGCTCACTTCCTCCCCATATGTGAAGACTACAAAGTCGAGAAATTGGCTCGTATACACGGATGAAATCATTTGTCGTCATGGTATCCCCATTGACATCATCTCAGACCGTGATGGTCGTTTCACCTCCCACCTTTGGCAAGCGTTTCAATCCGCTCTTGGTACCCACCTCAATCTTAGTACTGCTTTCCATCCTCAGTCTGATGGTCAAACCGAGCGTACCATCCAAACTCTAGAGGATATGCTTCGTTCTTGCATAATCGATTTTCGTGGCAACTAGGATATGCACTTGCCTTTGATCGAATTCTCGTACAATAACAGTTATCACACGAGTATTCAAATGGCACCTTTCAAGGCATTGTATGGTCGTAAGTGTCGATCGCCTATTTGTTGGCACGAGATCGGGGAAGCTCAAATCACCGGTCCCAAGCTTATATAAGAGACGACGGACAAGATCTTGCAGACTTGAGACAACCTGCTCAAAGCCAGGAGCCGACAAAAGAGTTACGTGGATAAGCGACACAAACCTTTGGAATTCAACATTGGTGACTTTGTACTTCTCAAGGTATCCCCTTGGAAGGGTGTAGTTCATTTTGGTAAAAAGGGAAAACTCACTCTGCGCTATGTAGGTCCTTTCAAGATTCTCGAAAGGATTGGCAAGGTAGCGTATCGATTGGACCTGCCTCAAGAGCTCAACAATGTCCATCCTACATTTCACGTCTCGAACTTGAAGAAATGTCTAGCTGAAGAAGGACTCCAAGTCCTACTCGAAGACCTTCAAATCAATGAGACTTTACACTTCGTGGAGAAATCTGTCGAGATCATGGATTGAGGCACCAAGCAATTAAGGTGTGGTCGAATTCCTATCGTGAAGGTTCGACGGGAAGGAAAACGTGGCACTGAGTTTACTTGGGAACTCGAAAGCGATATGAAGACTAAGTACCCGCATCTGTTCGTTGCACCTACCTAAATTTCGGGACGAAATTTCCTAAAGGAAGGGAGACTGTAACGCCTTGTTTTTTCGCAGCTTTCCGTTTTTAGAAAGATTGTATCGTATTTCTATTTTCGGAAACTCGTGTCCTTGTAATCGTATTTCATTTCAAACCATTGTAAATTCCGAGACTTCGATCATAATGCAATGAATCTTTTATATGAAATACACATCGTTTATGCATTGTTTATTGTTAGGGTCTGATAGAAAACACTGATGATAACCACTGCTATACGCTAAACATTATAAGGACCGATAGAAAACACTGATGACAACCACTGCTAAGCTAACCACTGCTATAAGCTAAACATTACAAGGACTGATAGAAAACACTGATGATAACCATTGCTAAGCTAACCACTGTTATACGCTAAACATTACGAGGACTGACAGAAAACACTAATGACAACCACTGCTAAGCTAACCACTGCTATACGCTAAAAATTACAAGGACTGATAGAAAACACTGATGACAACCACTGCTAAGCTAACCACTGTGATACGCTAAACATTACAAGGACTGATGATACATCCTCTTTTGATCTTCAGCAGAGCTTGATACATCCTCTTTTGATCTTCAGCAGAGCTTTGCCTTGGCAGACCTTCAGCTTTAGACTTCAGTAGAGCTTAGACTTCAGCAGAGCTTTGTCTTCAACAGAGCTTAGCTATAGCAAACCTTGGACATTTAGACTTCAGCAGAGCTTTGTCTTCAACAGAGCTTAGCTGTAGCGGACCTTGGACATTTAGACTTCAGCAGAGCTTTGTCGTCAACAGAGCTTAGCTGTAGCAGACCTTGGACATTTAGATTTTAGCAGAGCTTTACTAGGGTAGATGTTACATTATCATTAGGATTAGAGGTTGTAGTATATTGACTTTCTATCATCTGTTCTTTTGTAGAGTTCAATTCCCACAATCTCCCCTAGAGCAGAAGATGCCATCATTGTGAATAAGATTAACTTTCATACATACGTGATTCCCACAATCTCCCAAAACTTTCATACATACGTGATTCCCACAATCTCCCAAAATTTTCATACATATGTGATTCCCAAAAGCATAAGATTAACTTGTAAACAATCATTGTGAATTCGTAATTCGTAAGCATTCCGTACATTAGTACACTTTACTATTCGATTACGAGACTTACGCATAATTGACACTTTGTTATACATTACACATACTTATTTAATCCTTACTATACTTCTTTTATTATTACAACATAAAACCTATGTTTACATACTTGTTTATCACATGTTTTCATGTTCCCTTTGCGTATTAGGCCTTTTTAGATGTTGGTCATATATTAAATAACATGCAACACGTGAATATACAACAAATATATACCTTATAATATTAAAAAAAAAGAATATATATATAAAATATATATAATATATATATATATATATGGGCTGGGCAGATGCCGGTCGCTGCCTTTGGGCTGGGTTTAGTTGTCTTGTTTCAAGGTTAATTACCCACTAATCATATTCAAAGCTAAACCCGTTGAAACCCTAATCTCTTCGCTATATAATGAAAATTCAACACCTTTATCCCACTTTTACAACCCTCTAACACTCTAAAAAACACATTCAAACTCAGCTGAGTTTTTAAGCAACACCTCAGAAAGTTCCAGCAATTAAAAGTGAGTTTTAACTCACTTCTCCTTCTAATTTCTTCTTGTTCTTTCTTCTACAACACTTGGATAACCTCTAGGAATGGTTTTCACAAGTTTGGTTGGGCAAACTAAGGTGAAATCTCACGATTTCTGAGGCCTACGTGCCTATAACTGTAACATCCGTCAAAAACGGATTTTACCAAACCCGCTCCGTTTATTAACCGAACAATCAGTTAAAAATTTCGTTGCGAATTTAATGCCCAAAATAATTTTAAACGATACATAATCAATTATTATATGAGAATATATAATTAGTTTTTGAAAAACTGTTAAAAATAAGAAAATAAAAATAATATGGCCCTGCCGGGTTTTGAACCCGGGTCAGTCACGGTTCAGCAGACTTAACACACATATGCTCAACCACTCCGCCACTTGTACTTTTTAGTGATATAACCAGACAATTAATTGAAATAATGAAACGGAAATCAAAACCCAGTCAACTGACACGCCCAAATTCGTTGATGCCGGAAAATCCGACGATTTCGTCAAACGTCGTCGGTTACCTATGACTTAACGTAAACATTTAACCACAACGTCAGTTATAACTGATGTCCAGTCCGCGACACAAGCTATAACCGCCGGAAAAATTCTAACCGACGAATTAAGTCGGAAAACAGGCTAAATACGTTGATGTTTTGCCCTATCAATACCCCTTCTAACCACTATTAACTTTTTCGCTCACAATGACCCTCTTTCCCGACGTAATTTCACTCGCCGGAGAACTGCTGTAACTCGCCGGAAAACCGAACCCTTCACTTCTGAGCCTTACTAAACCCCCTGAGCTTATACCAAAGTCACCCGCATCCTTTTCAAGCTTTCTGAAGACTCTCTGCTGCATGACACACGTCGCCGGAAGTGTTTGCTGTCACCGGAGTTTCGCCGGAGAAACAGAGGAGTCCAGTCGGTATACCTTACGCTTAAATCTTTCTTTCTTTTTACATATCTCATCTGTAATTAACCTCAAAACACTAAAGAACACGATTAAAACATCGAACCAGTCGGACTTCCGATTCTGGTTAAAATCAACGAAGAAGACGAAGTTTTCTGTAATGTTTAAGTATAATTAAAATCAAGTTATAACTCGGGTTAGACACACAGCCCAGCGGTGGACTGTGTGCACATAAACACGTAAACGTCTCGAGTTCGAATCTTGTCCCACGCATGCTGCCTTAATAAAAATGTTTTTTTGTTAACCGAACCGGAGTCACGCTGTACATGTTAAGTTTAATAATAACCGGAATAATAACCAAGTTACACACAGTCCAGTGGTGGAATGTGTGTATGTTTAAATCACAGGACACGAGTTCGAGTCCGGGCTACCGCACCGGCCCGGATAATTATTAAACTTTTTATTTAAGACAGAAACTGAAATGTTCAGTTTGTATATAAGTATAATAAAAATCGGTTTATATAACAAGTTAAACACACAGTCCAGCGGTGGACTGTGTGTTAACCTAAACCACAGGTGCCCGGGTTCGAGACCTGTGGAGCGCACCGGTCCGATTCAGTAAAATCTTTTTAGAAATAAATTGATTTTCGAATTAATCTAATTAATATATAAATATAATTAAAAACAGAAATATTTCGGGTTAGACACGTAGCTCAGTTGGTAGAGCTGCGTGCACGCGTACGGGAGGTCTCGGGTTCGAGCCTCACTCAGCGACACGCATACGAACCGGTCAAACAGTCAAGGTCAACGGTCAACGGTCAAAAAAGTCAACTTTTTTATTATTTTTATTATTTATTTTAATTAAAAATCAATTAAAAATACTTAAAAATAACATTTTTAAGGTTAGAAAATAGCCTTAAACTCACAAAAATGCACCCAACAATCCTACTAAAATGGATTAATAAAATCCTTTTACTTACCGAACCATAATGCTATTTATCTAGGTTAATTTCACTCGTGGTTAAAACCACTTCGCGTGCATTCAACATCATCAACCGAACGCACCCACTGTGAGTGAATCTTACAACTCCCCCTTTTTAATTACACGTTTTGGGGTGTGTCATGTGTCACAAAATAATTAACTCGTTTATTTAAACTTGTGCAATACCATATCGTGATTTAAACTTAGATTGTTTATATTGTTGTGATTATGTATTTCATTTTGTCAACTTATATGAAATTCATTCATTAAGCCCATCAGTTCCTCGTGGGAGACGAGTTGAGCAACGCGTGCCTCAAAACCAATCCATTATTGTTCATGTGTGTATTATTGAGTTTATATTGTTTGTAGTTATGTCCTTCATATTATCATGTTCATGCAATTCATTCATTAGGACCATCAGTTCCTCGTGAGAGATGAGTTGAGCAACGCGTGCCTCTAAACGATCCAATATTGTTCATGTGTGTATTGTTTAATATTAAATTGATTTATGAATAAGTTTACATCTATTTTTACTCATGTGTGGTTGTGCACTTTATTTCATAATCAATTAAATAAACTTGTTCAAATGTTTTCCATAGGATTCACTCGCCAACTTTTTGTTGATCCAAAAACCCTTTTACACATGATACAGGTGAACAGGATGAAGCAAGGAAAACATAGGAAATGCCTTAGAAGAAAACAAAGAAGCTTAGATTGATGTTTAGGTCATTGATGTAATTATGATTGTAAATTTCCATTAAATTGTATTAATGAATATGAAACGTTAAAATAAATGTCATGAGCTTTGATGTTAACCCAATCATGCCCCGATCACCTTTTCCGCTGCGGGTCGGGGTGTGATAGATTGGTATCAGAGCCATGACTATAGGGATATAGGATAGGTTATTAGACCTTAGAGCCTATACTATAGTCTGCCTAAATTTTAATTGATTAGGTGGTTATATATAAACTTGTCATATTTATTTGTTTCATATTTGTTTATACTTACAGTCAAACATACATACTTATATACATATTCATTATACATATATCAATGTTCATACATTCAATTCATTTTCATACTCTCATCATTCAAAGATTTTGTTGCAATTTTCAAATCTCATCAAAGTAAGTTCTGCGACGGGCATGTAGTAACTGGAAGGGTACAAGTACCGGTAGTCAGAACGTCCTGTCTAGGTTGGCATTCGTATAAATCCAATATAACGGACCAGTTTGCCTACCTGGGGACTAACGATGAGAGTACGAAGGACCTATTAGGCCAAAGCATGCCACACCAAACGTCGTTCGAACTAACCCACTTTGAGGTGCCACCGTGTCTACACCTGGACACATTCCGAATATCACACGTTGTATACATATTTCTCGATTTTCTCCGGGTTTTAGTGTACGCAACCAGGCAAACCCATGCGAACCATATGAAAAACCCGGTATTCATGGGGGCCCACATGATTACGAAGGTGAAGTATGGCGGCATGTAGGGCCTAATGGCGAGCAAAGCCCAAGACATCCTATGGATGTAGTAGATTTATTTTTCTATAATTATTTTATGAACGTTCATTCCTGAATGCGACCCATGATCCCAAAAGCATCCAACTCATACTCTTGACATGTATTCCTTGTAGATGTCTTCTAACCACACCCGTAGGAAGATGAGAGCAGGAAAAGCCCGTGAGCGCATGGCTGCCCTAATCGCTCAACAAATGGCTGCCGTAATACCCAACATTGTAATCCAAGTACAACAAGTACTTACCACTAATCCTGTCAATCAAGAAAACCAAAACATTATCAACTCTCCCCCAAATACCACTAAATGCACCTACAAGCATTTCAAATCATGCGACCCTCCGAAATACAAAGGGACTGAAGGCGTCACCGCTCTCCTCCATTGGTTTGAAGAAATGGAGAACACCTTTCTAAATTGCGATTGTCCCGATGATCGCAAAGTGCGATATGCTACCGGTCGATTATATGGGATAGCACTTACTTGGTGGAATACAGAAAAGGCCAAACGAGGTGTTGAAGACGTTATGACTTTAACTTGGAATGAATTGAAGGAAATCATGACCAGACGATTTTGCCCAAGGAGCGAAATCAAGAAATTAGAAGATGAATTTTATTCGTTGAAGCAAAAGGAAGGAGACCACACCACATACAACAAAAGATTCCTCGAGTTACATCAAATGGTTCCCAACATGTTCACTCCCCTCTACCGTTTGATCGAGCACTACATTCGTGGTCTTCCGTCAAAGATTCAAGACTCTGTAATAAGTACCACGCCTGCAACTTTGGAAGCAGCAATGGAGCTAGCAACAGCGCTCACCGAGAACCGAATCCGGAACAAAGACTTCAAGGAGGAGAAGAAGAAGGATAAAGCATCGACTGAAACCTCCGACTACACCCAAACCGAATCCCCTTCTCAACCCAATTCTAAGAGAAAAAGAGACGGGCAACTTTTCGCTACTATCCAACGAAACCAACCAATTTCACACGCCATACCCATCCAAGCTATCCCAATCACTCAAGTGGCACCCAACTCAACTTACCCAAATAAGAAACCATATCTTGGACCTCACCCTCGATGCAACAACTGTTTTTATCACCATCCCCTTACCTTACCTTGTCGACTATGTGCAACTTGTGGACTCTATGGTCATTTGAGCAAGGTTTGCCGCACCTTTCAAAACCAAATCTCTTCCTCTACTCAAACCATGAACCAAACCTATCAACAACCCCAATACCCCATGTTCCCATATGTTCGAGCTTGTTTCAATTGTGGCGACCCTACCCACTTTAGAAACACATGCCCTCAATTGGTTAACGTCATCAACGCTCAAGCCCAATCAAACCCAGTTAACCAAGTAAACCAAGAAAACCCAACCGCTAGGCCACCAGCAAGAGGAAGAGTCTTCAACATCAACGCCAATCCTGTCGAAGATAATGACGGCCCAAACGAAGATACCCAACTAGTCCTCTTCACCGAAGATCCAGATTCGACTCCAATCGTTTAGTTTTATGTTTTTCTTTATGTTTTAGAATCACATAGAACCAATCATAACTTAAGGATAAAGCCAATGAAACTTTGACAAGAATATGGTGGATACGCCGCTGGTACTTCCTATATATAAGTATTCTTGTCAAAGGATCAGAAGCATTATCAGGCGGTTATGAGAGGTTCCATGTATAGGCTGTTTGTGTGATTATTGTTTAGATTAAATTTATTATTTTCAGTACATGCAATACGATCGGCTCCGTTTGATTGAGCCTTGATCGCACAGACATTTTCATTTTCAGTACATGCAATACGATCGGCTCCGTTTGATTGAGCCTTGATCGCACAGACATTTTCATTATCAGTATCTTGTGGTTGTTGTGTTTGTTGTAGAGTCACATAGAACTAATCATAACTTGCGGATAAAGTCAATGAAAATTTGACAAGAATATGGTGGATACGCCGCTGGTACTTCCTATATATAAGTATTCTTGTCAAAGGATCGGAGGCATTATCAGGCGTTATGAGAGGTTCCATGTATAGGCTGTTTGTGTGATTGTTGTTTAGATTAAATTTATTATTTTCAGTACATGCAATACGATCGGCTCCGCTTGATTGAGCCTTGATCGCACAGACATTTTCATTTTCAGTACATGCAATACGATCGGCTCCGTTTGATTGAGCCTTGATCGCACAGACATTTTTCATTTTCAGTATTTTGTGTTTGTCGTATTGGTTGTAGAGTCACATAGGACTAATCATAATACACTGATAAAACCAATGAAAATTTGGCAAGAATATGGTGGATACGCCGCTGGTACTTCCTATATATAAGTATTCTTGCCAAAGGATCAGAGGCATTATCAGGCGGTTATGAGAAGTTCTATGTAGGATTTAGTAGTTTCTTGGTAACTAATCATAACTTGTGGATAAAACCAATGAAAATTTGGCAAGAATATGGTGGATACGCCGCTGGTACTTCCTATATATAAGTATTCTTGCCAAAGGATTAGAGGCATTATCAGGCGGTTATGAGAAGTTCCATGTAGGATTTAGTATTGTCTTGGTTAAAATTTGTGTTACATTTATATCATCTCGCTATTTAAAGAAATTGGATTGTGTTCCATTTCTACATAAACTAACCTCTCCATCATAACAAACGAGAGAGAAACTGTCACCATTCAAACATATATGCTATCAGAATGTGGATTCAAATATTAGTTGTTGTGTTTATTTATGTTCTATAGTCATAGAACCAATCATAACTTACTGATAAAACCAATGAAAATTTGACAAGAATATGGTGGATACGCCGCTGGTACTTCCTATATATAAGTATTCTTGTCAAAGGATCAGAGGTATTATTAGATGGTTATGAGAAGTTCCATGTAGGTTGTAGTATTAGAAGTTTTGCCTTAGGATATAACCATATCCTTCCAAGCATATCCATGCATGATATCATATTTAGCGAATCAATTCTGCTTATCAATACTTTTACAGTAGGCAACAAAAAGCGATTCCTGTAATAGGGTACTTAACCCTTACAAGGAACGTTACCGCCTCAAACAAAAACTTAAAACCTTACTTCTTCTAAGCATGTAACTGTCAAACTAAACACCATCATTCTTTTAGTCAAATATATCACTATTTAAATTTCGGGACGAAATTTCTAAAAAGCAGGGGATACTGTAACATCCGTCAAAAACGGATTTTACCAAACCCGCTCCGTTTATTAACCGAACAATCAGTTAAAAATTTCGTTGCGAATTTAATGCCCAAAATAATTTTAAATGATACATAATCAATTATTATATGAGAATATATAATTAGTTTTTGAAAAACTGTTAAAAATAAGAAAATAAAAATAATATGGCCCTGCCGGGTTTCGAACCCGGGTCAGTCACGGTTCAGCAGACTTAACACACACATGCTCAACCACTCCGCCACTTGTACTTTTTAGTGATATAACCAGACAATTAATTGAAATAATGAAACGGAAATCAAAACCCAGTCAACTGACGCGCCCAAATTTGTTGACGCCGGAAAATCCGATGATTTCGTCAAACGTCGTCGGTTACCTATGACTTAACGTAAACATTTAACCACAATGTCGGTTATAACTGATGTCCAGTCCGCGACACAAGCTATAACCGCCGGAAAAATTCTAACCGACGAATCAAGTCGGAAAACGGGCTAAATACGTTGATGTTTTGCCCTATAAATACCCCTTCTAACCACTGTTAACTTTTTCGCTCACAATCACCCTCTTTCCTGACGTAATTTCACTTGCCGGAGAACTGCTGTAACTCGCCGGAAAACCGAACCCTTCACTTCTGAGCCTTACTAAACCCCCTGAGCTTATACCAAAGTCACCCACATCCTTTTCAAGCTTTCTGAATACTCTCTGCTGCAAGACACACGTCGCCGGAAGTGTTTGCTGTCACTGGAGTTTCGCCGGAGAAACAGAGGAGTCCAGTCGGTATACCTTACGCTTAAATCTTTCTTTCTTTTTACATATCTCATCTCTAATTAACCTCAAAACACTAAAGAACACGATTAAAACATCGAACCAGTCGGACTTCCGATTCTGGTTAAAATCAACGAAGAAGACGAAGTTTTCTGTAATGTTTAAGTATAATTAAAATCAAGTTATAACTCGGGTTAGACACACAGTCCAGCGGTGGACTGTGTGCACAATAAACACGTAAACGTCTCGAGTTCGAATCTTGTCCCACGCATGCTGCCTTAATAAAAATGTTTTTTTTTGTTAACCGAACCGGAGTCACGCTGTACATGTTAAGTTTAATAATAACCGGAATAATAACCAAGTTAGACACACAGTCCAGTGGTGGACTGTGTGTATGTTTAAATCACAGGACACGAGTTCGAGTCCGGGCTACCGCACCGGCCCGGATAATTATTAAACTTTTTATTTAAGACAGAAACGGAAATGTTCAGTTTGTATATAAGTATAATAAAAATCGGTTTATATAACAAGTTAAACACACAGTCCAGCGGTGGACTGTGTGTTAACCTAAACCACAGGTCCCGGGTTCGAGACCTGTGGAGCGCACCGGTCCAATTCAGTAAAATCTTTTTAGAAATAAATTGATTTTCGGATTAATCTAATTAATATATAAATATAATTAAAAACAGAAATATTTCGGGTTAGACACGTAGCTCAGTTGGTAGAGCTGCGTGCACGCGTACGGGAGGTCTCGGGTTCGAGCCTCACTCAGCGACACGCATACGAACCGGTCAAACAGTCAAGGTCAACGGTCAACGGTCAAAAAAAGTCAACTTTTTATTATTTTTATTTATTTATTTTAATTAAAAATCAATTAAAAATACTTAAAAATAACATTTTTAAGGTTAGAAAATAGCCTTAAACTCACAAAAATACACCCAACAATCCTACTAAAATGGATTAATAAAATCCGTTTACTTACCGAACCATAATGCTATTTATCTAGGTTAATTTCACTCGTGGTTAAAACCACTTCGCGTGCATTCAACATCATCAACCGAACGCACCCACTGTGAGTGAATCTTACAACTCCCCCTTTTTAATTACACGTTTTGGGGTGTGTCATGTGTCACAAAATAATTAACTCGTTTATTTAAACTTGTGCCATACCATATCGTGATTTAAACTTAGATTGTTTATATTGTTGTGATTATGTATTTCATTTTGTCAACTTATATGAAATTCATTCATTAAGCCCATCAGTTCCTCGTGGGAGACGAGTTGAGCAACGCGTGCCTCAAAACCAATCCATTATGTTCATGTGTGTATTATTGAGTTTATATTGTTTGTAGTTATGTCCTTCATATTATCATGTTCATGCAATTCATTCATTAGGCCCATCAGTTCCTCGTGAGAGACGAGTTGAGCAACGCGTGCCTCTAAACGATCCAATATTGTTCATGTGTGTATTGTTTAATATTAAATTGATTTTTGAATAAGTTTACATCTATTTTTACTCATGTGTGGTTGTGCACTTTATTTCATAATCAATTAAATAAACTTGTTCAAATGTTTTCCATAGGATTCACTCGCCAACTTTTTGTTGATCCAAAAACCCTTTTACAGATGATACAGGTGAACAGGATGAAGCAAGGAAAACATAGGAAATGCCTTAGAAGAAAACAAAGAAGCTTAGATTGATGTTTAGGTCATTGATGTAATTATGATTGTAAATTTCCATTAAATTGTATTAATGAATATGAAACTTTAAAATAAATGTCATGAGCTTTGATGTTAATCCAATCATGCCCCGATCACCTTTTCGCTGCGGGTCGGGGTGTGACAATAACTTTCTGCTTGTTTTTATCTTTTTACGACTTCATTATTTTCATGTTTTCTTCATTTTTTCTTCCTCTACAATGTTTGTGATGCCTCTAGGGATGTTACCATAGGTTTTCCAATGGAAAACCAAGGTGAACAATACCACTTTTAAGGCTAAAACTTTATGTTTTGGAAGATGAACTTGTAAATTTTATTTAAACATACTCTTCTAGACAAACTTGTGCTCCTTGTGCCCCTAAACAAGTCCATTGTTAGGGACCTAAGCCAAGGTTGTTTCATACAAATTAGGAGGTGTAAAATACTTCTAAACCTTCTGATTTGGAAAGTGTTCTAACCCACAAGTGTTGAGACCATCCAAGCTTGACAAGGCTTGTGTTTTGGTGAAGGTGTGATTACTTTGAAGCCTTGGCTATCATACTTTCAATCCAGCACCTCACTTGATGATTTTTAAGTAACTACTAAATTATAATCAACCTTAAATTGAGTAACAAGGCTACGACACGTCCCCAAACATTACCATGTTCGGGATGCACGCACCTAGCTTTCTTACTTGGTCGATGCATAGTTTAGTGAAGTATTTCTTTCGTTTCATTCATGACCATCCAAATCGTCCATGTGACGGTTTGTCTATTGGTGAATCATATAACGAGGTTTAATGGATGCTCATTATCCTACCTCCATGCATCACTTCTATGATAATATATAGCATATATGATGAACTTAATATATATTATATAATATATACGTAAATAGACTTACACATAACCAAACTTTTGACAATGATCATATGGTTACTTGTCGTAACATTAGGTTATATTATCTAAGACTTGAACCTCTCATTACGATTCTAATGGGCACTTAACCCATGAAATCAAAAAACCCATACGGGATATATAGTGTCAAAAACGAGTGTTTAAGGCTAGATAATTACTTTCTTGAATAAATTCTTTAACATACTTTAATTCCGAAACCTCCGTTATTATCCAAATACTTACACACCTACGTTTCCTCATGTAGGATAACTCAGTGTTCCATCCTTTAAACTCTCCAACTCTTCACGGGATTTTACCAAAGTTAGCTTTGCAAAACCGTGAGTACACTTGAAAGCCCCTTTTTCGCTTTACACTTTTTGGGTGCAATGTGTTTAACCTATAAAAATACACGCAAACACACTTATCCTTTATGCAAACACAAATAATCCGTTATACATGCTTAAATACATGATACTTGATTTGTATTTTTGGAACATTCTTATGTGATTCGCTTGTCATTAACTTCGTACGAGCCTCCCCTTAACATGTATAGCGCTATAGGTGTAACGCACCGCCCGTAGTCTTGTGGTCATGTTAAGTCTTTAATTCTTGCGGTAATCAGAGGGTTGACTGCATGCCTTGATACATTAACCTAGTTAACTATTTTTGCCATGTGGATTCGTTTAAACCTTTTTTATACTTATATTATATTAAACTTGTGTACTCGCCAATGCCTTGTGTGTTGAACTATACTTTTAAACATGTTGCAGGTTGATGATGTTGACATTGACGAAATCTAGTAGGGACGACTTAGAAACGCATCTAGAATTACTAGATTTATTCACTGTATTGTTATTGAGTTTTGTTATACTTTGAGGTTTCCAATTATCGTACTTTGATTTCTTGTGATGTAGTTGACAAATTTTATTTATGAATGAAATCGGTTTGAATTAAATATTGTCACAATAGTGGTATGAAGTCTCGAGCAATCTCGTTCGTCTCACTCTGATGTTTCCGCCATCGGTTGGGGTGTGACACTTACCTTCTATGTCCATACTAAGACTTCTATTTATCTTCTACCACAACTATATTTGTGGTGGATTTGTTATAGTAAATCATATATTTCCGAATTCTACCCTTCGGTTTGACAATTTACGAAAAGACCCGTTAAGAATCATTAAACCATAATTGCTTATGCCATTTGCTTTTACACTACCGAAAGGTGTACTTACTTATAACACTCATTTTTTAAGCTACCCTCAAGGGTCATTTGGTCGATTTATCATTCGAGGACATTTTGGTCAACTTAGTCATTTTTACGGCAAGTATTTTTAAAAGCATATTTTGATCAAGTGGGCACCTTTTACCATAATCCATTTAAAATCAATATGTTCCTAAGAACATAATGTATACAATTTAAATTATTAGATTTACCTTACTTTAGGTAATCCAATGTTCACTCATGACTCGTTTAACTCTCATCGGACCTTAAGTCCTCATTAAGAGTTTAACCCATTACACAAGCTGGCTCGGGTCATAGCATTGACCCGTTTCAATACATTGCTCTATTAGTTGCTAATTAATTGCGATGCAAGTCATACGCTATTCCCCCTGTGAGCACAAAACTCAACAAGCGACATTACTCATCATCACCATTTGACCCGTTTGGCCTAAATGACCATTTATCATTATGAGATGGTATTTATTTGCCATCTCACTCATATAGCCCATTTGGTTTACACCATGTGATCATATTACTTAAAAGTCATTTCTTAATTCGTTTGACCCATTATGACTTATGCCATATGGTGTCTTTTTCATACTCCTTATTTATCCGTCAACTCGTGACCGAATTACCATTTTACCCCTTTTTACCCATTATGGTTTATACCATAAGGTAATGTTTTAAAAATCTTATTTATTTATGACTAATTTACCGTTCTACCCTTTTTACCAAAAATTATGGTTTCTTACAATTTTCACTTGTTCCGACTCGTATCACTTCGCGTTGCAATGTCGTATTCCAAATGCTAATTTACCTTCTTTTTAACCAATACTATAAGTATGTGTTCTACTTAGAAGATGTAAGTTTACTTACCTTACATCCGATTATGTTTTCCACGTGTATTCGACCCGTTTGACCCGCTTCCTCCGAAGCTTCCACCTAACTTGTCAAGCGTCAAACTACCTTCTATCATTCGCAAGATGGTTAGATTAGTTATCAATTATCAAGAATATCCCACCTTATGGACTTTATATCAAAATTACCATTTGATCATATTATAGGCAGTTTGAATTTAAAATTCAACTGCCTATTAACATTTGTAATGCACAGTTAAGTTCGACGAACTTATTTAGGCATTCATCATTTCCCGGCATGCGATATTTTTAGGCTACCCTCTTATCTAAATTCCCAACCAAATTCATATCATTTCTTTCACTTACATAAGTTCGAGCGATTATTAACATCAAGTTAACTTAGCTTTCGATTATCAATGCTAATTTATCCATTCATTACGCTAGAATTAAAGGTTTGCATCTCTTTGTAAAACTCATTTCATCATATTACTAGACATTTATCCGAATACCTAATATAATAAAGTTCTACATACAAACTAGTAGACAACATGATCTTATACACTTGTTTACATTAACAAAACATCAATTTCATCATATCATACAAAGCCCATTTCAAGTCATACATGAACACTTATTCAAATCACAAAATTGTTTAGTATTTCGCATATACTTGCAAGTATGATGATCACACACATAATTTCATTATCAATTTCACCATACTAACAAAATGTTGAACTCAAGGTTATCACCTTCAAGTTCATCTACATACTTATCATCACCAAAACATAATTACAACATACCTTATGATCTCCAAGTTTAATGATCACAAATCTATGTTCATGCATATGATTTAGCCCTAATTCACCCTTCAGTTTGATGGATTTAGGTTGAATTAAGGATTTTGGCTCCTTTGTACTCTCTCGGTCGTTACACGTGCACACACACACACACACTTAGTGTGTGTGTGTGTTGTGTTTTGTTTTATTTTAATTATTCAACTTTCAACTTTTCTCTTTTTGGTCCCTCATGTTTGAGATGTTGATTATTAATGGATATCATCCAATATGTGTTATTAACAATACAAATAATCAACTAGGTTAATCATCCCTAGTTATTTTGTTTACGGGTTAACTTTCACCAACAACGGTATATTTACTTACTTATCCTTAGTTAATTTAGTTTAATTACCAAACACGTTCTCAGGATGTTACAAATTTGAACCATCCATCTCTGAAATATAAAAGATACATCTTACCATCACACAATGTTTCTTAAGGACTTTCCATTTTAGCTACTTTAGCACCGGTTACAAACCAATCCAATTACCTGGTCAATCTCAGTAAGAAGATATAAAATTAATTTAATTATTTCAATAAATACAACTTATTATCATTCCATTACCCTAGTAGACTCAACAAAAGCTTTTAATCATTAACAATTGAATTGATGCATTTCAGTTTTTTCACAAAATAAAGCTTTTATATTAGTTCACTGAGAAAAAAGAATCTATAAATAAGTTAAGTAAAAATGGCAAATATCTTCTAATTCTAATTTACATTTTTATTTGAACTTATATTAAGTCCCTCTACGTTGCGATGGGAGCGTAAATCTGTGTCAAGTAGCACCAGTGCTATAGCACTGCAAACGACCACCAACACCGAAAAAAGTTGTAAAAACAAAACAAATAAAAAGGTAAAAATAACATCGAACGAAAAGTTGACGTAAAATCGTTGAACCATGCACGTCCGTTGTGGCATGTTAATGTGAAGAAATTAAACTGAAACGCACAACATAAAAAAAAACCTGCGCGTTGCGACGAACCTGTCAAGCAAGGAAAAATACACGCGTTATGACGAGTCTGTCAAACGGGAAAAAATAAACGAAAAAACGTTGAACCTCACATGTATATTGCGACGTGTTAACTCGTAAAATTTAGTATGAAACGTACAACGAAAAATTTGTAAAAGATAAAAAGCATTGAGATCAAAATTAGAAAAAAAGTGTTGAAATTAGATTGCAAAAGATAAAAAAATTTAAGTTAGAAGTAAATCAAAATCGAAAAGGTTAAAATATAAAAAAAATTTAAGTTACAAACTTTTTTCTTAAAAAAACTCCCCGTGCTCTCGAAGTAATACTTCACGAAATAAACAAAATGTTTATTTATAGTTTGGAAATGCTTTAACAAAGAAACTCAGGTTTTCTAGGGTATCAAGGAATTTTAGAATAGCATGGGTCATCAAATATGACAAATTGTCAATGCTCAACATAAAATATCTACGCTTATCATATATTATCATGTGACCCGCTTCCGCATAAACAGTAATACAGTATTTAAATAATGAAGGTGTGTGGGTCATTATTAGCAAGATATTTTTAATTATTGAAGGTAAGGTGTCGTATTATTATAAACACTGCTAATCACTTTCTGTTTACTTACAACTTTAAAAATACAATTCTTTATAAAATTATTAGTATGATAGTGTAACATACTTATTTTTGTCTATATCTTTATATAGATTTTACCCCTACCAAATTGTAATTAGTGATGTACAAATGATCAAATCACAAATGTACATGTAATTAAAGTTGTCTCACGACTTAGTAGTTTTTTTAAAACAATGTGACACATGTATTCATTTGTTTTGGTTTTCTTGACGTTTCTAGCGGTGTCATGAAGAATCGTACCAGTATTTTTTTATTGTTTTTGATAGATGTATCTTATTCAGTTACTATACCGAGTGTCAGTGTGGTATTGTAACGCTACAGATTCGAACTAATATACTGATTGATCGTCCACCACAACACGCGAGAAGTCCAACTAGTTTATTATATAAAATATAGTGTTCTTTATTGTTTCCATTTACATAAATAGTTATGAACGGAATAGCCCGCCTCGAATACATGTCTCTATTTCTCTCTCCCTTTCTCCTATATATATATATAGAGAGAGGAGGGACATGGTGGAAAGAGAGAAAATTATGAGAGTGATAGGAAGTCATTATAGAGCGTCATATGTCTAGAGGGATCAAGAGGAAGGGAAAATGCGTCAAAAGAGAAAAAAAGAGTTATGCATGCTTCTCACATGCCAAAGAACATGAACATAGAAGTTCCCCTGTCATTTAGTTGCGTTAGAATAAATCTCACGTTAAATAGTTTCAACAGACAAGTTGTGTACATAAAACCTACAAACACTTTCAAAAATAGTATCATCTAAGGGCACTTACCAACGAAAATCCAACGTTAATTAAAAATGGATCCTTTATATGAAATCTAAGAAAAAAAAGGAAAAGTCAAATTTAATTTTCGTCGGATAACCTACCGACGAGTCCCGCCAAATAAAGTACCAATTCTAATTAGCGAGGTCATACACTCTTCTTTTTTAAATATAACTTTTCTAGTTATAACAGAAACAGTACATCTGGTTGGACGCATCCTATTCTTGAAATAAACAATTTACACACACGTCCTTTACAAAAGAGATCAAGACCCAAGTACTACACTTAGATTTATTAGATTTGTTGCTAAAATATTGGTGTTAAACCCGAAACTCTTGGCCGATGGGCAACGGCCCAAAGAAACGAAAAATTGGTTACATTTTCATATGATCTCCTCAAATAGATATAGGCTAAAAAATCAAACCGAGTTCTTTTTATATTCCTTTGTCCTCTTTATATATATATATATATATATATATATATATATATATATATATATATATAGTGAGGTTCATTGGGAACACTAAAAAAGTGGAGAACCGAGAAACACTTTTAAAAATTTCACTTAACATGTTAAAAATCATTTTTGTAAATTTCGGCGCTTTTCCATATAAATACTTATAGAAACATTTTTAATAAAAAAATCAAAAACTAAATACAAAAAAAATAGTTAAAAAGGCTTAAATTTTGTTTTTACAAAAAGGAGTTTTTTGTTAAAATAGTTTATACCTATTTTTATAAAGAAAAACTTGGAAAAAAAATTAAAAAATTGATTTTTAACATGTTAGTTAATTTATAATATATATATATATATATATATATATATATATATATATATATATATATATATATATATATATTTCTTAAACATTTTTTATATCTTTTTATTAAAAATGTTTATACATGTATTTATAAGGAAAAACATCAAAAAATAGAAAAAAGTTGACTTTTAAGATGTTAAGTTGAATTTTTAAAAATATTCACTGATTCTCCACTTTTTTATTATTCTCCAATGAACCCTCCCTATATATAGAGTAGTTATAATTTCTATTTTTTTTTTAAGTTTATTGATGTCTCCATAAAATCTAAAAAAGAAACAATATATTTATAAATTTTTTAGTTGGAAAATGAAACGAAGAATCTCTCAAAAGCGTAACCTCATATATGCATTTTAGATAAACATTCTTCGGTGCAGATGATAGTTGCCCTGCCTCATAATCCTGTTTTTCAAGTGCGTCCTTTAAAACATTCGATACCAGTGGGATCAGGTCTTAACTCTATGTTTCTGTTTTGATTGCTAAGCAAGTGTCAGTATTGTGACTAACTAAACCGATACTAATCGAATTCCCGTCTCATCGCACGGGGAATCCTACTTGTTTAAATGAACTTTAATGGTTGTACACTAACGTCGAAACACTGATACATAAAAAGCACGTTGAAACGAAATCCAGAATTTTGTAAAGCATTATATTTTAAAGGTTGTACGAGGAAAACAACAAAAAAACCGAAAACCTTGAACAGCTTCGAAGGCTTATATGAGCGTGCTTCGATCACTTGTTCATTGTCACAAACTCGGTTTACAAATAGGTTCTTAATTTATGAACATGATTTTTTTACCAAAATACTACACATATAGACAAATGCACCTATCATATATGTAATATCGAATGAATGAGACACGATACTGAACCTCCATTAATATTTAGTCTAACTAATAATGACTATGAATGCAATGATAAAAGTAATATAAACAAAAGCACTATCAACTAGCTTAGATTAACCAAATAGGAAAAAAAGATGTATCTCCCAGGTGTAGAATCCTTTTGACAAATGAATGATTATACAGAATAACTTACATTATCGCCTACCAGGGTTCAAGCCCCAGAAGGAGGTTTACAACCTAAAGATGGTATAAATCAGTAACACATGTAAGCCATATAATCAATATAAAAAGGCACAACTAACACATCATAAGGGTAAAAACCCTTTTAAATTTAAAATAAGATTCTTTTCAAGTATAGTGTTCCGTATTAACTTATTTATTTTTCTAAATCAACTTAACTCCCTTTCCGTATTAATTTAAACTCTTTTTTTTTTTTCTAAATAACTCCCTTCAAAAAAGAGAGACAAAAACGCGTCTACAAGTAAAGCATATTCATTCGCACACCTTGGAACTATTGTGAGCCGCCATACGTAGACGCTGACGTCTCATATCCATATAGAATTAATTCTACTTGGTACCAACTCCGACTGCTATAAATAGGATTGAATCATGCCTTCATTTCATCAATCAATCAGTACGTACAAGAAGATATTAGATTTAAACCAAAGTTGGATAGAAAATGGCAAGCAGAGTACCAAGAAGGCATCTGGGTTCACAGGGTTTAGAGGTCTCAGCTCTGGGTCTAGGCTGCATGGGCATGTCCGATCTCTACGGAGCTCCCAAACCTGAACCCGACATGATCAAGCTTATCCACCACGCTATTAACACCGGCGTTACCCTCCTTGACACCTCAGATGTCTACGGCCCCAAAACCAACGAGATTCTTCTCGGCAAGGCTTTGAAAGGGGGGATGAGGGACAAAGTGGAGCTCGCTACCAAATTCGGGATCAAACTCGATGGTTCGTGGCAGGTCCAAGGCGATCCCGCCTACGTCAGGGCTGCTTGTGAAGCTAGCCTCAAGTGACTTGGCGTTGCATCGATCTCTATTATCAGCACAGGATTGACACTAGTGTGCCAATCGAAATCACGGTTAGTTTACATGATCCTTGCTTTTGTTAGATAGATGTATATATCAGTGTTTTCGTCTGTGTTATTTAACTTTAAAATTTAATCAATAGGATTGTATTGCATTGTTTTAGTCAATGTTTGGTAAAAGATCTCTTACTTTACTATTCAAATTACTTGTAATAACTACATTCTTAAGAACGCCTGGTGGCTAGGTGGTTCAATAATTAATATGTTTGTAATTATTGTTAGTTTGTTATCTTCAAATTGGATTCTTGAATTAAAGAACCGGCACTTATATATGTGCAGTGGTACGGTTGTTATATTTTAGTGACGAAATTTACCTATTTTTAATAAAATAAATTATTTTGTGTTTTAAACTTTTTAGATGTTTTTCGTTGTGTTTACATTAGTTCTCGCGGTTCTCGTAATAAATGGTGATTGATAACGGATACTTTTATATATATATATATATATTCTAAAGAATGCCTAGTGGTTCAATAATTAATATGTTTGTAATTATTGTTAGGATGCTATCTTCTGTTGAATTCTTGAATTAAAGAACCGGCCGCTTATGCACACGTGGAGTGGTATTATTGTTATTTAGTAATGAAATTTAGTGATTTTTAATTAAAAAAATTATTTTGTATGTTTTAAATTTTTTAGGTATTTTTGATTATGTTCACACTGATTCTTGCAATAAATTATGGTTTATAATGGATCATTATCTCATATATATATATATATATATATATATATATATATATATATATATATTAATAAAAGGCTCCATTTAATGACATATGTTATTCTCTCCCGTTACCTATCATTTTTTATTTATTTTTATTTAATAAATTAATATAATTTAATCAAAGTCACTCCTTACAATTTAATTTTTTTGAAAATTATTCATTAATACGTTTCAATAAAAAATAATTAAGATTACGGTCATCCACAAATAAAGTTTAAAAATATTTATAATTATAAGAATGCAAACATTAATTATATGTTATATTACATAATAAATGTTGTTTAACTGACCTATAAATTACTTCAATGTATGGATTAGATGGTTCACATAATTTAACCGTATATAAAACTATTAATTGTGAAATAAATTATTTATACTAGGTTTTATGATATCGCGCATTGCGGCGAAACAGAGCAAATGATAATGTTAAACAAAAATTATCTGAAAATGTAGTCTCAAAAACCAAACCAGCAGAATCGGTTTAGTTTATCATCGTATCATAAAAAAACCATACCAAATAAATACTTTATTTTAAACACAACTTCATTTTTAACAATACTTGTATCGAAATGTTGGGAGGGGGGGGGGGGAGGATAAGCACAAGTGCGTACTTAAGTTTTTATATAAAAAATTAACGTACAAAAGTTATTTAAGAAATATTAAATCAATTGATAGAAATATCATTTAAAAAAGAATAAAAATATAAAAAAACAAAAAGTAAATGACAAAAGGAAATATGGTTTAAAAAAGGAAAGTAAATATAACAATAAAGTATTATAATATTAAAATAATAAAATATAAAAAACTATGTATATTTATAAATTTAAAATTACTATTTATCGTTTTTCAACAAAATATATATATATATATATATATATATATATATATATATATTGAGTGTAGCTGAAATTAAAATTTTAGTACGAAGTTATTTATGTCTTAGTACCTCCACACGAATCTTATAAAAAAAAACGGTTGAATATATTACGCGTGAAATATAAATATAATAATATTATAATTATTAAACATTTGATATATCCATTAACAATACACGATATTCAACCGTGTAATAAGATTATAATATTATTACATTTATTCAACAATGTTACATAGTTTTATAAGATTTTATATTTTTTCAACCTATATGATAAATTTTCATGAATTATAAATGTATAAGATTAAAATATCGTTACATTTTTAGCTATGTGATCAGCATTACATTGGAGTATACAATTTACATTTTTTCGATATTCAATCCACGTAACACACGAGTTTATAAAACTTATGTCTTGAAATAATATTCAATCTAAATCTTTTCAATATTTAACTCGTGTATCACACGGGTTCGTAAGCTAGTGTGTGTGTATTATATATATATAACACGACGCGTGCGCCTGTATATGTATGTGCGAAAATATATTGAACCTAATTATATGATTTGTTATGTTGTTTAGAGGTGAAATTGGCGTACAACTTAAGCTAAATTTTGATGTTTGTTTTTTTAATAGATGGGGGAACTAAAGAAGTTGGTCGAAGAAGGTAAAATTAAATATGTTGGATTATCAGAAGCATCAGCATCGACCATTAGAAGAGCACATGCTGTGCATCCAATTACTGCCGTACAAATGGAATGGTCCTTACAGTCAAGAGATGTTGAAGAAGAAATTATTCCCACTTGCAGGTCTAATATCGTCTTTACTCTTCTTTTCTTCTTTTTTAGGATGTTATAAATCCTGAAGTATCCAAATTTCCAAAGTTCTTAGTGTTTATCATTCTCTTTCAGAGAACTTGGGATAGGGATTGTTGCATATAGTCCTCTAGGACGTGGTTTTTTCTCACATGGTCCAAAGATGTTGGAGAAGTTGGAAGAAAGTGACGCCCGTAAGGTATGTTATCTACACTTTTACTTTATTATTTTCCAATATGGTTCGGTTCTTTCCATCTATCTATTGCAATAAGCTGACATTAAACATCACAAATCAACTTAATTACTTTTAAAAAAATGATATCTAAACGGTTTAGAAAAATTATAAGTGCTTCTATGAGTTTTTGACTTGCTTTGGTTTCTAGGGGGTCTACTATTAAAGTAGCAAACTCAATTGAAATTTGTTAGTCCCAGACTCCTTTTTTTTAGTTTTGTCATGTTAGCATATTTAAGATGTTCATTTTCTACGAGAATATCTAGTGTCTGTTTTTTTTAAGGAGCTAGGACAAAAACTTTAAGAAAAAAAAGCCTCCCATAAACATTCTTTAACTATTTGCTAATTTTCCTTATAGTTGAAATACACATAAGGGTAAGGTTGCATACGGGTGGAGCGTTTTTGTGAATATCTAATGATATTTAACAAATGATTTAGTAAATTATCTTATTAAAATCACATTTTAGGAAACGTTTCATAACGTTTTTTTCCCTTGAAAATCTTCATAAGAAATTCCCCCTTAAATGGTGTAATTAAAAATCTTCATAAGAAATTTCCCTTTTAAATTCCCCCTTGCTTGTTAGAATTAACTTTAAGATTGAATCTATTACTCTTTCACAGCACTTGCCAAGGTTACAACCTGAAAATCTTGAACACAACAAGATTATGTACGAGAGGATTAATGACCTAGCGACAAAGAAAGGGTGCACAACTTCTCAGCTAGCATTAGCCTGGGTTCTTCACCAAGGAAATGATGTTGTACCCATTCCAGGTACCACCAAGATAGAAAATTTTGAGCACAATATTGGAGCTTTATCTGTTAAGTTAACACCAGAAGATATGGCTGAACTTGAATCTATTGCGTCACCTGATTCAATCAAGGGGGATCGATATGGTGCTGGTTTAAAAACATATAAGGACTCAGAGACTCTTCCATTATCCGCATGGAAAGCTTAATTAATTATACGAGGGTTTTGTTTATTCGTGTGCTCTTATATCCATAATATCATATTTGTTTTCTTTTAAGAGATGTTTTTTAGTTTTTAAACCTTTGTTGCACTTGATAAGCGTTTACTTTTACTTTACTATTGCATGTAATTTTGAGAAAAATAAATAAAGGCAGTTTGTTTTGTTTAAAGTGCATGCTTGAGTGGGTTTTTTAAATGTATGGTCTTGCCTGACTTGTACGTTTTGAAGGTCGCTTAGACACACATCGTAAATGATATTTGCGAACGAAAAATTTAAAAGACAAATTTAGCGAACGTAATCTTCCAATAAAAGAATTAACATCTATAGTTTTCCTAGAAAATTAACGACTAATTTAGTGATCGTTAAAAAACAAACATATTAGCAATCATTTTAGGGGCAGTGTATTTTATTTAGTTTGCCACTACTTTCCGTCACAAACACTACAAGAGAACTAGGGTATCATTGTCACACCCCCAACCTATGGCGGAAATATCAGAGTGAGACGAACGAGATTGTTCAAAACATCATAACGTACTAAAATGTGCAAATAATTGAATAATCAAAATTTCATTTCATTGCTAGCCTCAAATTTTACATGACTAACATTAAGAAAATACATCAAGTAAAGTTTGGGTGCGTTTCTAGTCTACCATAAGTATATTTTCCGAGTATCCTTATCAGTTTCTCGCAACATGTATTAAACTATATGTCAATACAAAAAAGGTCAGTGAGCATACAAGTTTGATTTACCTAGCATACGCGTAAAATCTTAAAGCCAACATGGCATTTTGTATACTAAGTCATATATCATACTAGCATGCAAAAAATTATATGTCAAACCAAAATGTCTACTAGCGTAATCTTATCATCGCAATAAATAAGACCGTAAGAAATGATTACTTAACAATGACCTCAAAACGGGCGGTGTGTTACTCCTATAGCGCTATATATGTTAAGGTAGGCTCGTGAAGTTAATGACAAGCCATGATAGCAATATATATTATGTTGGTGCATAATGTCTATTGCCTACGTGTAGGATATGTTGATTATGTATATAGGGCTTAGAATGTCAAACATTGTATGTTAATATATGATTTATTTGTTTTGTATATGGCTCGTACGAGTGAGTCTAGTGGCTCATACGAGTGACACCCTGTCACTCGTACGAGGCACCACTCGCATGAGTCGAACACAAACTCCTCCTGTGCGAGGCATGTTGACCTATAAATAGAGGAGCTTGAGTGTTGTGTTAGACATCTGTTGGTGGGTATCTATGGCGAAGCCCTGTCAAACTGTTTACTCGCTCTGTAACTGTTCATGTTTATCAATACAAATCAAGGCGTTTAAGCAGTATATTTTTCTTGTTTGTTTGTCCAACTCACTAACAAGGAATTCCACCTCTGTTAGCTGATTCAGATCAGTTCGGTGCTCATAAGAAGAGAGCTGATCCCCTCTCACACATTAAAACAATCCAAAAACCTTGTTGGAGATTTTAGAGATTTGGGAGGATTTGAGAGAGTGTAAAGTGTTTAGGAGGTGTGGCGAAAGGGTATTTATAACTGGGTATTAGGGTTTGGGGTTTTAATGAAGATAGTTAGGTGTTTGGGTGGTTGAAAGTTGAGTCAAGTGCAAATTTCACGAGCTGTCAAGAGAATCTGTCAGACCATTGCATTACGGACTGTAAGAAGGGGGAGGTCTTATGGTCCGTAAGCCTCTCCAAAAATCCATATTTTCATTTTTAGCCCCTTTACTTGATTAGATTGGTATTTTGGGACCTTAACTTATTGTTATATCATATTTCTAGGGTTTTAAAGTGTGAATAAGCATGTTGTAAGTATGAAACAAGTATGATTATAATTTGAACATTGTATAAACATAAATGTATCTTGATTTTGTGTAAAATGCGGTACTCGAGATTGTTTGCGCTATTGTGTAAGCATGAATAAACAAGTATGAATAAGATGCAGTTTCCATTATGATCATAGTCTTGAGATTACAAGGATTGAAATGAAATATGAATACAAGCTTTCTAAAAATAGAAAGTATGACAATACAAAAGTTACAATTATCGACATAAAATTTCAATGAAAAAGCTGCTAGATGATTACCAACACATACGAAATGGTGTTAATTGATGATAAGAGATCGATAATTATCTCAGTTGCCTTTTTCATGTTTAATTCCTAATCAGTTTTCAAGAAAACGAACAACTTTCACAAAATAAGTCACATGATCAATTACGGCACACTTGGTCGAACATGGTGATATTAGGTTAAAATTGGTCACATTAAAGATGATTACCAACAAACTAGAACAAATTCAAGCAAACTACAATAAATTCAACAAAATTTTATATGAACAATATACATACATATATATATATATATATATATAGAGAGAGAGAGAGAGAGATGATTAGGATCATTTGTGAACAACTTCTTAAGAGTGAATTGAGTGAACTAATCTTGGACTTTGATCAATTTTTAGATTAAAAGGGTAGAGATATTAGTAGTACTTTTAATTAAAATCACTTAGTTTTCTCATCCCTTAACTCTCTCTCTCTCATTTATAATTATTTCTCTATTATTTTAATTATAAGAGATTAAAGGCTAATGTTTATTTTTAAATAAACTCTTATGTTCTTTTTAGAATTAAATATTAAGCTTAATTAAATTATGTTTGTTTACATATGTGTATACAGGTCAGTATATACAAGACTTATACACTTGTGTTATAATTATATCTTGTTCCCACAGTCGTTATAAACCAGATTTATACACATGTGTATTATTCAAAGTACAATGTGTATAAACTAACAACTTTGTATCTTGTATAAATTGATAGTTAGCGAGACTGTACACATGTGTATAAACTAACATTTGTGTATCTTGTATAAACTCATACTATCGAAACTGTACACACGTGTATACACTAACAACTGTGTATCTTGTATATACGGAAACTAGCAAGATTTTAGGAATTTTGATTATAAGTTTAATAAATGCAATTACAAAAAACGCAAATACACTTCTGTCCCAATTAATTTAAAGGGAAGTTACAACGTTATAATTACAATCTTGCCATTGTTTAAGAATCTCTAGATCATATAATCCAATGGCTCAGATTAGTTCACACAATTCACTCTCAACATAGTGTTCTCTCTAGAACTTTACCCTATATAATGGGCTAGTTAACGTACAATTTGTCTTAACGTACGATGTGCACGAGACGTAGTTACAACATGCGGATCTTTATTCATAACATGTGCATTTTTTTTACAACATGCAGGTTTTTTTTAACATGTGGACTTTGGTATTTTACAACATGCGGGTTTTTCGTTATGGAGGTTATAACTTGCGGAATTCACATCTAATACGCTCGTACGATAAGGAACATTGTACATTACACAAATTCACTTTTGGTCATAACAAGTCATTATAGTGTTTATGACATGTGTATGATGATTAGTATGTTGATGAGCTTATCATTTGCTATTAGTTGTTTATTTGTTACACTTAGTCAGATTACATCATAAAATGTTAAATTAGTGTTCATCGCATGTGTATGACGATTAACACATTCATAGTCTTAGTAAGTTGGTTTAGGTCATACAAAGTCACATTAGATCATAAAAAGTCATTTTTAGGTGATTTAAATTTCCACATCCTACATATATATTTTGTTATTTCTAGGGGTGTGCATGGTTCGGTTTGATTTTTGGGTAAAATCAAAACCGAAACCGAAATGTCGGTTTTCAGATTTTTAAAACCATTTGGTTTCGGTTTTTTCAGTTTTTATGTCGGTTCAGTTCGGTTTTTCGGTTATTCGGTTTTTTGGAGCAAAATTATATAAGATTCAAAAATAAAAAGTATAATTTTAAAATATAAGAATCTTTCTTATATGTTTACATTTAAATGATCATAGTTAACCTTTTTAATTAATATTGTTTACATAAATCTAACCTCTAATTTTTTTTATGTTTCTCTAAAATTTTTATTAAGATATTCTTTTATAATTATCTTAAGATAATTTTATTTTTATCTTTATATTAAATTTTGTTATTTTTAGTAGGTAATAAGTAAATAGATCATTTCAAGTATAAATAAACATGTAATGTTTAATTATAAACACCTAACATTCAAGAATAAAGTTAATAATTTCTATTAGCATTGGGTTAAACACTTAAACTTAAACATAAAAATTATGGTTTGTAACCTATCGGTTCGGTTCGGTTTTTTGGTTATTGAAAATGGTTACCCTGAAAACCGAACCGAAATTTTCGGTTATTAAATATCTGAAAACCGAACCGTCGGTTTTTATTTCGGTTGTTTTTCTTCGGTTCGGTTTTATCGATTATTTCAATTACGATTCGTTTATTTCGGTTTTCTGCTCAACCCTAGTTACTCGAGTGGATAACTTCTCTACTTAGCTGGTGCCACACAGGTTCTACACCTACTAACAAATTCAATTTTTTTTGTCATGGTTCTTTTCTTTTTCTTGTTAACACAAATTATGATTAGCACCTCTCTATTTATTTGTTTTTTATTCTACAAAACGCAAAATTATTGCTCAAATTGGGATTAAACTTGGGTTTCTTTATTTAAAACCAAAAGTCTAACCAAATGTGCTACTCACCTATATATTTGATTTTATAGACGAAATATATATTATTTAACTACTAATAACTTAGTTTTGGTTAATTTATATTTTTAACCATTAATACTTTATTTTTTATTAGTCGTCCTTTTTGTTTATATAATTTTCAGTTCTTTTCTGTGATTAACATTATAAGTGCCAAATTTTCAATTATAAGCATTGGAATCGATGCTATAGAAAAGGTTATGATTATCATTTTTGCGATTTAAACACATATCCACAACTTTTTGGGTTTATCATGACCTTTTCGTCATGGATATTCATAAATGATACCAACTGAGTCTCTCTGTGTAGCGCAGGTTTATTTTACTAGTATAACTACAATAACAGGAGGCGTGCATAGTGCCTTTCATTACCGGCCAATTTGGGCGGCACAAGTCTTGTAGGATATGGTTTTTACAGAACGTAAATAAGAAAATCATTTGCTTAAACAAAAAATATTTGAAAAAATTACACGTTTTGTCCTTTATGTTTGTAACTTTTTCAGGCGGTGTCCTTTGGTGCAAAATTTGACGAGCTTGGTACTTAATGTTTTAAAGAGTTAATTGTCATTTTCACCCCTGTGGTTTGTTCACCTTTGTCATTTAAAGCCAATTTTCAAGACATACACAAGTTTTCTCCCTAACATATCATAAATGTGCCACTTTAGTCCAAAAATTAAAACGTAGTTAAGGTACACAGGTTAAATGAAGGGTACGATTGTCACTTCATATTTCTTTTATTTTCACCTTATTTAATGTTAGATAATTAAATCCCAACCCCTTTAAAACCCATTCACCTCCAAGTCATATTAGAAACCCTAACCCTAATTCGATTGATCCCAAAATTCAAGGGCCCCAAAATCCAAAATTTTAAAGATCCTTGTCTTGAAACAATGGTCCTATACACCCATTGTGGTTCTCAAACAATTATGAAAACTTCATGGACCTCTACAAACCTTAGATGAAAGTTATTCATTTGCATTACTCGAAGAATGGGATATGGGTTTGTGGATTGGGCAGAGGGTCCATCGTGTGAAAGGGCAGTTGAAGTCTTTCGAAATTTTGGCTGAACAATAAGCTATAACTGCGCAAATCAAGTTACAGACCATCAACAAGAAGCTTTAAGGATGGTAACTGAAATTAGGCACTTTCAAGAACAAGTTTACGGATGGCAGTGAAGTATACAAGAATGAAGATGATCTGAATGTTTAGCTGTAACACCCAAAAACGGGTTTGTTAATCAAACCACGTTAATATTAAAGAGCGGGTAAAAGACCGTTAGTGGTAAAAGTGAATCGTAAACAAAACAACTAGGAACAAATTAACCTAGTTAATAACATGTATATAAGTAACAAGACAACAAGTTATAGTGTCATTTATAATCAACATTAAACTTAGGGACCAAAGCTGCCAAAAAGGGAACTTATGTTATAAAATCTCAATAATTAAAACATAAAACACATAGTTAGTGTGTGTGTTCTATTGCTGGAGAACAAGGGGAAACCCTAGTTCATACTTAATCCATCAAATTGAAGATCAATTCAAGACCCAAATCATTGTATGAACATGATTATTGGTCACCTCGATTAGGGGATCATATGGTATGTCTAAAAACTTAGATTGGTGAAAGTTATAATTTGAGACAAGTAGAATACTTGCAATTAGATAGTTGGATTATGATCCAAAGATGGAATTAAGTGTATGTGTATGCTTGATTTCGTTAAACTTAAAGAAATTATTCACTATTTGATGTAAGATTACTTGTAGGTTATTTACATGTAGATGTTGAAGTGGGTTTTGGTTATATGATGAATAGATGATACATAAGTGTTCATGATCATCATAATTGTATGTATGTGTAAGATATTGAACAAATTAGAGGTTCGAATAAGTGTTCGTACATAACTTGAAATGGGTTTTGTATGATATGATGAATTGATGTTATGACAATGTTAACGAATGTTTGAGATCATGTTGTCTACTAGTTTGTATGTAGAATTTAATTATATTAGGTATTTAGATGAATATCTAGAAATATGATGAGATGACGTTTTGTGATGATGAAACAATTCCAAGTTCTTGTGTAATTATCGATAGATTAGCATGTGATTGTAGAAACTATGTTAATTTGATATTAAAAATTGCATGAACTTGGATTGGGAAATGTAGCTATAATGGTGGCATAAGAATAGCGCATACCGGGTAATTAACGAAATGCCTAAAGGGGTTGTTAAACTTATTCGTGAGTTAGTATGTGTAAATAGGCAGTTGACTTTTAAAAGTCAAAATAATAGTTTGACGCTTGATAAGCTAGGTGGAGGTTTGGGAAGAAGCGGGTCAAACGAAACAAGTACGCGGAAAAAAAGCATAATTGGATTTCAAGGTAAGTAAAGCTTACATCCTTAAAATAGTAAATTTACTTATGTAGTTGAATAAGCGTTTTGGGTATTCGGAATGAGATATGAAATACAAAGTTCCGACGTGAATCAATATGGGTCAGAACAAGTGAAATTAGTAATAAACCATATTTGATGGTAAAAAGAGTAAAACAGTAACTTAGTCATATGATGATGAATAATAAAGAGTTTTGAAACGTTACCTTATGGTGTAAACCATAATGGGTAATAAGGGGTAAACTAGTAATCCGGTCATGAGTTGACAAATAAATATTAAATTTTGAAACAGACACTGTAACATTCATGTAAAACGGGTTCCAAAACCCGCTCCGTTTGAGAATTAAGTATTTAATAGAATTTGGTTGTGCATTTATTAAATTTTGTTACTTAATTTTATTAATTATGATTAACAAATAAATTATATAAAAAAATAATAACCAATAAAAGAATAAGTAAAGTAATTAAACTTAAATAATAAAAAAATAAAATAAAATGAACAAAAGGGTAGCCGGGATTCGAACGCGGATCCCCCACAAAGCACACACAACGTTCACCACTACACTACACACATATATCTGAAATAAACCCAACTTAAATGATATTTATATTAAAACAACATTCTGAATTCAATTTCAAAAAAAAATCACCCGCCTGTAACCGATCGTAACTCCCAAACCATTAACATTTTCTGTTTCATTCAAGAATTCAACGGAAGAAACTTATTTCAATCATTGCATTAAGTCTCAATCATGACAGTTCGGTATAGAATATATTAGGAAGTTAATTTCTTTGACCAAACCGTTCGAGAACTGAAATATAAAACCAGACATTCACCTGTAAATAGTGCATCCTAACCTATTCTGAAATTCGCTCACAACTCTCAGCTCCTCCAAAAACCTCCCTAAGATCTTGCCGCAAGTCGCCGGAAAACTTCGTCGGAAACCGAGATCATCACTACGAGTCGGTATAATCCTTTACATCCTTCTGTAATCCATTATTTAGCATGTTTCAGTCTTAAATTGATCAACGAAAACTGATGAATCATGTCTCAATCGGAAATTATGATTTTGGGTTTCAGTTTATAAAGAAGACGAAGTTTTATGTGTATATAAATGTAATTAAATTTGCTATTTTTATCGCGTTAGACACAGTCCAGTGGTGGACTGTGTGCAATTTTAAACCACATGTCCCGGGTTCGAGTCTTAGCTATCGCCGGTTGTTTGAGATAAAACCTTTTTTTCTTAAAGCTTAATTAAATCATTTTTCAGTAAGTCTATAAGTATAATATAAATTCAGTTATAAATGGGTTAGACACCCAACCCAGCTGGTAGTGCTGGGTGCATCACATGTAGAGGTCGCGGGTTCGAGGCATACTCAGGGCAGCAGTTCAACTGGTTTTAGAATCTTTTTAAATTAAATAATTTCTGAAATATCCTAACTACTATATAATAATAATAAAATCAGAGATTTCGGGTTAGACACGTAGCTCAGTTGGTAGAGCTCCGTGCACGTATGCGTGAGGTCACGAGTTCGAATATCACACGCTGTCAAATCCATACACATAAAAACCGGTCAGACCGGTCAGGTCTGACAAGACCCATATTTTTTTATTACTTTCTACTTTAATTAATTCCATATTAAAAATCATTAAAATACTTAAAATAGGCCTTTTTAGGTTTAAAAAATCATTAAATACTGCAAAAATTAACCTAAAAATCTAATAAAAGCATTAATTAAAAATGTTAACTTTTATTTATTTATCGAATTATTTCGTTATTATTTAGGTTAGTTTCTCTCATGGTTAAATCCAAATTGGTGCGCTTTTGTCGTCAATCCAAGAAAACGCACCCAATGTGAGTTAATCATTACAAATTCCCCCTTTTAATCATGTTTTAGGGTGTATCATGTGTCGTTTACATATTTTATTTATTTAAACACTTGTGCTAACACCATTATGTGATCTAGTGTGTATATTTTGTTGTTGTTGTTATATGTGGTTACATTATGTCATTTCAGTGCAATCATTCATACAAGGCCCATCAGTTCCTCGTTGGATACGAGTTGAGCATTGTGTGTCTCATTAGATCGGCTCCGTTTGATTGAGCCTTGATCTCACAGTTCATCATTTATCATGCATGTGTACATTGTTGACATTATGTGGTTGCTGGTTTGTTTATATATACATATGCTCATATATGGTCTTTGCACATTTTTTTAAATTAATAAATGAAATTAAATTGTTTAAATGTTTAATTTAGATTCAGTCGCCAACTTTTTTTGACCCAAACTCTTGTTTTATACATGATACATGTGGACAGACTGAGGAGAGGAACACATAGGATTGGCCTTAGAAGATGAATAAAATACACTATGTTAGAACAATGTTTCTTGTGTTTGTATGTTTCTTTGTGTTTGGATATTTCCTTTAAATTTTAATTAATAAATATGAAACCTAATGATAGTAAATGTCATGAGCTTCGATGAAAACCCAATCATGCCCCGACTTCTACTTCCGCTGCGGGTGAGGGTGTGACAGATTGGTATCAGAGCTCTGACTATAGGGATATGTGATAGGTTATTAGACCCTTAGAGCCTATAATATAGTTGATTAGATTTTTAAATGCTTACGTGTTACATGCAAACTCATGATGTTTATTTGTTTCATATTTATTTCACACACAAATGCATGCAAGCATTTTCAGTATTACATGTTACTGTTTGATATTTATTGTGGCTTATATATTCTTAACATATCATGACTATGCAAACACACACAACACAATTTCACAAATTTTCATGATTTCTTTCTCAAGGATTTTGTAATGATTTCATGTTTTCAATCTCATCAAAGTGAGTTCTACGATGAGCATGTGGTAACAGGAAGGGTACGAGTACCGGTAGTCTGGACGTCCTGTGTAGGATTGGCATTCGTATAAATCCAATATAATGGACCATTTTTCCTACCTGGGGACTAACGATGAGAGTACGAAGGACCTATTAGGCCAAAGCAAGCCACACCAAACGTTGTGTGAACTAACCCCACTTTGAGTTGTCATTGTGTCGACACCTGGACACCCTCCGACCTTATATCTTGCAATCATATTTTACTATTTTCATTCGGGTGATGCGAGCATTAACAAGCCAACACCAATGTGAACCCTACAAAGCCCAGTAGTCATAGGGGCCCACATAAGTACCTAGGCCAAAGTATGGGAGACATTTGGGGCCCAAACATGAGCAAAGCCTAAGACATCCTATGGATGTAGTAAATTTATTTTCTCAATTATTTTGTGAATGTTGTTTTCTTTTTTTTACGACAATTGACACCTAAAAACAATCAACTCATAATCTCGCTACGTATTTCCTGTAGATGTCTGCTAGACACTCTCGAGGTGGTAGAAGGTCAGGAAGATCTGGCGAGCGCATGGGCGCTCAAATAGCCCAACAGATGGCTGCCATACTTCCCAACACCGTCGTACAAGTCCAACAAACTCTTGCCGCCAATCCCATCAACCCTACCAATCAAGAAGGTCAAAATGTTGCCAATCCTTCCCCCAACACCACCAAATGCACCTACAAGCATTTCAAATCCTGCGATCCTCCAAAATACGAGGGGACTGAAGGTGTCACCGCCCTCCTCCGTTGGTTTGAGGAGATGGAAAGCACTTTTCTCAACTGCGATTGTCTAGATGATCGTAAGGTGCGATATGCTATCGGTCGTTTGTACGGGGTAGCACTTACATGGTGGAACATAGAGAAAGGAAAGTGAGGTGCTGAAACTGCTATGGCCTTAACCTGGGAAGAGTTGAGGGAGCTCATGACAAGACGTTTCTGTCCAAGAAGCGAAATCAAGAAATTGGAGGATGAGTTTTATTCTTTGAAACAAAAGGAGGGAGACCACACAACATACAATAAGAGATTTCTCGAGTTGAATAAGATGGTCCCCAACTTGTTCACTCCACTCCCATCGTTTAATTGAGCACTACATTCGAGGTCTTCCTCGAAAATTCAAGATTCTGTGTTGAGTACTACACCTGCAACCCTCGAAGCTGCAATGGAGCTGGCTACTGAGCTCACGGAAAATCACATTCGAAATAGAGATTTTAAAGATGAGAAGAAGAGAGACAAGATACCTGCTAAAACCCCAACCCCAATCCAAAATAGGTTCGTCTTCTAAGTTTGCTGGTAAAAGGAAACGAAATGGGAAGAATTTCGCCGTTACCCATACCAGTCCCCCTATCGCTGTTGCCCCAATCACACAAGTTACTCCTCCTGCCGTCCCATTCAAGAAACCTTGCATAGGATCTCACCCAAAATGCAACCGATGCCAATATCACCACCCTCCAGAGAACCCATGTCAATATTGCACAAGTTGTGGTCGTGCAGGTCACACAATTCAAACTTGTCGCATTCTCCAAAAGCCAAACCGCAATCAACCTCAAGCCCAACCCAACAATCAAGTGTTAAGCCAAGCCCAATACCAACAACCTCTACTCTTACCGCCTGCTCAACCTATGGCCCAACCCTACTATCAACCGAATTACCTTATGATGCAACCAGTCAGAGCATGTTTCAACTGTGGTGATCCAACCCATTTCCGAAACACTTTCCCACGTTTAGTGAACATCATAAATGCCCAAGCCCAAGCCAATCCAGTTAATCAAGCCAACCAAGCTAATCCACCCGCAAGAGGAAGAGCATTCAACATCAGTGCCAATCAAGCTAAGGCTGATAATAATGTGGTTAACGGTACTTTTCTCATTAACGGTAATTATGCATCTATACTATTTGACACTGGTGCGGATAAGAGTTTCGTGTCCTTAGAATTCGAAACGATACTTGAATTACCCCGCGTTAGTCTAGACGAATCCTTCACGGTGGAAGTTCCTGATGGTGAACCTATTACGTTAGACACAATTATTCGAGATTGCACTCAATGATCACGATTTCTCAATTGATCTTATCCCTATGAAATTGGGTAGTTTTGAAGTCCTCATTGGTATGGACTGGCTTAGTCAGCATCACGCTAAAGTTGTTTGTTACGAGAAGTTTATTCGAATTCCTCTCGCTGACGGTCAAACTTTACATATCTTTTGTGAAAACCCTTCCAAAGGGCTCCAACTGATGTCATGGCTCTGATACCAATCTGTCACACCCCGACCCGCAGCGGAATAAGAGTCGGGGCATAATTGGGTTATCACCAAAGCTCATGATATTTACTAATATGTTTCATATTTATTAAAGTCAAAATTACATTCTCAATAATCCAAACATGTCCATACAAATACAAAGAAAAATAACCAACTAAACAATCCAAGCTCTAAACCAGTTTATTCTTCTAAGCCAATCCTATGTGTTTCTTGCTACAGCTGGTTCACCTGTATCATGTGTAAAAATGGGGGTTTTTGGATCAACATAAGTTAGCGAGTGAACCTTATTAAATAAACATTTATTATTGATTTCTTGTTTTTTTATCAAGGAAAAATTGTGCAATAGTCATCAGTGAGCAAATGTAAATAATCAATCAGTAACAATAACAACCACCAACTATAACATACAATAACATACAATAACAAAAATGGGGAACGAACGGCCTATGATAAATGTATGTACTGAAAATGATAAATGTCTGTGCGATCAAGGCTCAATCAAACGGAGCCGATCGTATTGCATGTACTGAAAATGATAAATGTCTGTGCGATCAAGGCTCAATCAAACGGAGCCGATCGTATGTTAGCACGCCAGGTTCACGCTCATAATGTAATGGGGAACATGCTCAACGCTCATAATGTAATGGGGAGCGGCGGCCTATGAAATTGCATGTACTGAAAATAATAAATTTAATCTAAACAATAACCATACAAAAGTTGAAACAAGCTGAATACACATTTGTTCATGGTATGATGTATGCACAATGATTTAAATATAATAAATGGTAAGACACATGATACACCCCAAAAACGTGATTAAAACGGGGAATTTGTAAAGATTCACTCACATTGGGTGCGTTTGGTTTGAGATGATGAGATGCGCACGAGTTGGAAGGATTGAACAACGAGAATTAACTAACCTAAATAATAACGGAAAATATAGTAAATGAGTGGATTTTATTAATAATCTTAATAGGATTTTTAGATATATTTTTGTGAGTTTAAGGCTATTTCCTATCTTTAAAAACATTATTTTTAAGTATTTTTAATTGATTTTTAAATTAAATTAAATAAATAAAAATATAAAAATATGTTGACTTTTGCATTGACCGTTGACCGTTGACCGTTTGACTGTTTGACCGGTTTTATTGTGTAAGTGTATGCGCCGGGTGAGGCTCGAACCCGAGACCTCCCGTTCGCGTGCACGCAGCTCTACCAACTGAGCTACGTGTCTAACCTGAAATAATCCTGTTTTTAATTATATTTATATACTAATTCAGTTTATTCAAAATTCATTTATTTTTAAAAAGGATTTTAGTTATCAACCCGGTGCTGTCAACAGGTCTCGAACCCGAGACCTGTGCTTTAACGTTACACACAGTCCACCGCTGGACTGTGTGTCTAACTTGGTTATTATACAGATTTTTATTATACTTAACATCTAACGGCGAAAAGGATCCGGTTCAGTTAGAAAAACAAAACATTTTTATTACAGAGCATACGTGTGTCAAGAATCGAACTCGCGGCATGTGATATGTATGTGCACACAGTCCATCGCTGGACTGTGTGTCTAACCCATTTATAATACCGATTTTAATTAATCTTATAATGTTATCACACTTCGTCTTCTTCGCTAAATTTACAGGCAACTATTTACTCAACTGTTTCTTGCTTTAAAACGATTAACAAACATTCATAAGACTAAAATGAAATGGCAGAGACGGTGTTGGAAGTAAACATACCGGAGGAATGATTTATCTCAGAATTCCGGCAAGGCGTCGGCTCTGTTTTTATGAACTTCAACCGAGCGAACAAATTAACCGTTTTGATTAGCTAATTGTGGAATTGAAGTACTAAACAAGAGTTAACAGAAGGTTTGAATGTCTATACGTTTTACAGCTGAAGATAAGGATTTTCAGAAGTTTTCCGGCGAGGGTGAGTTATCCGATATCGTCGTCTGAAATTGATTCCGATTGAAGGGTTTGAGTTAGTAACAGCTTAACAACTGATAGACAACGAAAGAATTTAGAGACTCACTGATTTGGTGGAAAATACGGTTTTTCGGCGAAAGTTCGGCGAGTCCAAATAGCTTCTCCGACGAACTGAAAGTTGTGCGAAAATGCAATTGGAGGTTTGCAGAGTGTGTCTGAGTCGCGAGAGGGGTCTTTGATTGAAGTAATTCCGGAATTGAAAGTTTTCGGTTATTAAAACCGATCCATTCTTGAATTTAAGTTTATTCAAAGCAAACTTGATTGAAGGTGTCGGTGCATCGGTTAAACTCAGTAAACCGTGATCAATCAAACGTGTTTGGACGTTTGGTGACCGATTTCGGTTACAGTTAGCGTAATCAGGTCGCTTCATGATTGTCTATAAGATTTATTTGTTTCCTAGAGTTGACAGAAAACAACAAGTGGCGGAGTGGTTATGTGTGTGTGTGTTAAGTCTTTGGAGTTCTTTCCAGCTAACCCGGGTTCGAGTCCCGGCAGCCTCATTTTCTTTTTAATTATTTTATTTTTACTTTTTATCAATTATAACTTTTATAGTTTAGTTTGTTTATTAATTATGCATCACTAAAAAATTAAAATGGACATAAATACGCAACGAGACATTTATAACTTGATATTTGATTACAAACGGAGCGGGTTTGGAAAACCCGTTTTTGACAAATGTTACAGTATCCCCTACTTTTAGGAATTTCGTCCCGAAATTCAAGTAGTAGTAGTAGTAGGAAAAAGATGCGGGTATTTTTCGCGCATTGAATCTTCACGTTCCCAAGTAAACTCAGGTCCCCGTTTCGACTCCCAGCGTACCCTAACAATTGGAATGCGACTTCGTCGAAGATGTTTTTCTCCGAAGTCCATGATCTCTACAGGTCTTTCAACAAAATGCATAGATTCATCAATCTGAATATCTTCCAGAGGAATATGGAGGTTTTCATCAGCGAGGCACTTTTCAAGTTTGATACATGGAATGTGGGATGAATCCTGTTGAGTTCTTCTGGTAGATCAAGCTTGTATGCTACAGGTCCTACTCTTTCGAGTATCTTGAAAGGTCCTACGTAGTGTGGTGCTAGCTTGCCTTTTTGACCAAAACGAACTACTCCCTTCCACGGTGATACTTTTAAAAGTACATGATCACCAATGTTAAACTCCAAAGGCTTCCGTCGTTTATCTGCATAACTCTTTTGACGACTTTGAGCCGCTAGAAGATTGTTTCGAATCTGATGAATCTTGTCTGTGGTTTCTTGAATCAATTCTGGACCACTGATTTGAGCTTCCCCAATTTCATGCCAACATATTGGAGATCGGCACTTACGACCATATAAAGCTTCAAAAGGTGCCATGCCGATGCTTGAATGATAGCTGTTGTTGTACGAAAATTCAACTAATGGTAGATGAGCGTCCCAATTTCCCTTGAAGTCTATGACACATGCTCGAAGCATATCTTCAAGAGTTTGAATGGTGCGTTCAGATTGTCCATCAGTTTGAGGATGATAGGCGGTACTGAGATCTAATCGCGTACCCAAAGCGGCTTGTACTGCTTGCCATGTTCGTGAAGTGAAACGACCATCACGATCTGAAATAATGCTTAACGGTACACCATGTCGGCTTACGATTTCGCTGATATAAATACGAGCTAGCTTTTCGTTCTTTGAATCTTCGCGGATAGGAATAAAGTGATCTGATTTTGTAAGTCGGTCAATGATTACCCAGATAGTGTCATACCCACCAGAAGTGCGAGGTAACCCGGTAATGAAGTCCATGGTTATGTTTTCCCACTTCCATACAGGTATTTCAGGTTGGACCAGAAGTCCTGAGGGTCTTTGGTGTTCAGCTTTCACCTTGGAACATGTAAGGCACTTGGAAACAAAAACAGCAATATCCTTTTTCATTCCAGGCCACCAATAGGTGTATAGAAGGTCTTGATACATCTTATCGGCTCCTGGGTGTATAGAGTATCGTGTTTTGTGAGCCTCATTCATAAGAATTTCACGAAGGTTGTTGTGGTCAGGAATCCATATGCGATCTAGATAGTACAGAATACCGTCAGATTTAGTTTCAATTCTAAGCTCAGCTCCACAGGACAGCTCCTTTCGTACATCATCTTTCGTTACTGAAACATGTTGGGCTTCTCGAATTTGATCTTTAATGTCAGTTATGATTTGCGAACATAGAAGACGAATGGAGTTCGCATAACCCTTTCGACTGAGTGCATCAGCCACCACATTTGCTTTGCCAGGGTGGTACCGAATTTCACAGTCGTAGTCATTTAGCAGTTCGACCCATCTTCGTTGCCTCATGTTTAACTCCTTTTGATTGAAGATATGTTGAAGACTCTTGTGGTCAGTGTATATTTCACACTTAGTACCGTAGAGATAATGTCTCCATATCTTAAGAGCAAACACAACGGCTCCAAGTTCTAGGTCATGGGTGGTGTAGTTCTTCTCATGAGTCTTGAGTTGTCTCGAAGCATAAGCTATAACCTTTCCTCTTTGCATTAGAACACAGCCTTGTCCTTGCCCTGACGCGTCGCAATAAACCACGAATTCATCACAACCTTCAGGCAGAGTGAGGATTGGTGCATCACAGAGTTTTTGTTTAATGGTTTGGAAGGCTTCTTCTTGTTTGGGTCCCCATATGAAGGGTTTTCCCTTATGAGTTAAAGCCGTGAGTGGTACAGCAATGCGAGAGAAGTTTGAAATGAAACGGCGATAATAACCAGCCAAACCAAGGAATGATCTTACTTCAGTTGGTGTACGTGGCGCTTGCCATTCTTGTACCGCTTTGATCTTTGAGGGGTCGACATGTATTCCCTTGTCGTTGACTACATGTCCAAGGAATTGTACCTCTTTTAACCAGAATTCGCATTTGGAGAATTTGGCGTAAAGCTTTTCATTCTCTAGAAGTGTAAGGATGAGTGGAAGATGTCGTTCATGATCAGACTTAGACTTTGAATAAATGAGGATGTCGTCGATGAAGACTATAACAAAACGATCGAGATAAGGTTTGCAGACTCTGTTATTAGATCCATGAAGACAGCTGGAGCGTTGGTTAAACCAAATGGCATGACCATGAATTCATAATGACCATAACGAGTTCGGAAAGCGGTCTTTGGGACGTCTTCTTCATGTACTCTAAGTTGATGATAACCAGATCGAAGGTCGATTTTTGAAAAGCAGCTGGCACCTTGAAGTTGGTCAAGAAGATCATCAATGCGAGGTAATGGATAGCGATTCTGATTGTTAACTTGTTGAGTTCTCTGTAGTCGATGCACATGCGAAACGATCCATCTTTCTTTTTCACAAAAAGGACAGGTGCATCCCCAAGGCGGGAGCTAGGACGTATGAATCCTTTGTCAGTCAACTCTTGCAATTGACTGGCTAGCTCTTGCATTTCAGAGGGGGCTACCCTATAAGGAGACTTTGCAACTGGTGTAGCACCAGGTACGAGATCGATGCGAAATTCGACTTCTCTCACGGGAGGAAGTCCTGAAATGTCGTCAAGAAAAACTTGCGGAAAATCTTTTACTACTGGGATGTCTTCAAGTTTCTTCTCCATAGTTCCCTTTTTGACGACATGGGTTAAAAATGCGACATAATTCTTGCGAAGATATTTTTGAGCTTGAAGACAGGACATTAATCTGAGCCCTTTCGACGAGGTTTCTCCAAAGATTCGTAGAGTCTGACCGTTTGAAAGAGGAATGCGTATAATCTTTTCGTGGCATACAACTTCCGCCTGATGTTGGCTGAGCCAGTCCATACCAATTATAATGTCAAAGCTTCCCAACTTCATAGGAATGAGATCAACTGGAAAGTCGTGGTCGTTTAAGGTGAGAGTACAATTGCGTATAATAGAGTTTAATGAGACCGGTTTCCCGTCAGCAACTTCTACTGTTATGGATTCCATGAGCTTATCACGATTTTGGTTTAGGATGGGTTCAAACTCTAAGGACACAAAACTTTTATCCGCGCCAGTATCAAACAACATGGATGCATAACTACCATTGATAAGGAAGGTACCGTTAACCACATTGCTGTCAGCTCTAGCCTGATTATCGTTGATGTTGAAAGCTCTTCCTCTTGCAGGTGGAGGAGCTTGGTTTGCTTGATTCACCGGATTGGCTTGGGCTTGAGCATGAATAATGTTCACCAACCTTGGACAAGTGTTTCTAAAATGGCTTGGGTCTCCACAATTGTAGCAAGCCTGGATAGGATGTACAATGGGATAGTTGGGTTGGTAGTATGATTGGGCTAAATGTTGGGTAGGTGGTAGTAGTAGGGGTTGTTGGGCTTGACCAATTATTTGTTGGTGGGTTTGGGTTGAAGGCTGGTGGCGGTTCGTTCGCTGAGGTATGCGACAGGTTTGAACAGTATGACCTGCGCGACCACAGCCGGTGCAATGTTGGCAGGGATGATCGGGAAAGTGGTGGTATTGGCAACGGTTGCATTTTGGTAACGGGCCAGAGTATGGCCTTTTGTATGGTACAGGTGAAGGGGCAACTTGGGTAATGGGTGCAGCAGGAATAGGGAAATTGGTTTGTGTAACAGCGAAGTTTCTGGTGTTACGCTTCCTCTTGTTAGCAAACTTAGAGGAGGAGGTGGAATGGTTTGAAGTTTGGCCCTCAACGGGGGCTTTCTTTTTCTCTTCTTTAAACTTACCGTTGCGAATTCGATTCTCGGTCAGTTCAGTAGCTAGTTCCATAGCAGCTTCAAGTGTTGCTGGCGAAGTGCTGAGAACTGAATCTTGAATTTTCGAGGGAAGACCTCGAATATAATGTGGTTAACGGTACTTTTTCATTAACGGTAATTATGCATCTATACTATTTGACACTGGCGCGGATAAGAGTTTCGTGTCCTTAGAATTCGAAACGATACTTGAATTACCCGCGTTAGTCTAGACGAATCCTTCACGGTGGAAGTTCCTGATGGTGAACCTATTACGTTAGACACAATTATTCGAGATTGCACTCAATGATCACGATTTCTCAATTGATCTTATCCCTATGAAATTGGGTAGTTTTGAAGTCCTCATTGGTATGGACTGGCTTAGTCAGCATCACGCTAAAGTTGTTTGTTACGAGAAGTTTATTCGAATTCCTCTCGCTGACGGTCAAACTTTACATATCTTTTGTGAAAACCTTCCAAAGGGCTCCAACTGATGTCATGGCTCTGATACCAATCTGTCACACCCGACCCGCAGCGGAATAAGAGTCGGGGCATAATTGGGTTATCACCAAAGCTCATGATATTTACTAATATGTTTCATATTTATTAAAGTCAAAATTACATTCTCAATAATCCAAACATGTCCATACAAATACAAAGAAAAATAACCAACTAAACAATCCAAGCTCTAAACCAGTTTATTCTTCTAAGCCAATCCTATGTGTTTCTTGCTGCAGCTGGTTCACCTGTATCATGTGTAAAAATGGGGGTTTTTGGATCAACATAAGTTAGCGAGTGAACCTTATTAAATAAACATTTATTATTGATTTCTTGTTATTTTTATCAAGGAAAAATTGTGCAATAGTCATCAGTGAGCAAATGTAAATAATCAATCAGTAACAATAACAACCACCAACTATAACATACAATAACAAAAATGGGGAACGAACGGCCTATGATAAATGTATGTACTGAAAATGATAAATGTCTGTGCGATCAAGGCTCAATCAAACGGAGCCGATCGTATTGCATGTACTGAAAATGATAAATGTCTGTGCGATCAAGGCTCAATCAAACGGAGCCGATCGTATGTTAGCACGCCAGGTTCACGCTCATAATGTAATGGGGAACATGCTCAACGCTCATAATGTAATGGGGAGCGGCGGCCTATGAAATTGCATGTACTGAAAATAATAAATTTAATCTAAACAATAACCACACAAAAGTTGAAACAAGCTGAATACACATTTGTTCATGGTATGATGTATGCACAATGATTTAAATATAATAAATGGTAAGACACATGATACACCCCAAAAACGTGATTAAAACGGGGAATTTGTAAAGATTCACTCACATTGGGTGCGTTTGGTTTGAGATGATGAGATGCGCACGAGTTGGAAGGATTTGAACAACGAGAATTAACTAACCTAAATAATAACGGAAAATATAGTAAATGAGTGGATTTTATTAATAATCTTAATAGGATTTTTAGATATATTTTTGTGAGTTTAAGGCTATTTCCTATCTTTAAAAACATTATTTTTAAGTATTTTTAATTGATTTTTAAATTAAATTAAATAAATAAAAATATAAAAATATGTTGACTTTTGCATTGACCGTTGACCGTTGACCGTTTGACTGTTTGACCGGTTTTATTGTGTAAGTGTATGCGCCGGGTGAGGCTCGAACCCGAGACCTCCCGTTCGCGTGCACGCAGCTCTACCAACTGAGCTACGTGTCTAACCTGAAATAATCCTGTTTTTAATTATATTTATATACTAATTCAGTTTATTCAAAATTCATTTATTTTTAAAAAGGATTTTAGTTATCAACCCGGTGCTGTCAACAGGTCTCGAACCGAGACCTGTGCTTTAACGTTACACACAGTCCACCGCTGGACTGTGTGTCTAACTTGGTTATTATACAGATTTTTATTATACTTAACATCTAACGGCGAAAAGGATCCGGTTCAGTTAGAAAAACAAAACATTTTTATTACAGAGCATACGTGTGTCAAGAATCGAACTCGCGGCATGTGATATGTATGTGCACACAGTCCATCGCTGGACTGTGTGTCTAACCCGTTTATAATACCGATTTTAATTAATCTTATAATGTTATCACACTTCGTCTTCTTCGCTAAATTTACAGGCAACTATTTACTCAACTGTTTCTTGCTTTAAACGATTAACAAACATTCATAAGACTAAAATGAAATGGCAGAGACGGTGTTGGAAGTAAACATACCGGAGGAATGATTTATCTCAGAATTCCGGCAAGGCGTCGGCTCTGTTTTTATGAACTTCAACCGAGCGAACAAATTAACCGTTTTGATTAGCTAATTGTGGAATTGAAGTACTAAATAAGAGTTAACAGAAGGTTTGAATGTCTATACCGTTTTACAGCTGAAGATAAGGATTTTCAGAAGTTTTCCGGCGAGGGTGAGTTATCCGATATCGTCGTCTGAAATTGATTCCGATTGAAGGGTTTGAGTTAGTAACAACTTAACAACTGATAGACAACGAAAGAATTTAGAGACTCACTGATTTGGTGGAAAATACGGTTTTTCGGCGAAAGTCCGGCGAGTCCAAATAGCTTCTCCGGCGAACTGAAAGTTGTGCGAAAATGCAATTGGAGGTTTGCAGAGTGTGTCTGAGTCGCGAGAGGGGTCTTTGATTGAAGTAATTCCGGAATTGAAAGTTTTCGGTTATTAAAACCGATCCATTCTTGAATTTAAGTTTATTCAAAGCAAACTTGATTGAAGGTGTCGGTGCATCGGTTAAACTCAGTAAACCGCGATCAATCAAACGTCTTTGGACGTTTGGTGACCGATTTCGGTTACAGTTAGCGTAATCAGGTCGCTTCATGATTGTCTATAAGAATTATTTGTTTCCTAGAGTTGACAGAAAACAACAAGTGGCGGAGTGGTTATGTGTGTGTGTGTTAAGTCTTTGAAGTTCTTTCCGACTAACCCGGGTTCGAGTCCCGGCAGCCTCATTTTCTTTTTAATTATTTTATTTTTACTTTTTATCAATTATAACTTTTATAGTTTAGTTTGTTTATTAATTATGCATCATTAAAAAATTAAAATGGACATAAATACGCAACGAGACATTTATAACTTGATATTCGATTACAAACGGAGCGGGTTTGAAAAACCCGTTTTTGACAAATGTCATAGTCTTCATTGATGATATTCTTATCTATTCTAAGACCAAATCCAATCATGAGCGACATCTTCGACTTATCCTAACACTTTTGAGGACCGAAAGACTTTATGCTAAGTTCTCGAAGTGTGGTTTTGGTTAAAAGAGGTACAATTTCTTGGTCATGTCGTTAACGACAAAGGGATTCATGTCGACCCTACAAAGATCAAAGCAGTGCAAGAATGGCAAGCGCCACGCACTCCTACCGAAGTTAGGTCATTTCTTGGTCTAGCTGGTTATTATCGACGCTTCATCGCAAATTTTTCGCGTATCGCCGTCCCACTCACAGCCTTGACTCACAAGGGCAAACCCTTCATTTGGGGGCCCAAGCAAGAAGAGGCTTTCCAAACATTGAAGTAAAAACTTTGTGATGAACCTATCCTTACACTTCCTGATGGTTGCAAAGACTTTTTGGTTTATTGTGATGCGTCAGGGCAAGGTTTAGGTTGCGTTCTGATGCGAAGAGGAAAGGTAATAGCCTACGCCTCAAGGCAACTCAAAGTGCATGAAAAGAACTATACCACTCACGACCTAGAACTTGGAGCAGTTGTGTTCGCTCTAAAGATATGGAGACACTACCTCTATTGTACCAAGTGTGAAATTTACACTGACCACAAGAGCCTTCAACATATCTTCAATCAAAAAGAGTTGAACATGAGGAAACTACGATGGGTCGAACTCTTAAATGATTACGATTGTGAAATTCGATATCATCCTGGCAAAGCTAATGTTGTGGCTGATGCCATCAGTAAAAAAGAGTATGCAAACTCCATCCGTCTTTTGTGTTCTCAAATTGTGACTGATCTTCAAAACCGAATTCGAGCAGCTCAACATATTTCTGTCACAGAAAATGATGGGCGAGATGAATTGTCTTGTGGAGCTGAAACCAAACTAGAATCCAAGTCGGATGGTATCCTCTATTACTTAAATCGTATTTGGGTACCTGATCGTGACGATCTTCGTGCTTTTCTCTTGAACGAGGCTCACAAAACACAATACTCTATACATCTAGGTGCCGATAAGATGTATCAAGACCTACGATGTAACATCCGTCGAAAAACGGGTTTTCAAAACCCGCTTCGTTTATTAATCGAATAGTCAGTTTTAAAATTTTGTTGCTCATTTATGACTTACTATAATTTTAAACGATACATAATTAATAAACAAATTGGAATTTATAAGCTATAATTGTTAAAAAGTAAAAATTAAATAAATAAAAAGAAAAACAGGCTGCCGGGATTCGAACCCGGGTCAGCCGGATATAAGCTTAGCAACTTAACTCACATACACCAAACCACTCTGCCACTTGTGTTCTTTGGTGATATATCTAAACAATTAATTCTTATAACAAAACTCGATTTAAAAAACAGTCAACGACGCGCCCATTTCGCAGTCGCCGGAAAGCCCGACGACTTCGCCAATTATTGTCGGTTTCATTTGACTTAGCGTGCGTATTAACACTTACATCGGTTATAACCGATGTCCAGTTCCGCGACATCAGTCATAACCGCCGGAGAATAATTGACCAACGAATCAAGACAGAAATCGGACCCAATTCATCGATATTCTTTCCTATAAATACACACCCTAGCCTCTGGTAATCTTTTCGCTCAAAATCGCACCAATTCTCGAAGCAATTTCACTCGCCGGAACTTTTCTGCCATCACCGGACTTTCGCCGGAAAACCGAGACTCACATCAACACGGTAAATACCTCGACTCTTTCTGTTTCATTCCATTGTTAGACCATTACTAACATTAATCCATCACCCAGAATCAATCCCAGACGACGTTGCCGGATATTCTGTACTCACCGGAAAATCGCTGGAATTTCCGAACTCACGCTGTTAATCGGTATGACCAACTAAACCTCCTGTTAATCATGGTTTAGTAACTCAATTTCATATCTAATCAATCAAAACTGTTAATTGATCCGAACAGACAACGTTCACAAACAGAGCCGACGAATCCTTGCCGGAATTCTGAGAAAGACATCTGATTCGGTACATTTTTTCCCAAACCCTCTCTGTCCATTGCATTTCAATCGTTGATAATTTTCGTTAATCGAATTAAACATGAAACAGTTGATTAAATCATTGTCGTGTTCTTGAGCGAAGAAGACGAAGTCGTTTATGATTATAAGATTTATTAAAATCAGAATTATGAACGGGTTAGACACACAGTCCAGCGGTGGACTGTGTGCAAACAATACACACACGTCGCGAGTTCGATCCCTATCACAATCCTAACCTCAGAAATAAAAATGTTTTTTTTTAAAAAACCGAACCGGGTTAACTCACTGTAAGATGTTAAGAATATAAAAATCAGAATATTAACCAGGTTAGACACACAGTCCAGCGGTGGACTGTGTGCCAAACTAAACCACAGGTCCCGGGTTCGAGACCTGTTGAGATCACCGGTTCGATACAATTAAATCCTTTTTAAATAAATGATTTTCGGATTAACTTAAATAGTGTATAAATATAATTAAAAACAGAAATATTTCGGGTTAGCCACGTAGCTCAGTTGGTAGAGCTGCGTGCACGCGTCCGGGAGGTCACCGGTTCGAGTCTCACCCAGCGCATGCTTATACACGACCGAACCGGTCAACGGTCAACAGTCATGGTCAACGGTCAAAGTCAACTTTTTTTATTTTTTATTTATTTATTTATTTAATTTAAAAATCAATTAAAAATACTTAAAAATAATGTTTTTAAAGTTAGAAAATAGCCTTAAACTCACAAAAATATATCCAAAAATCCTATTAAAATTGTTAATAAAATCCACTTATTTACGTACCTTTTCGTTATTAATTAGGTTAGTTATTCCTCGTCGATCAATCCTCTAAACTCGTGCGCATTCAACATCATCAACCGAACGCACCCAATGTGAGTGAACCTCTACCAATTCCCCGTTTTAATCACATTTTGGGTGTATCATGTGTCGCTATTTATTTATTTCAGTTAAACACCTGTGCATCCTTCATATTCATGATCAAATGTGTTGCCAATATATATCAATTGTTTGTGTGGTTAATGTTTAGATTAAAGTTATCATTTTCAGTACATACATTATCATAGGCCGCCGCTCCCCATTACCTATGAGCGTGAGCTGTTCCCCATTACCTATGAGCGTGAATGAGGCGTTGCCAACATACGATCGGCTCCGTTTGATTGAGCCTTGATCGCACATACATCATCATAGGCCGTCCCTTCCCATTACCTATGAGCGTGAACGAGACGTTACCAACATATACATTGTCATTCATATCATATACTCATGCAAGGTGTTTGTGATTGTTTGTTTACATACGTTTGTTCATATATGATTATTGCACAGTTTTTCCATATCAAATACAACAAGAAACCTATAATAAATGTTTTCTAACAAGGTTCACTCGCCAACTTTTGTTGACCCAAAATTTCTCATTTTTACACATGATACAGGTGATCAAGTTGAAGCAAGAAACATGTAGGACGGCCTAGAAGAATAAACCAGTTTAGAATTTGGATTGTTTTAGTTAATTTTTCCTTTCCTTGTATTGTATGAATTTGACTTGAACATTTGAGATGTAATTTGAATTTAATAAATATGAAACATATTAGTAAACATCATGAGCTTTGGTGATAACCCAATTATGCCCCGACTCTTATTCCGCTGCGGGTCGGGGTGTGACATACGATATTCATACTGGTGGCCTGTCATGAAGAAAGATATCGCCATTTTTGTCTCCAAGTGTCTCATATGTTCTAAGGTTAAAGCTGAGCATCAACGACCTTCAGGATTACTCGTCCAACCCGAAATACCTGTTTGGAAGTGGGAAAATATAACCATGGAATTTATTACCGGGTTACCTCGCATCTCTAGTGGGTATGACACAATCTGGGTTATCATTGATCATCTCACTAAATCAGATCATTTTATTCCAATCCGCGAAGATTATAACAATGAAAAGTTAGCTCGTATCTATATTGATGAAATTGTAAGCCGTCATGGTGTATCCTTACGTATCATCTCAGATCGAGACGGTAGTTTTACTTCACGAACAGGCAAGCCGTACAATCAACTTTGGGTACTCGATTAGATCTCAGCACTGCCTTTCACCCTCAAACTGATGGTCAATCGGAGCGCACCATACAAACCCTAGAAGACATGTTGCGAGCATGTTTCATAAACTTCAAGGGTAATTGGGATACTCACCTACTGTTAGTTGAATTTTCTTACAACAATAGTTATCATTCTAGCATCGGTATGGCTCCTTTTGAAGCCTTATATGGTCGTAAGTGCCAATCTCCTGTATGTTGGCACGAAATTGGTGAAGCGCAAATCACTATACTTGAATTGATCCAAGAAACGACTGACAAACTTCTTCAGATCCGCAATAATCTTCTGGCAGCTCAAAGTCATCAAAACAGTTACGCTGATAAACGACGAAAGCCACTGGAGTTTTGTGTTGGTGATCAAGTACTTTTGAAGGTATCACCGTGGAAGGGAGTGGTTCGTTTTGGTCAAAAAGGCAAACTAGCACCACGCTATGTGGGACCATTTAAAATACTCGAAAGAGTTGGTCCTATAGCATACAAGTTTGACCTACCAGAAGAACTCAACAAAATTCATCCCACATTCCATGTATCAAACCTGAAGAAGTGTCTCGCCGACGAAAACCTCCATATACCATTAGAAGATATTCAAATCGATGAATCAATGCATTTTGTTGCGAGGCCTGTAAAAATAATGGACTTCGGTGAAAAGCGTTTATAACGAAGTCGCATTCCAATAGTCAGGGTGCGTTCAAGCCAATTTTCAAGACATGCACAAGTTTTCTCCCTAAGATATCAGAAATGTGTCATAGACTTCAAGGTTAATTAGGATACTCACCTACTGTTAGTTGAATTTTCGTACAACAATAGTTATCATTCTAGCATCGGCATGGCTCCTTTTGAAGCCTTATATGGTCGTGAATGCCAATCTCTTGTATGTTGGCACGAAATTGGTGAAGCGCAAATCACTATACCTGAATTGATCGAAGAAACGACTGACAAACATCTTCAGATCCGCAATAATCTTCTAGCAGCTCAAAGTCGTCAAAAGAGTTACGCTGATAAACGACGAAAGCCACTGGAGTTTTGTGTTGGTGATCAAGTACTTTTGAAGGTATCACCGTGGAAGGGAGTGGTTCGTTTTGGTCAAAAAGGCAAACTAGCACCATGCTGTGTGGGACCATTTAAAATACTCGAAAGAGTTGGTCCTGTAGCATACAAGTTTGACCTACCAGAAGAACTCAACAAAATTCATCCCACATTCCATGTATCAAACCTGAAGTAGTGTCTCGCCGACGAAAACCTCCATATACCATTAGAAGATATTCAAATCGATGAATCAATGCATTTTGTTGCGAGGCCTGTAAAAATCATGGACTTCGGTGAAAAGCGTTTAAGACGAAGTCGCATTCCAATAGTCAGGGTGCGTTCAAGCCAATTTTCAAGACATGCACAAGTTTTCTCCCTAACATATCAGAAATGTGCCACTTTAGTCCAAGAATTGAAACCTAGTTAAGGTACACAGGTTAAATGATGGGTATGATTATCACTTCATATTTCTTTTATTTTCACCTTATTTTATATTAGATAATTAAATCCCAACCCCTTTAAAACCCATTCACCTCCAAGTCATATTAGAAACCCTAACCTTAATTCCATTGATCCCCAAAATTCAAGGGCCCCAAAATTCAAAATTTGAAGATCCTTGTCTTGAAACAATGGTCGTATACACCCATTGTGGTTCTCAAACAATTATGAAAACTTCGTGGACCTCTACAAACCTTAGATGAAAGTTATTCTTTTGCATTACTCAAAGAATGGGATTTGGATGTGGATTGGGCAGAGGGTCCATCGTGTGAAAGGGCAGTTGAAGTCTTTCGACATGTTATGGCTGAACAACAAGCTGTAACTGTGGCAAATCAAGTTACAGATCATCAACAAGAAGCTTTAAGGATGGTAACTGAAATTAGGCACTTTCAAGAACAAGTTTACGGATGGTAGTGAAGTATACAAGAATGAAGATGATCTGAATGTTTAGATGTAACACCCAAAAACGGGTTTGTTAATCAAACCACGTTAATATTAAAGAGCGGGTAAAAGACCGTTAGTGGTAAAAGTGAATCCGTAAACAAAACAACTAGGAATAAATTAACCTAGTTAATAACATGTATATAAGTAACAAGACAATGAGTTATAGTCTCATTTATAATCAACATTAAACTTGAGGGACCAAAGCTGCCAAAAAGGGAACTTATGTTATAAAATCTCAATAATTAAAACATACATAGTTAGTGTGTGTGTGTGTTCTTTGGCTGGAGAACAAGGGGAAACCCTAGTTCATACTTAATCCATCAAATTGAAGATCAACTCGAGACCCAAATCATTGCATGAACATGAATTATTGGTCACCTCGATTAGGGGATCATATGGTATGTCTAAAACTTAGATTGGTGAATTTATAATTTGAGACAAGTAGAATACTTGCAATTAGATAGTTGGATTATGATCCAAAGATGGAATTAAGTGTATGTGTATGCTTAATTTAGTTAAACTTAAAGAAATTATGCACTATTTGATTTAAGATTACTTGTAGGTTATTTAGAAGTAGATGTTGAAGTGGGTTTTGGTTATATGATGACATAGATGATACATAAGTGTTCATGATCATCATACTTGTATGTAGGTGTAAGATATTCGAAAAAATTAGAGGTTCGAATAAGTGTTCGTACATAACTTGAAAAGGGTTTTGTATGATATGATGAAATTGATTTTATGACAATGTTAACGAATGTTTGAGATCATGTTGTCTACTAGTTTGTATGTAGAATTTAATTATATTAGGTATTCAGATGAATATCTAGTAATATGATGAGACAAGTCGTTTTGTGATAATGAAACAATTCCAAGTTCTTGTGTAATTATCGATAGATTAGCATTCGATTATAGAAACTATGTTAATTTGATATTAAAACTTGCATGAACTTGGATTGGGAAATGTAGCTATAATGGTGGCCTAAGAATAGCGCTTATCTGGTAATTAACGAAATGCCTAAAGGGGTTGTTAAACTTATTCGTGAATTAGTATATGTAAATAGGTAGTTGATTTTTAAAAGTCAAACTGGCCTATAATAAGATTGAATGATAAATTTGATACACAATCCGTAAGGTGGAATAGTCGTTTTAAATGATGACTAACCTAACCATCTTGCGAATGATAAATGATAGTTTAACGCTTGACAAGCTAGGTGGAGGCTTGGGAAGAAGCGGGTCAAACAGAACCAGTACACGGAAAAAGGCATAATCGGATTTCAAGGCAAGTAAAGCTCACAACTCTCTTGTTACACCCCGACCCGCAGCGGAATAAGAGTCGGGGCATAATTGGGTTATCACCAAAGCTCATGATATTTACTAATATGTTTCATATTTATTAAAGTCAAAATTTCATTCCCAAATATCCAAACATGTCCATACAATACAAAGAAAGATAACCAAACAAAACAATTCCAAGCTCTAAATCATTTTATTCTTCTAGTCCAATCCTAAGTGTTTCTGGCTGCAGCTGGTTCACCTGTATCATGTGTAAAAATGGGGGTTTTTGGGTCAACATAAGTTGGCGAGTGAACCTTGTTAGATAAACATTTATTATTGATTTACTTGTTAGTTTATCAATGAAAAATTGTGCATAATCATAAATGAGCAAATGTAAATAATCAAGCAGTGGCAATAGCAATCACAACTATAACATACAATAACATATGATAGCATACATTAACATACCACATCATACGATAAATAACATGAATGAAACTGTGCGATCAAGGCTCAATCAAACGGAGCCGATCGTATTGCATGTACTGAAAATGATAAATGTCTGTGCGATCAAGGCTCAATCAAACGGAGCCGATCGTATGTTGGCACGCCAGGTTCACGCTCATAATGTAATGGGGAACTTGCTCAACGCTCATAATGTAATGGGGAGCGGCGGCCTATGAAATTGCATGTACTGAAAATAATAAATTGCATCTAACAATAACCACACAAACAGTTGAAACAAACTGAATACACATGTTCATGATATGATGTATGCACAATGGTTTAAATATAATATATATAACAAGACACATGATACACCCCAAAACGTGATTAAAACGGGGAATTTGTAAAGATTCACTCACATCGGGTGCGTTTGATTGGAGATGATGAGATGCGCACGAGTCGGGAGAATTGAACAACGAGAATTACTAACCTAAATAATAACGGAAAAATATAGTAAATGAGTGGATTTTATTAAGGAATTTAATGGAATTTTTAGATATATTTTTGTGAGTTTAAGGCTATTTTCTATCTTTGAAAATGTTATTTTTAAGTATTTTTAATTGATTTTTAAATTAAATTAAATAAAAAATATATAAAAAAAATTGTTTATTTTGCGTTGACCGTTGACTGTTGACTTGTTGACCGGTTCGGTCAGTGTGCATGAATGCGCTGGGCGAGACTCGAACCCGAGACCTCCCGTACGCGTGCACGCAGCTCTACCAACTGAGCTACGTGTCTAACCCGATATAATCTTGTTTTTAATTATATTTATATACTAATTCGATTTAACGAAAATTCTTTTAATTTCAAAAACATTTTAATTCGTTCAACCGGTGCCAGTAACAGGTTTCGAACCCGGGACTTGTGCTTTAACATCACACACAGTCCACCGCTGGACTGTGTGTCTAACTTGGTTAATATACCAATTTTTATTATACTTAACAACTAACGGAGTTAACCCGGTTTAGTTTTAAACAAAAAGGCATTTTATTACATAGGGAGTGCGTGTATCAGGGATCGAACTCGTGACATGCGCGTATATTTTGCACACAGTCCACCGCTGGACTGTGTGTCTAACCCGTTCATATTACTAATTTTAAATAAACGTATAACTTAACTATCTTCGTCTTCTTCACTCAATTTACAGTCGACTGTGTTACTAATCCGTTTCTTGCTTTTACGATTATCAATCATTCATAAGACTAAAATGAAATAGCAGAGACGGTGTTGGAAGTAAACATACCGTAGGAATGATTTATCACAGAGTTTCCGGCAATGCGTCGGCTCTGTTTTTGTGCACCTCAACTGAACAAAACAATTAACCGTTTTGATTAGCCAATCGGGGAATTGAAGTGATAAACAAACGTTAACAGTGTGTTTGAAGGTCTTACCGTTGCACAGACGGAAATAAAGATTTCCAGAAATTTTCTGGCGAACTGGAATTATCTGATAACGGTGTCTGAATTCGATTTCAATTGAAAGGTTTAAGTTAGAAATAGCTTAACAATTGTTAGACTACGACGGTATCGAAAGAATTACCGTTTTGATGATGAATACGGTTTTCCGGCGAACTTGCAGAAATTTCCGGCAAGTTGATTTAAACGCTCTGATGGACTGAATGTATGACGAAAGTGAAATGGAAGGTTTGTATGATGTTTCTGAGTCGCGAGAGGGGTCTTGATTGAAGTAATTTAGTCATTGATCATTTTCGGTTATAAAAAACCGATCATGATCAAAATTGAAGTTCATTCAAATCCGAATTGATTAGGATTTGTCGGTGCATCGGTTATAAACCTGAATGTGCGATTAATCAAACGATTAGACGGTTGAATTGCCGATTTCGGTTTCTCAGTTGGCGCAACCGGTTTAACTAGGTTTGTGTATAAGTGTTATTTGTTTCCCTAAGTTGACAGAAAACAAACAAGTGGCGGAGTGGTGATGTGTGTATGTGTTAAGTCTTTGAAGTTATAAACCGGCTGACCCGGGTTCGAGTCCCGGCAGCAACATTTTATTTTTATTTATTTTGTTTTCACTTTTTATCAAAAATAATTTTTATAGTTTAGTTTGTTTATTAATTATGTATCATTAAAAATCAAAATAATCATAAATACACAACGTGACATTTATAACTTGATATTCGATTACAAAACGGAGCGGGTTTTGGAAACCCGTTTTTGACAAATGTTACAGTATCCCATACTTTTAGGAATTTCGTCCCGAAATTTAAGTAGTAGTAGGAAAAAGATGTGGGTATTTTTCGCGCATTGAGTCTTCACGTTCCCAAGTAAACTCAGGTCCCCGTTTCGACTCCCAGCGTACCCTAACAATTGGAATGCGACTTCGTCGTAAACGTTTTTATCCGAAGTCCATGATCTCTACAGGTCTTTCAATAAAATGCATAGATTCATCAATCTGAATATCTTCCAGCGGAATGTGGAGGTTCTCATCAGCGAGGCACTTCTTCAAATTTGATACGTGGAATGTGGGATGAATCCTGTTGAGTTTTTCTGGTAGGTCAAGCTTGTATGCTACAGGTCCTACTCTTTCGAGTATCTTGAAGGGTCCTCCGTAGCGTGGTGCTAGCTTGCCTTTTTGACCAAAACGAACTACTCCCTTCCACGGTGATACTTTTAAAAGTACATGATCACCAATGTTAAACTCCAAAGGCTTCCGTCGTTTATCTGCATAACTCTTTTGACGACTTTGAGCCGCTAGAAGATTGTTTCGAATTTGATGGATCTTGTCTGTGGTTTCTTGGATCAATTCTGGACCAGTAATTTGAGCTTCCCCAATTTCGTGCCAACATACAGGAGATCGGCACTTACGACCATATAAGGCTTCAAAAGGTGCCATGCCGATGCTTGAATGATAGCTGTTGTTGTACGAAAATTCAACTAATGGGAGATGAGCGTCCCAATTTCCCTTGAAGTCTATGAAACATGCTCGAAGCATATCTTCAAGAGTTTGTATGGTGCATTCAGATTGACCATCAGTTTGAGGGTGATAGGCGGTACTGAGATCTAATCGCGTGCCCATAGCGGCTTGTACTGCTTGCCATGTTCGTGAAGTGAAACGACCATCACGATCAGAAATAATGCTTAACGGTACTCCATGTCGCCTTACGATTTTGCTGATATAAATACGAGCTAGCTTTTCGTTCTTGAAATCTTCGCGGATAGGAATAAAGTGAGCTGATTTTGTAAGTCGGTCAATTATTACCCATATAGTGTCATACCCACCAGAAGTGCGAGGTAACCCGGTAATGAAGTCCATGGTTATATTTTCCCACTTCCACACAGGTATTTCAGGTTGAATCAGAAGTCCTGAGGGTCTTTGGTGTTCAGCTTTCACCTTGGAACATGTAAGGCACTTAGAAACAAAAACAGCAATATCCTTTTTCATTCCAGGCCACCAGTAGGTATATCGTAGGTCTTGATACATCTTATCGGCTCCTGGGTGTATAGAGTATCGCGTTTTGTGAGCTTCATTCATAAGAGTTTCGCGAAGATTGTTGTGATTAGGAATCCATATACGATCTAGATAGTACAGAATACCGTCAGATTTAGTTTCAATTTTTAGCTCAGCTCCACAGGACATCTCCTTTCGTACATCATCTTCCGTTATTGAAACGTGTTGGGCTTCTCGAATTTGATCTTTAATGTCGGTTATAATTTGCGAACATAGAAGACGAATGGAGTTCGCATAACCCTTTCGACTAAGTGCATCAGCCACCACATTTGCTTTACCAGGGTGGTATCTAATTTCACAGTGGTAGTCATTTAGAAGTTCGACCCATCTTCGTTGCCTCATGTTTAACTCCTTTTGATTGAAGATATGTTGAAGACTCTTGTGGTCAGTGTATATTTCACACTTAGTACCATAGAGATAATGTCTCCATATCTTAAGAGCGAACACAACGGCTCCAAGTTCTAGGTCATGGGTGGTGTAGTTCTTCTCATGCGTCTTGAGTTGTCTCGAAGCATAAGCTATAACTTTTCCTCTTTGCATTAGAACGCAGCCTAATCCTTGCCCTGACGCGTCGCAATAGACCACGAAATCATCACAACCTTCAGGAAGAGTGAGGATTGGTGCATCGCAGAGTTTTTGTTTAAGGGTTTGGAAGGCTTCTTCTTGCTTGGGTCCCCATATGAAAGGTTTTCCCTTATGAGTTAAAGCCGTGAGTGGTACAGCAATGCGAGAGAAGTTTGAAATGAAACGACGATAATAACCAGCCAAACCAAGAAAAGATCTTACTTCAGTTGGTGTACGTGGAGCTTGCCATTCTTGTACCGCTTTGATCTTTGAAGGGTCGACATGTATTCCCTTGTCATTGACTACATGTCCGAGGAATTGCACCTCTTTTAACCAGAATTCGCATTTGGAGAATTTGGCGTAAACCTTTTCATTCTCTAGAAGTGTAAGGATGAGTCAAAGATGACGCTCATGATCAGACTTAGACTTTGAATAAATAAGAATGTCGTCGATGAAGACTATAACAAATCGATCAAGATAAGGTTTGCAGACTCTGTTCATCAAATCCATGAAGACAGCTGGTGCGTTGGTTAAACCAAATGGCATGACCATGAATTCATAATGGCCATAACGAGTTCGGAAAGCAGTCTTTGGGACGTCTTCTTCATGTACTCTAAGTTGATGATAGCCAGATCGAAGGTCGATTTTTGAAAAGCAGTTGGCACCTTGAAGTTGGTCAAGAAGATCATCAATGCGAGGTAAAGGATAGCGATTCTTGATTGTTAATTTGTTGAGCTCTCTGTAGTTGATGCACATACGAAACGATCCATCTTTCTTCTTTACAAAAAGGACAGGTGCACCCCAAGGCGATGAGCTAGGACGTATGAATCCCTTGTCAGTCAACTCTTGTAATTGACTGGCTAGCTCTTGCATTTCAGAGGGGGCTAACCTATAAGGAGACTTTGCAACTGGTGTAGCACCAGGTATAAGATCAATACGGAATTCGACTTCTCTAACTGGAGGAAGTCCTGAAATATCGTCAGGAAAAACTCGCGGAAAATCTTTTACTACTGGAATGTCTTCAAGTTTCTTCTCCAAGGTTCCCTTTTTGATGATATGAGCTAAAAACGCGACATAATTCTTGCGAAGGTATTTTTGAGCTTGAAGACAAGACATTAAGCTGAGCTCTTTCGACGAGGTTTCTCCAAAGATTCGAAGAGTCTGACCGTTTTAAAGAGGAATACGTATAAACTTTTCGCGACATACAACTTCTGCCTGATGTTGACTAAGCCAGTCCATACCGATTATGATATCAAAACTTCACAGCTTCATAGGAATAAGGTCGACTGAGAAATCGTGGTCATTTAGGGTGAGTTTACAGTTGCGTATAATAGAGTTTAATGAAACTGGTTTCCCGTCAGCAACTTCTACCGTTATGGATTCCATGAGCTTATCCCGATTTTGGTTTAAGATAGGTTCAAATTCTAAGGACACAAAACTTCTATCCGCACCAGTATCAAATAACATAGATGCATATCTACCATTTATAAGGAACGTACCGTTAACCACATTGCCGTCAGCTCTAGCCTGATTAGCGTTGATATTGAAAGCTCTTCCTCTTGCAGGTGGAGGAGCTTGGTTCGCTTGATTCACCAGGTTGGCTTGGGCCTGAGCATGAATAATGTTTACCAACCTTGGACAAGTGTTTCTGAAATGGCTTGGGTCTCCGCAATTGAAGCAAGCCCGCATAGGTTGACCCATAGGATAATTGGGTTGGTAATATGTTTGGGCTAAATGTTGGGTGGGTGGTAATAGTAGGGGTTGTTGGGCTTGACCCATTATTTGTTGGTGGGTTTGGGTTGAAGGCTGGTGGCGGTTTGTTCGCTGAGGCATGCGGCAGGTTTGAACAGTATGACCTGCGCGACCACAGCCGGTGCAATATTGGCAAGGATAATCAGGAAAATGGTGATATTGGCAACGGTTGCATTTTGGTAACGGGCCAGAGTATGGTCTTTTGTATGGTGCAGGTGAAGGGGCGACTTGGGTAATGGGTGCAGCAGGAATAGGGGAGTTGGTTTGTGTAACGGCGAAGTTTCTGGTGTTGCGCTTCCTCTTGTTAGCAAACTTAGAGGAGGAGATGGAATGGTTTGAAGTTTGACCCTCAACAGGGGCTTTCTTTTTCTCTTCCTTAAACTTCCCGTTGCGAATTCGATTCTCGGTCAGTTCAGTCGCTAGCTCCATAGCAGCTTCAAGTGTTACTGGTGAAATGCTGAGAACTGATCTTGAATTTTTGAGGGAAGTCCTCGAATATAATGCTCGATCAAACGATAAGTTGGGGTAAACAAATTTGGAACCATTTGGTTCAACTCTAAGAACCTCTTGTTATAGGTGGTATGATCACCCTCCTTTTGCTTTAAAGAATGAAATTCGTCCTCCAACTTTTTAATTTCACTCCTAGGACAGAAACGCCTAGTCATGATTTTCCTTAACTCCTCCCAAGTTAAGGCCATTGCATCATCAATTCCCCTCTTCCTTTTTTCAGTATTCCACCAAGTGAGAGCTACCCCAAATAGTCTCCCGGTGGCGTATCGAACCTTGCGATCCTCAGGGCAATCGCAGTTGAGAAAGGTGTTCTCCATTTCCTCAAACCAATGTAGGAGAGCAGTGACACCTTCGGTCCCTTCAAATTTAGGAGGATCACAAGACTTGAAATGTTTGTATGAGCACTTGCTGGTAGGAGGGTTGTCGATGTTCTGGTCATGTTGTTGGGGAGGGTTAGTAGGATTTGTAGCGAGGGCTTGTTGTACTTGGACCACAATGTCAGGCAGTATCGTGGCCATTTGTTTCGCGATTTGTGTGGCCAAGCGTTCCTGAGACCTTCCTGATCTTTTACCCCTTCGTTGTTGTCTGGACGATATCTACAGGGACATACATAAGAAGATTGTGAGTTTATGGAGTCTTTTTAGGTGTCATGTGTCTTTAAGAAAAATGAAAATAACATAAATATCAATAATGCAACTACATCCATAGGATGTCTTGGGTTTGCTCATGTTGGGCCTCAAATGTCCCCCATACCTTCACCTATATAGTCATGTGGGCCCCCATGGCTATTGGATTGGTAGGATTCACATTAGTATTGGCGATTTAACACTTGCATCACCCAAATGCAAACCACAAAATATGTTTACGAGATGTATGGTCGGAATGTGTCCAGGTGTAGACACAATGACAACTCAAAGTGGGGTTAGCTCACACGACGTTTGGTATAGCATGCTTTGGCCTAATAGGTACTTCGTACTCTCATCGTTAGTCCCCAGGTAGGCAAACTGGTCCTTTATTTTGGATTTATACGAATGCCAGCCTAGACAGGACGTTCCGACTACCGGTACTGGTACCCTTCCAGTTACTACATGCCCGTCATGAGAACTCACTTTGATGAGATTTGAAAACACAAAAATCATTGTAAAAGCAATCATGATGTGGTGTGTGCTTTCATGGATGTGATATGTTATGAGAATATGATTCATGATAGGCATTATATGATAATATATACTTATGAACATGCTTGCATAACATTGAATGTAACATTTAACATAAAACATATAGACATCATGAAATTTGGCATGTAACACACAAAAATCTTATAAGTTTCTAATCAACTATAGTATAGGCTCTAAGTGTCTAATAACCTATCCTATATCCCTATAGTCATGGCTCTGATACCAATCTGTCACACCCCGACCCGCAACAGAATAAGAGTCGGGGCATAATTGGGTTATCACCAAAGCTCATGATATTTACTAATATGTTTCATATTTATTAAAGTCAAAATTTCATTCCCAAATATCCAAACATGTCCATACAATACAAAGAAAGATAACCAAACAAAACAATTCCAAGCTCTAAATCATTTTATTCTTCTAGTCCAATCCTAAGTGTTTCTGGCTGCAGCTGGTTCACCTGTATCATGTGTAAAAATGGGGGTTTTTGGGTCAACATAAGTTGGCGAGTGAACCTTGTTAGATAAACATTTATTATTGATTTACTTGTTAGTTTATCAATGAAAAATTGTGCATAATCATAAATGAGCAAATGTAAATAATCAGGCAGTGGCAATAGCAATCACAACTATAACATACAATAACATATGATAGCATACATTAACATACCACATCATACGATAAATAACATGAATGAAACTGTGCGATCAAGGCTCAATCAAACGGAGCCGATCGTATTGCATGTACTGAAAATGATAAATGTCTGTGCGATCAAGGCTCAATCAAACGGAGTCGATCGTATGTTGGCACGCCAGGTTCACGCTCATAATGTAATGGGGAACTTGCTCAACGCTCATAATGTAATGGGGAGCGGCGGCCTATGAAATTGCATGTACTGAAAATAATAAATTGCATCTAACAATAACCACACAAACAGTTGAAACAAACTGAATACACATGTTCATGATATGATGTATGCACAATGGTTTAAATATAATATATATAACAAGACACATGATACACCCCAAAACGTGATTAAAACGGGGAATTTGTAAAGATTCACTCACATCGGGTGCGTTTGATTGGAGATGATGAGATGCGCACGAGTCGGGAGAATTGAACAATGAGAATTACTAACCTAAATAATAACGGAAAAATATAGTAAATGAGTGGATTTTATTAAGGATTTTAATGGAATTTTTAGATATATTTTTGTGAGTTTAAGGCTATTTTCTATCTTTGAAAATGTTATTTTTAAGTATTTTTAATTGATTTTTAAATTAAATTAAATAAATAAATATATAAAAAAAATTGTTTATTTTGCGTTGACCGTTGACCGTTGACTTGTTGACCTGTTGACCGGTTCGGTCAGTGTGCATGAATGCGCTGGTGAGACTCGAACCCGAGACCTCCCGTACGCGTGCACGCAGCTCTACCAACTGAGCTACGTGTCTAACCCGAAATAATCTTGTTTTTAATTATATTTATATACTAATTCGATTTAACCAAAATTCTTTTAATTTCAAAAACATTTTAATTCGTTCAACCGGTGCCAGTAACAGGTTTCGAACCCGGGACTTGGGCTTTAACATCACACACAGTCCACCGCTGGACTGTGTGTCTAACTTGGTTAATATACCAATTTTTATTATACTTAACAACTAAGGGAGTTAACCCGGTTTAGTTTTAAACAAAAAGGCATTTTATTACATAGGGAGTGCGTGTATCAGGGATCGAACTCGTGACATGCGCGTATATTTTGCACACAGTCCACCGCTGGACTGTGTGTCTAACCCGTTCATATTACTAATTTTAAATAAACTTATAACTTAACTATCTTCGTCTTCTTCACTCAATTTACAGTCGACTGTCTTACTAATCCGTTTCTTGCTTTTACGATTATCAATCATTCATAAGACTAAAATGAAATAGCAGAGACGGTGTTGGAAGTAAACATACCGTAGGAATGATTTATCACAGAGTTTCCGGCAATGCGTCGGCTCTGTTTTTGTGCACCTCAACTGAACAAAACAATTAACCGTTTTGATTAGCCAATCGTGGAATTGAAGTGATAAACAAACGTTAACAGTGTATTTGAAGGTCCTTACCGTTTCACAGACGGAAATAAAGATTTCCAGAAATTTTCCGGCGAACTGGAATTATCTGATAACGGTGTCTGAATTCGATTTCAATTAAAAGTTTTAAGTTAGAAATAGCTTAACAATTTTTAGACTACGACGGTATCGAAAGAATTACCGTTTTGATGATGAATACGGTTTTCCGGCGAACTTGCAGAAATTTCCGGCGAGTTGATTTAAACGTTCTGATGGATTGAATGTATGATGAAAGTAAAATGGAAGGTTTGTATGATGTTTCTAAGTCGCGAAAGGGGTCTTGATTGAAGTAATTCAGTCATTGATCATTTTCAGTTATAAAAACCGATCATGATTAAAATTGAAGTTCATTCAAATCCAAATTGATTAGGATTTGTCGGTGCATCGTTTATAAACCTGAATGTGCGATTATCAAACGATTAGACGGTTGAATTGCCGATTTCGGTTTCTCAGTTGGCGCAACCGGTTTAACTAGGTTTGTATATAAGAGTTATTTGTTTCCCTAAGTTGACAGAAAACAAACAAGTGGCGGAGTGGTGATATGTGTGTGTGTTAACTCTTTGAAGTTATAAACCGGCTGACCCGGGTTCGAGTCCCGGCAGCAACATTTTATTTTTATTTATTTTGTTTTCACTTTTTATCAAAAATAATTTTTATAGTTTAGTTTGTTTATTAATTATGTATCACTAAAAATCAAAATAATCATAAATACACAACGTGACATTTATAACTTGATATTCGATTACAAAACGGAGCGGGTTTTGGAAACCCGTTTTTGACAAATGTTACATCTCTGCTCCTCCAAAAACCTCCCTAAGATCTTGCCGCAAGTCGTCGGAAAACTTCGCCAGAAAACCGAGATCATCACTACGAATCGGTATAATCCTTTACATCCTTCTGTAATCCATTATTTAGCATGTTTCAATCTTAAATTCATCAACAAAAGCTGATGAATCATGTCTTAATCGGAAATTATGATTCTGGGTTTCAGTTTATATAGAAGACGAAGTTTTATGTGTATATAAATATAATTAAATTTTCTATTTTTTTCGTGTTAGACACATAGTCCAGTGGTGGACTGTGTGCAATTTTAAACCACATGTCCCGAGTTCGAGTCTTAGCTATCACCGGTTGTTTGAGATAAAACCTTTTTTTCTTAAAGCTTAATTAAATCTTTTTTCAGTAAGCCTATAGGTATAATATATATTCAGTTATAAATGGGTTAGACACCCAGCCCAGCTGGTAGGGCTGGGTGCATCACATGTAGAGGTCGCAGGTTCGAGGCATACTCAGGGCAGCGGTTCAACTGGTTTTAAAATCTTTTTAAATTAAATAATTTCTGAAATATCCTAACTAGTATATAAGAATAAGAAAATCAGAGATTTCGGGTTAGACACGTAGCTCAGTTGGTAGAGCTCCGTGCACATATACGGGAGGCCACTAGTTCGAATCTCACACGCTACCAAATCCATACACATAAAAACCGGTCAGACCGGTCATGTCTGACAAGACCCATATTTTTTATTACTTTTTACTTTAATTAATTCCATTTTAAAAATCATTAAAATGCTTAAAATAGGCCTTTTTAGGTTTAAAAAAAATCATTAAATACCGAAAAAATAAACCTAAAAATCTAATAAAAAGCATTAATTAAAAATATTAACTTTTATTTATTTATCGAATTATTTCGTTATTATTTAGGTTACTTTCTCTTGTGGTTAAATCCAAATTGGTGCCCGTTCGTTGTCAATCTAATAAAACGCGCCAACTGTGAGTGAATCATTACAAATTCCCCTTTTTAATCATGTTTTGGGGTGTATCATGTGTCGTTTACATATTTTATTTATTCAAACACTTGTGCTAACACCATTATTTGATCTAGTGTGTATATTTTGTCGTTGTTGTTATATATATGGTTACATTATGTCATTTCAGTGCAATCATTCATACAAGGCCCATCAGTTCCTCGTTGGATACGAGTTGAGCATCGCGTGCCTCATTAGATTGGCTCCGTTTGATTGAGCCTTTATCTCACAGTTCATCATTTATCATGCATGTGTACGTTGTTGATATTATGTGGTTGGTGGTTTGTTTATATAAACATATGCTCATATATGGTCTTTGCACAATTTTTTTAAATTAAACAATGAAACTGAATTGTTTAAATGTTTAATTAAGATTCACTCGCCAACTTTTGTTGACCCAAACTCTTGTTTTGCACATGATACAGGTGGACAGGCTGAGGAGATGAACACTTAGGATTGGCCTTAGAAGACGAATAAAATACATTATGTTAGAACAATGTTTATTGTGATTGTATGTTTCTTTGTGTTTGGATATTTCCTTTAAATTTTAATTAATAAATATGAAACCTAATGATAGTAAATGTCATGAGCTTCGATGAAAACCCAATCATGCCCCGACTTCTACTTCCTTTGCGGGTCAGGGTGTGACAGACACCCTATGGCATATGCCATAACGAATCGAATGAATTGAGAAACGAATTTAAGTAACATGATCAGGTGGTGTAAACTGAAACGGATAAATGGTGAGATAGTAAGTAAATATCATCTCATAATGATAAAATGGTTGTTTAGACCAAATCGGTCAAATGGTGTGGTCATCACCATTTGACAATAATATCTAATGAACGCTAGTCGAGCTTTGTGTTCACAGGGAAATGGCGTATGGTTCGCGTCGCTATTAATTAGTAATTAGTAGTGCAAGGTATTAAAACCGGTCAATGCTATGACCCGAGTCAGGTACGTGAACGGGTCAAACTCCCAACAAGGACTTAAGGTCCGATGAGAGTTAAATGAGTCATGAATGAACAATAGATTACCTAAGGTAAGGTAAATCTAATAATTTAAATCGTAGACATTATGTTCTTAAGAACATAATAAATAGATCATGGTTAAATGTTCATATTTGGTCAAAATATGTATTTAAATGTCCTTCATCGTAGAAAGAACCAAAATGACCAAAACACCCATTGAATGATAAATCAACCAACCAAACTTTGAGAGTAGTTTAAAAATGAGTTTTATAAGAAAGTACACCCTTGTGGCGGTGTAATAGAAAATGGCATAAGCCGTTTTGGCTTAATGCTTCGTAACGGGTCTTTATCATAAATAGCCAAACCGAAGGGCAGAAATTGAAAATATATTGTTTTCTATAACCAATTCATCACAAGTATGGTTGTGGTGGAAAATAAAAAGATATCATAATAAGGGAATGATAAGTAAGGTAAGAGGAAGTGAGATTTAAGCTTGAGTGCTTAAATCTCTTAGCGGGTCAAAATGAATTATGCATAAACCGGGAATGAATGCGTAATTCATAAAAGTTAAGAATCCGGAATTTGGAATTTGGGTTAATTATGTAAGAAAATATCTTACGGACATTTAGAAACCAGTTTCATAGGAAATAGATGAAAGGGTAACAAGTTACGGAAATTTTCGCAACAAAAACGGCAAAAATGGAAAATCTTGCGGCTGCCCACCTTAAGCTACGGTGACCATCCGTAGCCTACAGTGGGCAACTATTGATTTAAAATAGGAAAAAGTGTTTTACGGACATGTCACCGTAAGTTTCGAGTCGTGTTTTAAATGTTTGGGACTTAAACGGGTCAAACGGCCAACTTAACAAATCTGCAGCAAAATTGTTGCAGAAGGTACCGTCGCCGACGGCACAATCTGCCGTCGCCCGCGCAAAACTTTAGTCCCGACACATTAAGCTAGTGCCTACGGCAGTAAAGCTCCGACGCATGTTTTAGGGAGGAGTTGCCGATGAGGCTTTCAACCGTCGCTGACGCTACCTCGGAAACTAAACTTTCTGTTTTGATATTTTGACAAGTAGTTATGTTATGCTTTCAGTTATTTGCTATAATACTAACATTTTGCAAATTTCCAGTTCAGGGTAATCGAAAACACCTTTGGATGACGATCAAGCTCGATGAAGAACCGAACACGATCAAAGATCAGCTTCCGCTCTTAGTTTAAAGTTACGAAACAAATTAGTAATGTCATGTCAAAATGTTTAGTGTTGACAAGTTCTAACAAACTCGAAGATTTGTAGTGACGTGTAATCACATGTATTCTTTTAAATTCAAAATTTTTAATAGAAATTCAATATAATAAGATAGGGTCTTACATTAGCTGGGTTTTTTCATCGTATATGTTGTTTTTCATTGGAATACTGGATAAGGTTATAGATTTGTGTTTTGGGGTGTGTTTTGGATATGTAATAAGAATGTAATCTGGTTTATAATGTACCTATTATGATGTTAATGCAATAGTATGGTTTAAGCCCTTGCTGAAATTTGTCCGATGCAATGGTATGGTTTATGCACTTACTAAAATTTTTCTGACGTAATGGTATGGTTTATGCAGTTGGTGACTAATGGTTTATGCAATGGTATTGTTTAATGCATTTTGTGACCAAATAACAAACCAACACTAAACAAGTATGACCTATGAAATGGTCAAAACAAATACTTCACAACCAATATAACAGTTAAACTAATGACCATACGACCAAACGTAATAACCAAATGAACAAATTATCAAAAACAAAGACCCAAATGATCAAGACAAAGACCAAATGAACAAACCTAATAATTAATGACCATAACAGTTAAACTAATGACCATAACACAACAGTTAAATATAATTCATTACCATTACCACAAAGCAAAAGACAACCAGTCACAACCACCGACCCCACCCTGGGTGGGAGCCGTGAGTAAGTGGTAGCAGTGTTTATTAAAATTATCACAACGAATTTCATCAGGACCGGGTGTCAGGAAAAATTTCAGAGTTTTCAAAACACCGTAGTTTTCATTTCATAAACTGTGGGATTCACATGTATTTACATCAAGGAACTTCAAAATGATAAACCCTTGATTACAAAACATGTTTTATTCAGGTTTACACTACCACTTATTTAAGCTTGAGTGCATCCTAGCATTTTTCCTTCTCTTCACAGTAAATCACTTGAAATGCGTTTTAAAACATTTGATCAACGAAAATACTTGTGAGTTCATTCAGTTTTTTTGTACTAAAACATATTTTTATAATTTACAGTATTAAGGGTTTTTACATTTGTTTATATCTTTCAATTATTCAAATTAGTATTTGTCACTCAGTGGCAGTTCCTGTGATTGTGGTCATATCACTGTTGGCCCTCAATTGTTCAACAGCGAAGCTTATCAAGTAGTGTATACAAAACCCCATATACTAACAGTAATTTAAGAATACAAAAACTTAATCACTATAAATACAACTAGAAAACATTTAGGGTTTTGAAAGCATTTGATAAAAGAGAATGGCTCACTTTGTAGATTTAGGTTATCAGTAATAACCTTATGGTCTAAGCCTTGGTTTCCAAATTAAACACATAATGCAACACATATTAGTGTATTAACCCATTTCAACTTTAATGATAATCACGAGATCAAAATCTCAACGTAGATGACAAATTATAGCTTTATTCAGGCAACACTTAAACATCCATTGAATTGTTTATATATCGGTCGGATAGGTATCGTACCAATATTCGAGTTATTATAACTTCAGGTATAATAGTAGTATTACACCAGAATATCGAGAGAAAGAACGAAATTTGAGCAATTCGAAATGTATAGGACTCGCCCCTTTAGCTGAATTTTGTGCGTCTCGCGCCCCACGACATGTCAGGGCCTCCCTGTCACGGCCCACGAGGGGGTCTAACTAGGGCATAGGTGGCATGACTCATGGGGTAGGCCTGACACGTGGATGACACGTGGCCTACACGTGTCTCTGGCTGCTTACATACGTCTCGCGCCCCGCGACGGGTCAGGGCTTTCCTGTCGCGGCCCGCGAGGAACGATAAAAATCCTTTTTTATTTTTTGTGATAGTTCTCGCCGTGCGCGTTTAGGGTTTCGATTACGAATGGTTGTGGGACCTTTTTGAGGGTTGTTACACAACCAATAGCAGTTTACAAGAGTAATAGCACACATGTTCCTGGACATAAAACATAATGAAGCAATGTACCAAAAATTCAAAAGATATATTCAAATAACATAACCAAGACATGTTACTACCAAACTATTCAACACCAGCCTTGACTATTCAACATGAGCCCCCTTACAACTCCTCCTCGCCCCTCCTCTTACACTTGGTGCATTCCAAAGTTTCATCTTTCCTTGACGTCTTACCACTGGATTCCATCTGTTGAGTCAACTCACTGATTTTCACAGTAGATCTCTTCCTTTTCTTTTTTGGCCTGCCTACTTGCTTGTGGTGCTTTGGTGGAAGCAACTTAGTAGGGCATGTGGAAGGTGTCCATAAGTCTTGACCATCGACTAGATCAATTACATGGGAATGCACATTCTTCTAGGGATGCAACCAATATGATTTATCAACCCTCTTCTCTAATACACCATCATCTTTGCCATGTAGGGCTAAGTTCCTAATACAAGCAACTACATGCTTGCAAGGGATGCCAGTCAAGTCCCATTTTCTGCAGGTGCAACTTTTCTGTTCCAAGTTGACTTCTTTGTTGTCTCTTGGGCCATTAACGTGATAGTTGGTGATGATACTAGTGTGAAAAGTCAACATGTTAGCCGTGGGGTCCCTACGACAATAGACAGAATTCGAATATACACTCAATGTGTCGGGTTTTTTTTGGGATCGGGAGCGACTCAAAAAACGTGGGTGAGGTTAGTGTCACCAAAAAACCGGGGTGGGAGGGATGGGGCTTGAAAAACATGGTTAATCTAGATATTTCCAGAAACAAAGAAAAAAGGTGAGGTAATTAATGGTGATGATAAAGAAAGAAAAAGGGGTGAGGTAATTAATGGTGATAGGCAGAGAAATTTTAGAGAGATAAGAGTGTGTTTAGAGAGATATCAAAGAGTTTAGATAGAGAAGGGTCGATTTATTTGTTGGTTGTAATTTTTTTGTATGTGTTATATTTTTTAAACCAACAAAAATGGCCACACATTGAGGATTAAAGTCTAACAAAGATTACAGGAAATTCGAAAACGGTTAAAGAATTGACATGTAACCTAACGGTATTTTATATTTGGGATTTGAATCGAAATAGTTAAAATAACAAAACCTAAATGACGAAAAACAAACTTAACTCTCTAGCATATACCAAGGATTGATTAACAAAATTGGTGTCCCTCACATATCTACTATCTAATTGACAGTACTTTATATCGTTGTACCTGTTGGGCATGCATTTTGTACTCGTTCTTGTTCATATGGTACAAACACTTAACCCCTTATTATCCTCACCATATATATTTCATACGTTACTTTCCCTATCTTCAGAGTTGGTTTATCTATAACAAATTCTCTAATCAGCCCTACCATGCGCATTTCATGTTTGAACGTTTACATAGTTGATTTTCCGGTATAACCCTCCAATCGTACCTTGGTAGTAGTCTTGTCGAACGTTGTTACGGCGCATACTATTCCAACGGAAAACCAAAAGGCAACAAAATCAACACCAATAAAAAGGAGACGCAACGAAGTTATATACAGTGGCGAACCCAAGATTTTTTTTCCAATTCTCACAACAAAACGTTAAAATTTTCAGGTCGGTCCTCATTCAGGTCGGGTTAGAGCGAGGAACATATAACAAAAATATATAATTATTATTTATTACAAAACACAAAATCCTTAACTTAATATTCATAGGAACAAATCTTTAAACAAATAGACAAAGCAACAAAATTCAAGTTATAAAACAAAAAAAAATCAATTAATTTTACCGGTAAAGAGGAGCAGACATCTGTTTGTTTTTTCACTTTTTTTTCTAGAAAAAAAGAGGCTATACAAGTATTGACTCATGTCCTCTTGTTAGTAAAGAAGGGACGAGGTTTACCACTACAACAATTTTCCTTTTTGTTATTGTGTCTACCTAATTATATTTATAGGGTCTTTATAAAATTTAATATATCAGATATAGTAATTTAAAAAAAAACATTGGATCTTAACCCGCTCTATTTGAGTCCGTAGTTGGTCGTATATCTTCTTAAGTTTTGAAAATAATTTATTAGTTTAGAGAAAACTAATATATAAATAAGACTATGTCAAAAAGGCCTTCAAGATTCACATGTGTAAGCAGCCACAATTGACTAAGAAATTCATTATTTCCTGGAATTATGGAAAGGAGATACTTCAAACACATTCTAGAATACCATACATTACCAAATATGGCAATTCTCAATCGCCAATATATTAATTCTATGTAGTGTTCTTTTATATATTGGTTCCATTTGCATAAATAATTGTTAACGGAGTAACCTGCCTTGCATTTTAAATAAAAAAAATAACAACTGATCTCATAATGAGGAGTAAGTTAATTTCGACCTTACTAGAACATATTTTTACCACTTTAGATTCTGAGGCATGCAACATGTGATTGTGAAACTCATGAGAAGACTAGAACGAATCTATTTTGTGACCTAAAACCAAATTAATTTGAAGCAATTTAAACTAAATGATTCCATTCCGTGTAATTGTGGCCCTTCATAGAATAATGTTTGCAATATCAATAAAGTAAACAGATGTTACAAATATTAAATTACTTTTCAAATCATTGCTGATAATAACACTTGTAGGAAAAGATACTATGTGTCTTTAATCTATTTAAAAAGATTGATTTTTTTAAGTCAACAGAACTCCTTCAAAAAAGAGACACAACACGCGTCTACAAAGATTGCTTATTCGCACACTTGGGACTTTTGTGAGCCGCCATACGTAGGCATTGACGTCCTCGTATCGATATGGAATTAATTCTACTTCGTACCGATTGCTATAAATAGGACTGTCTCATGCGTTCATTTCATCAATCAATCAGTACCTACAAGAAGATATTAGATTTAAAACAAAGTTGGATCGAAAATGGCAAGCAGAGTACCAAGAAGGCATTTGGGTTCACAGGGTTTAGAGGTCTCAGCTCTGGGTTTAGGCTGCATGGGCATGTCCGATCTCTACGGAGCTCCCAAACCTGAACCCGACATGATCAAGCTCATCCACCACGCCATTAACTCTGGTGTTACGGCCCCAAAACCAACGAGATTCTTCTCGGCAAGGCTTTGAAAGGGGGGATGAGGGACAAAGTGGAGCTCGCTACCAAATTCGGGATCAAACTCGACGGTTCGTGGCAGGTCCAAGGCGATCCCGCCTATGTCAGGGCTGCTTGTGAAGCTAGCCTCAAGCGACTTGGCGTCGATTGCATCAATCTCTATTATCAGCACAGGATTGACACTAGTGTGCCAATCGAAATCACGGTTAGTTTACATGATCCTGATTTTTGTTGTCTACACCTTTTTGGCGTATATGATTTCGAAATGTATGTTCTTTAGAGGGGACATATGTTTTTCGCCTACAACTTGTGCTAGCTTTTGATGTTTTGTTTTGTTAATACACTAGTTTTTGATGTCTTCTTTTTGTTAATAGATGGGTGAACTAAAGAAGCTAGTGGAAGAAGGTAAAATTAAATATGTTGGATTATCTGAGGCATCAGCATGGACCATTAGAAGAGCACACGTTGTGCATCCAATTACTGCGGTACAAATGGAATGGTCCTTGCAGTCAAGAGATGTAGAAGAAGAAATTATTCCCACTTGCAGGTGTAATATCGTCTTTCCTCTTCTTTTTCTATATTATAATTAATCAAGTATCCAAACTTTCAAAGTTTTTAACGTTTATCATACTCTTCGAGAGAACTTGGGATAGGGATTGTCGCATACAGTCCTCTAGGACACGGTTTTTTCTCACATGGTCCAAAGATGTTGGAGAAGTTGGAAGAAAGTGACGCCCGTAAGGTATGTTGTCTACACATTTTTGTTTTAATTCTTTTCCAATACTGTTCTGTTTCTTCCATCGATCCATTGCAATAAAAGGATGTTAGACATTACAAATCGACTATTTTCCAATATATCGTTTGGTTCCTTCCCCGTCTCGAAAGATGTTGGAGAAGCTAGAAGAAAGTTAGGAAACGTTCTTAACTTTCTACCTTGGAAAATTCTCATAAGAAATATCCCCTTAAGTTATATGTATTTTTGTTTAAATGCCTTAAGTGTTCAAATTAACATCAAGTTTGAATGTATTAATGTTTTTGCAGCATTTGCCAAGGTTGCAACCTGAAAATCTTGAACACAACAAGATCATGTACGAGAGGATTAATGACCTAGCGACAAAGAAAGGGTGCACAACTTCACAACTTGCATTAGCCTGGGTTCTCCACCAAGGAAATAATGTTGTGCCTATTCCAGGTACCACAAAGATAGAAAATTTTGAACACAACATGGAGCTTTATCTATTAAGCTAACACCGGAAGATATGACTGAACTTGAATCTATTGTATCACCTGATTCAGTCAAGGGGGATAGGTATGGTGCTGGTTTTAAAACATATAAGGACTCAGAGACTCTTCCATTATCCGTATGGAAAGCTTAATGACCTTATACGAGTGTTTTGTTTATTCGTGTGTGTGTTCATGTATCCATAACACCATATTTGTTTTCTTTTAAGAAATGTGTTTTACCTCTTAAACCTTCGTTGCATCGGCGTTTACTTTACTAGTTTATGGAATTTTGAGGAGAATAAATAAAGGTAGTTTGTTTTTTTTTGTTTAAAGTGCATGCTTGAGTAGGTTTTTTGATGTATGTTCATGCGTGACTGGTACCGTTTTTTAGGCTCTATTAAACACTCCTCATAATGATTTTGGCAAAAGAAAAATTTTAAAGACAACTTTAGCAAACTTAGTATGAAAACGAACAATTTTCACAAAATAAGTCACACGATCTAGTACGACACTTTATATCAATGAAGCCACATTAAGTAAAAAGGTCACATCAAATGGAGATCACCAACAAACAACAAATTCAAATTCAAGCAAACTACATACATACAAAAACTAGAAGTCCTATATAAAAAATTTGAGTCCCAAAGTAAAATAAAAAATTAGCAGATTACCTTATTAAAATCACATTTTAGGAAACGTTTTCTGACACTTTTTGCCTTGGAATTTTACTTAAGTAATTTTCCCTAAACTGGTGTAAGTTATATTTTTTTTCATTTAAATGCTTTACTTGATGGAATAAACATCAAGTTTGAACCTATAAATGTTCGCTAGTACTTGCCAAGGTTCAATCTGAAAATCTTGAACATAACAAGATTCTAAATGAGAGGATTAATGAACGTACTAGCCACAAAGGAAATGATGTGTCTATTCTAGGAACCACCAAGATAGAAAAATGTTGAACACAACATTGGAGCCTTATAGCAACCACCAAGATAGAAATGATGCTGAACTTGAATCCATTGCATAACCTGATTCAATCAAGGAGGATCAATATGGTATTGGTTTAAAACTTATAAGGACCCGAAGGCTCTTCTACTTTCAACATGGAAAGCTTAAAATGATACGAGTGATTTGTTTATACTTGTGCGGCTATACCCTAACTATCCTGTTTGCTTTCTTGTAAGAACTTTGTTTTTTTTTTTGTTTAAAAACCTGGTTGCACTTGACCCCATATTGTGTGTAATTTTGAGAAGAAATAAAGGAAGTTTTTCTTTAGCTGATTTTCTGATTCACGGTCGTACATTGGTTGGTACCGTTTCCTCAACGGTCACTTAAGCACTTTTCGCAATTGATTTTTACCAAATAAATATATTACGACGAAATTTAGCAACCGTTCTTTTCCTGTAAAACTAAGAACCGATTTAGTAACCATAAAAAACGATTGTGTTAGTGGTAGGAATTTATATGTATTTTTTATAACCAATTTTTTTACTAAACTACTCTTGTTATTTTCATAATAATGAAAACAATAAAAATATTATTTAAACTTTAAATATATAAAAATATTATATATAGGGAATGGTTATCTTGATAACACTAGATATCGGGAGAACCAGAAGAACGAATAAAAAACCAATCAAAATCAATTTTTTTAATACAAGCCTCATTGTAATTAAAGTACAACACCAGAAAAAGAATTTACAACATCAAATAATTGATCTCTTCTTTCAAAATCACTCTTATTAGATTTCTTACACATGTGTAAATATAACAAATTTACACATGTGTAAACGGCAAACTTTCACATATGTAAATTTTCTTTATAATATGGATTTGGTAAATTTAAACGCGCAAATGAAATTTATAACATTGTAATCGAATAATAATAATAATTGTAAAAAAAATTGAATTTGAATTGTTTTTGACCAAATTTTCGCAGTTTTTTTACTCGTTCTCACGGTTCTCACAATATTTAGCGTACTCATTTAAACCCTCCCATATATATAATAATTATATATATATATTATATATATATATATATATATATACATATAGCATAAGGATCTGTTAGGAACAATCCTTTATTGCGAGAACCGAGAGAACCAGTGTGAACACATGACAATTTTGTAATTATAATATGTTTATGATAAATACGCACGTTCCTTCTTTTTTTGTTACTGTTCTCGGTTTTAGGGTTTCAAGGGTTTCATCAGTTCATGGTTTTCACAAGAGGTGGAGAGGCGTTCACAGTGGTTTTCTCGGTAGAGAGGTAGTCGGCGTTCACATATTTCAAGGCGGTGGAAGTCGGCATAGTGTTTACGGCGGTATATGGCGTCTTCTGATTCATCGTGTGTCGATCCTCATACATCTGATGATCCTCCTAATACATTTTCTGAATATCATTCTCATACATCTGTTGCTGACTTTGGTGGTCCATCTGCTGTCAATCCCATTGAAAGTTACAAAATTATGTCTAAAACAGTTGAAAGTCGACATACCCGTCATGCTTTGAAATTCGAACTCTTGATTCTATGTATACATCAGACAATGTTACCTTATCTGATAATGTTAATGTATCTGATCGCTCATTATCTTGTGACACTACTTCGATTGGTACAACACCTACAAATAAAGAACATCAACAGTTGCAGTTCATTCGGTTTGAGACTAAAGGTATTATATATATATATATATGTACTTTGTAAATGATATTGTATTAAATGATATGCACATGTGCATTATCTTGACCGTAAATGATATTGTATTAAATGATATTCACATGTGCATTATGTTGACTTTAAATGACATTGTATTAAATGATATTCACATGTGCATTGTTATATATAACATTGAACATCTATCACCGATGGAAACGAGATGCGCTCCCATCAGTTGTGCATAGTATATCTAACATGCACTCTTCCAACAACAGGGAATCTGCTATCATCAACAATGAAATAATAGATCTGGTTACACAACGCACAAACCGATTGAACGCAATCTCGGTCATCTACGTTCGTTGTCCGCCGAAATCAAATGCATCAGAAACCGCATATTTGAAACATTCCCTTGTGAACCTCGTTCACGATCAAGCAAAAAACTGCAAACATCAGTGATATATTAATATACCTGCAAATTTAAGCATGAGTGTTCAATCTCCTCAGGGTATTAGAAACAAAGGGTGTGGGGCCAAAAAACAATTGATTGACCCCTGTCAAAAAGTTAAAGAGAAGCGAAAGAAGGCCGTACGCTTATGCAATAAATGCAACAAATATGTTTTCGACCATGATTCATGAAACTACGAGAAAGTAAGGGCTGCCAAAATCGCTGCACGAGCAGCTAAACGTGCTGCTACTATCGCTGCTGGAATCTCTGTCTCCCCTGATGATGAGCATGATTCCGGTTCCGATGATGACGATGTGGATCTCAATGATACCCATGATGAATATTCTGATGATGATCTTGAAGACCCTGCATACATACATGAATATTCTCAATGATACTGATGATGAACCTGCATACAGACGTCGTAAATCGACCAACCCAAGTTTATGATTCTTGAATTAACTATTTATGACAATAAACAATTTCCAATAAGTAGTCTTTTTTACTATGTTTTTTTATTTGTTTTGATGTGCATTACAAAACTTACGTTTTGATTATGTTTTTTAGTTGTTTTGATGTGCATTACCGAACTTAATGTATTGACAAAAAGATGTGCATATATGTTTTTTGTTTATCTTAACATGGTTATTGATATGAAAAAAAAAGATGCACATGCACAATACACGTTTTCTAATAATGCTCATGTGCACCCATACATATTTTTAACAACATACAAGCATCGTTTTAATATGTATATACATAGGTTTAATATACATAATACATCCTTTGATATACATAATACATCGACATATGATTACGATTTTGAATAATGCACATGTGCATCCATACATTATTTATCCTGTATGAATATAGTAAGCTGAATTAATTTATACATATATGCATACCCACCATTTCATTTGCTAAACAACATAATATATTATGTATTAACAAACATAACTACACGTAAAACGTTGTAACAATATATGCACATGTGCATACCCACATTCCATCTACTAAACAACATAATATATCATAAATTACTTAACATATCCATTTGTAACACATTATATATTAATATCATACCTAAACAGTCATGTATATGTTAATCCAAACCACCACCTTGTAAATTTAACCATATTTCTGCACATGTGCATAAAGCATCAGGTAATGTAAACTCCAAATAACAACCACTTTCAACCAAATATACCCACACCACAACATTTAGCCACTTACTACTGTCTAAACAAAAAAAACACTACAAGTTTCATGTCCATGAATCTCCCACATATAACATTCGTATTATTTCATAACATCATACTGTCTGATCCTTTTTCCATTATTTAAGCACATTCCAGCATTTCTCTTGCTTCAACGCCTCTTCGTTTAACATCTGCTTAACTCTTTTATCTGTCAATTCATGTAGTGTTTCTTTTGTAGTGTTCATAACAGATCCTCTATACACGTTTGCTTGTGATAACAACAATTTTGTTGCTATATTCATCCTCATGTTCTCCAGCTCCATATCCTGAATATCTTTACGTGTACATCTCCTGAACATCTTTGTGCACGCCTACATTTATAATTTTAACATGTTTGCATAAATTATAACATTTTAAAAAACAAAATGTAATTTTAAGGATGCTCATGTGCATAAACTTAGATTTCATCATTAAAAAATAATAATAATAAATAATCAATAGCCCCTAACCTTTTTGTTTAACATTCGTGTATTCGTCTTCCATTGCATCGGGCATTCTTTTTAACCCTTCATCCCTTACCTTTAAGACAAATGTTATTTTTTTATTTCTTCTCCATCGATGATCTACAATGAGCATGTGCATCAACATTAATTTATGATCAACATACAAGATATGCACATGTGCATCATTATACACATGTGCATAAACGTTAACTACCTTAATAACCTATTCTGACAAATTATGCACATGTGCATATTAACATATTCTGTCAAGCTATGCACATGTGCATAACTATATCATACAATGCTACCTTAACATATTCCAACATGAAATACATTCGCATAACTGTATATAACACCAAAAAACACCAAAATAAAACTAAATACCGATTACAGATCATTAATGCATAGGTGAGACTCCTATTCGAAGTCATATGCATGAACATTATTTACCTTATTAATCTATTACTGCAAACTATGCACACGTGCATATTAACCTATTATGACAATTTATGCATATGTACATAACTATATATCACATAAAATTACCTTATTGTCCTGTTCTGTGTAAGTATATTCTTTAAAAAAAATATGCACGTGTGCATAACTATACAAATCACAAATTACCTTATTATCATGTTCTGTGTAAGCCTTTTTTTAATACAGCCTCATTGTAATTAAAGTAAAACATCAAAAAAAGAATTTACAAAATCAGATAATTGAGTTCTTCTCTCAAAATCACTCTTACAAGATTTCTTACACTTGTGTAAATTTTCTTTAAATACGGGTTTACGTAAATTTAAACGCGTAAATCAAATTTCTAACATTGTAATCGAATAATAATGATAGTTGTAAAAAAAATTGAATTTGAATCGTTTTTGACCAATTTTTCGTAGTTTTTTCATTTGTTCTCACGGTTTTCACAATATTTAGCGTTCTCAGTTAAACCCTTCCCTATATATATATATATATATAGGGATAAGGATCCGTTAGGAACCATCCTTTATTGCGAGAACCAGTGTGAACATGACAATTTTTTAATTATAATATGTATATGATAAAATACGCACGTTCCTTCTTTTTTTTGTTACTGTTCTCGGTTTAGGCTTTCATCAGTTCATGGTTTTCACAAGCGGTGGAGAGGCATTCATGGTGGTTTCACGGCGGTGGAGAGGCGTTCACAGTGGTTTTCTCGGTAGAGAGGTAGTCGACGTTCACATATTTCAAGGCGGTGGAAGTCCGCACAGTGTTTACGGCGGTATATGGCGTCTTCTGATTCATCGTGTGTCGATCCTCATACATCTGATGATCCTCCTAATACATTTTCTGAATATCATTCTCATACATCTGTTGCTAACTTTGGTGGTCCATCTACTGTCAATCCCGTTGAAAGTCACAAAATTATATCTAAAACTGTTGAAAGTCGACATACCCGTCATGCTTTGAAATTCGAACTCTTGATTCTATGTCTACATCAGACAATGTTACCTTATCTGATAATGTTAATGTATCTGATCGCTCATTATCTTGTGACACTACTTCGATTGGTACAACACCTACAAATAAAGAACATCAACAGTTGCAGTTCATTCGGTTTGGGACTAAAGGTATTATATGTATACACTTTGTAAATGATATTGTATTAACTGATATGCACATGTGCAAATGATATTGTATAAAATGATATTCATATGTGCATTATGTTTAAAATTAGACTATGTCGTTATATATAACATCGAACATCCATCACCGATGGAAATGAGATGCGCTCCCATCAGTTGTGCATAGTACATCTAACATGCACTCTTCTAACAACAGTGAATCTGCTATCATGAACAATGAAATAATAGATCTGGTTACACAATGCACAAACCGACTGAAACGCAATCCCGGTCATCTACGTTCGTTGTCCGCCGGAATCAAATGCATCTGAAACCGCATATTTGAAACATTCCCTTGTGAACCTCATTCACGATCAAGCCAAAAAAACAGTAAACATCAGTGATATATTAAACATACCTTCAAATTTAAGCACGAGTGTTCAATCTCCTCAAGGTATTAGAAACAAAGGGTGTGGGGCCAAAAAACAATTGATCGAACCCGGTCAAAAAGTTAAAGAGAAGCGAAAGAAGGCCGCGTACTTATGCAACAAATGCAACAAATATGTTTTCGACCATGATTCACGGAACTATGAGAAAGTAAGGGCTGCCAAACTTGCTGCACGAGTAGCTAAACGTGCGGCTACTATCACTGCTGGAATCTCTGTCTCCCCTGATGATGAGCGTGATTCCGGTTCCGATGATGACGATGTTGATCTTAATGATACCGATGATGAATATTCTGATGATGATCTTGAAGACCCTGCATACATACAAGAACCTGAGCCTACTCTTGGACGTTCAACTAGACGTCGTAAATCGACTATCCAAGTTTATGATTCTTGAATTAACTATTTATGACGATAAACAATTTTCAATAAGTAGTCTTTTTTATTATTGTTTTTATTTGTTTTGATGTGCATTACCAAACTTACGTTTTGATTATGTTTTTTTAGTTATTTTGATGTGCATTACTAAACTTAATGTATTGACAAAAAGATGCACATGTGCATACATTCATAACATGGTTATTGATATGAAAAAAAGATGCACATGCACAATACACGTTTTCTAATAATGCTCATGTGCACCCATACATATTTTTAACAACATACAAGCTTCGCTTTGATATGTATATACATAGGTTTAATTTACATAATACGTCCTTTGATATACATAATACATCGACATATGATTACGATCTTGAATAATGCACAAGTGCATCCATACATAATTTATCCTGTACGAATATAGCCATTTGTGATACATTGCATAATACAAAAAATGTAAGTTTAATTAATTTATACATATGTGCATACCCACCATTTCATTTGCTAAACAACATAATATATCATGTATTAACAAAACTACATGTAAAACGTTGTAACAATATATGCACATGTGCATACCCCACATTCCATCTACTAAAAAACATAACACCTCATATATTACTTAACATATCCATTTGTACCTAAACAGTCATATATATGTTATCCAAACCACCACCTTGTAAATTTAACCATATTTCTGCACATGTGCATAAAGCATCAGGTAGTGTAAACTCCAAATAACAACCACACTCAACCAAATATACCCACACCAGAACATTTAGCCACTTACTACTGTCCAAACAAAAAAAACACTACGAGTTTCATGTCCATGAACCACCCACATATAACATTCGTGTTATTTCATAACATCATACTGTCTGGTCCTTTTTCCATTTGTTAAGCACATTCCAGCATTTCTCTTGCTTCAACGCCTTTTCGTTTAACATCTGCTTAACTCTTTTATCTGTCAATCCATGTATTGTTTCTTTTGCGGTGTTCATAACAGATCCTCCGTACACGTTTGCTTGTGATAACAACAATTTTGTTGCTATATTCATCCTCATGTTCTTCAGCTCCATATCCTGAATATCTTTACGTGTACATCTCCTGAACATCTTTTTGCACGCCTACATTTATAATTTTAATGTGTTTTCATAAATTATAATATTTCAAAAATAAAAAGTATTTTTAAGGATGCACATGTGCATAAACTTAGATTTCATCATTAAAAAGTAATAATAATAAATAATCAATAGCCCCTAACCTTTTTGTTTAACATTCGTGTATTCGTCTTCCATTGCATCGGGCATTCTTTTTGACCTTCCATCCCTTTACTTTAAGACAAATGTTATTTTTCTTTATTTTTTTCCATCGATGATCTACAATGAGCATGTGTATCAACATTAATTTGTGATCAACATACAAGATATGCACATGTGCATCATTATACACATGTGCATAAATGTTAAATACCTTAATAACCTATTCTGACAAAATATGCACATGTGCATATTAACATATTCTGTCAAGCTATGCACATGTGAATAACTATATCATACAATGCTACCTTATTGACATAGTCCAACATGAAATACACATTCGCATAACTGTATATCACACCAAAAAACACCAAAATAAAACTAAATACCGATTATAGATCATTGATGCATAGGTGAGATTCCTATTCAAAGTCATATGCATGAACATTATTTACCTTATTAATCTATTATTGCAAACTATGCACACGTTCATATTAACCTATTATGACAATTTATGCATATGTGCATAACTATATATCACATAAAATTACCTTATTATCCTGTTATGTGTAAGTATATTCTGTAAAAAATATGCACATGTGCATAACTATATAGATCACAAAATTAACTTATTATCCTGTTCTATCTAGTCCTATTCTGTCAAAATATGCACATGTGCATAACTATAGATCACAAAATTACCTTATTATCTTGTTTCATGTAAGCCTATTCTATCCAAATATGCACATGTGTATAACTATATAGATCTCACAAAATACGCATATGTGTAAAACTATGCACATGTGCGTTAACATAACTTAACTTATCAACAGTTATAATTCAATAAAAAACCCTAACACTTACCAAATCAAGTTTCGTGTTGCCAATCATATCTAACATTATTCAGGAAGAAAACTTCATAAAGAACACATAACTACCACATTACGTATAGTTCTATCACAACATTCGCCCCTGTTCACTCAAAAAATCATATATATAACACAATTTTCAATAATGCAGATATGAAAGATCTGAATTGTCGATTAAGAGTCGTTATCATGTACGACTGCAAAACAAAGTGTATGAACTTACAAATTCACAAAACAGTGTAGCGACGCTGAATTTCTGACAATAACTAGATTATGGCGAATCGCGAGTCCCGTTAGATGTTTGTTCTTCATATTATCCCTAATTGTGCAACAAACCTTGATGCTTATGATCGTGTTGCCCTAATTTCGAATGGACGACAAACTTGTGTTTGGTGATTATGTTCTTACTCCACTAATATCGATCTTACAACACAATTTCGATGACGAATTGCTGATATGTGGAGTGTCGGACTTGATTTTGTATAAATCGCTATGATGAATTGCACAAATTGCGGATGTTTGTGGATTGCCGGACGTGATGGTGTATAGAGTATGATTAAATTTTTGTTTGAAGTCCAAGAGTAGAGGAGGTAGGGAGAGGAGGCGTTAATTTAAAAGTTATATGTATTTACAATAATGCCCCCTATTCACACTAGTTCTCGTGGTTCTCGCAATAAAGGTGGTTCTCAAATGAACCCTACATATATATATAATATATATATATATATAATATAGGGTAGGACCCTAAGAGAAGTCCACATGTTTGAGAAACTTGAAAAGTATCCTGGACCACATATTTTTCTAAGCTTTTCGTGATATATCCATATGTATAGTTTAAAAGTGACTATATACATATATGTATAATGTCAATTAGTCAGTTTTTAAACTATACGTATAGTCAATTTTAAACTATACATATGAGTAAATAACGAAAAGTTTAGAAAAATGTGTGGTTCAGAATGTTTCTTAAGTTTCTAATTAGTCTAGTATTTCTCACACAATTCTAACCCTATATATATATAAATAAATATATATATATATGATATAACCTACTTCCTTTATAATCATATTATGTAGTATAATGTATGTATATATTGTATTGGTTATTACTTGAAAGTCGAGCTTTTGTTGCAGCTAGTATTACTCCTTTTTGAGCTTAGACACTAAAGGCTGTCTTGCTGGCCCTAGTTTAAATTCCACCATATTTATACTGTTGTGGATAAAAACTTTTGCTAGTTTAGCTCATTCCGGGTTATAGTCCATATACATGTAAATACACGTTCGTGTAGTATGTCCCATTAAATTCAATTCAATATGAAATTCATGCGGGCACGTCATCTAAGACTTTGTTACATATTCGTAATTGATTATGCATCATTATATTGTTGTTAGAGCCCGCTACACAAAAATGGCCACCTCACATATATTCACCTTTTCGTACAACTAGGAAGTTTTTGAGCCCAATATATCCAGTCAATGCTTACTAGCCTTGTAGGGGGGCATGCGCTTGGTTGAATATGCCTTTAGTAACCGTTGGATGTTACTATATGATATGTTTGACCTTCTTAGATATTCTACTGAAAAAGATTCGATAACACATGCAAAACCTTCATAGACATTTGATAAAAATACTTTCACCAATGCATATGCTTATTGCATTGGTCGATCGAAGGAATTATTGTTTACTCATATGGAACCGTCAACTAAAATAATATTAGCTTAAACCAGATCTAGAGCACGGTAGTCATTTAAAAGAAAGTTGTCACCGTGTTTACTTAATAGGTAAACTTATAGGCTCTTTGGCAACCCATGTTTCAGTAAGTGAATTATTAAAAGGTTTTTGATTAGGTAAGAGACTCTCAACTAGTAAGAGGTCTGATTTTGCTCGGCCCAACTAACTGGTAATAGAGGTGGTGGTGATGGGTCAAGGAGGTGGTGGTGATGGGTCAAGGAGGTGGTGTGAGTTAAAAGATGAATATTAGGAGAGGACGAAAGTCAAGACTATTTTTAAGTATTCAATGTTATATGTTTGAAAACGATTGGCATCTTGTTTCCATTTATATTAACATTTTGTAATGGATTACGAACATAGTGGAGGGTTCAAATGACAATAATTTCTTTTTTTTTAAGAATAAAAAAGAAAAAGTTTCAACTAATAAGGATGTTTTATTTTCCTTTATTTAATGTTTGTATTTAATTTTAATGTAAGAGTATATTAGTAAATTAGATAGATTATTAATTAGCAGTCTTTCTTTTTAATAGCTGACTACATTAAATTTGCAAATTATATTTAAAAAATATATTTTTCAAAGAACAAAAAGAATTAATATAAAATGTAGGATGAATTAAGAGCTCTGTAGCATAAATTTCAATATGTATATGACAAATTTCAAAACGTGTAATAAATAAGATGAGATAAAAACTATTTAGTGTTTTACAATTGTACCCTTTATTACCTCCCCTATAACATATCACCATCATAAAAAGCTTCCGAGCGACTAGGTCAGAAAAGCCTAGGTGGAAATCATATCCAAATTATATTGTCTATAAAATTAGTGAACAAATTACCATCGATCCAAAACTATTTAACAACTAAAAATGCCTGGCCGAAAATCTTAGCTGAAATCAATGTTGGCGACAGCCCGCCATATTTAACATATAAAGCTAAAGGTCTGCCAAGGCAAATCTCTGCTAAAGACTAAAGCCAAAAGGTATGCCAGGCAAATCTCTGCTAAAGACTAAAACTGAAAGGTCTTCCAAGACAAAGCTTTGCTGAAGTTTATCGTTGTAATTTTGTTATCAAATTTATAATGTTCAACATATTGCATTTCGTATTTGTATAGATTATTAAATTATGGTTAAAGCGTTATGTATTTATGATTGATTTGATGGAAAGATTGATAAACTAATAGCTAAAAAAATTAATAAAAGTATGTTGGAATGGAACCTTACAAAAGAACAGATGATAGAAAGCCAAAATACACTACAACCTTTTATCCAAACAATAATGTAACATCTTCCCAAGTCAAGCTCTGTTAAGACTAAATGTCCAAGGTCTGCCATAGCGAAACTCTGTTGAAGAGAAAGCTCTGCTAAAGACTAAAACTAAAAGGTCTGATAAGGCAAAGCATTGATAAAGACTAAAGCTAGAAGGTCTGCAAGGCAAACCTCTGCTAAAGACTAAAGCTGAAAGGTTTGCCAAGACAAAGCTCTTCTGAAGTTTATCGTTGTAATTTTGTTAGCAATTTATAATGTTAAGCATATTGCATTTCGTATTTGTATCGATTAATGAATTATGGTTAAAGCATTATGTATTTATTATTGATTTGATGGAAAGATTGATAAACTAATAGGAAAAAAATTAATAAATGTTGGAATTGAACCCTACAAAAGAACAGATGATAGAAAGCCAAAATATAGTACAACCTCTGATCCATACAATAATGTAACATTTGCCCAAGTCAAGCTATGCCGAAGACTAAATGTCCAAGGTCTGCCATAGCTAAACTCTGTTGAAGATAAAGCTCTGCTAAAGATTAAAGCTAAAAGGTCTGACAAGGGAAAGCTCTGCTAAAGACTAAAGTTGAAAGGTCTGCCAAGACAAAGCTCTTCTGAAGTTTATCGTTGTAATTTTGTAAGCAAATTTATAATGTTCAGTATAATGCATTTCGTATTTGTATCGATTAATAAATTATAGTTAAAGCATTATGTATTTATGATTGATTTGATGGAAAGATTGATAAACTAATAGCTAAAAAATTAATAAAAAGAAAGTTGGAATTGAACCGTACAAAACAACAGATGATAGAAAGCCAAAATATACTATAACCTTGATCCAAACAATAATGTAAAATCAACCCAAGTCAAGATCTACGAAAGACTAAATGTCCAAGGTTTGCCATAGCTAAACTCTGTTGAAGACAAAGCGCTACTAAAGACTAAGCTAAAGGTCTGCCAAGCAAAGCTCTGTTAAGACTAAGCTAAATAGGTCTGTCAAGACAAAGCTCTGCAAAGACTAAAGTTGAAAGGTCTGCTAGTACAAGCTACTGCTAAGTTTATCGTTGTAATTCTGTGTAGCAAATTTCAAATGTTCAGCATATGCATTCTGTATTTGTAATCGATTAATAATCATGGTTAAAGCATTATCTATTTATGATGATTTAATGGAAAGATTAAACAAACTAATACCTAAAAATTATAGGTGTGTTGGAATTGAACCCTACACAAAGAATCAGATGATAAAAGGAAAAATTACTACAAACTCTTATCCAAACAATAATGTAACATCTGCCAAGTCAAGCTTTGCTGAAGACTAGATGTCCAAGGTCTACCATAGTAAACCATGTGAAGATAAAGCTCTAAAGACTAAAGCTAAAAGGTCTGCCCAAGGCAAAGCTCTGCTAAAGACTAAGCCAAAAGGTCTGCTAAGGCAAATCTCTGCTAAAGACTAAAACTGAAAGGTCTGCCAAGATAAAGCTTTGCTGAAGTTTATCGTTGTAATTTTGTTATCAAATTTATAATGTTCAGCATATACATTTCGTATTTGTATCGATTATTAAATTATGGTTAAAGCTTTATGTATTTATGATTGATTTGATGGAAAGATTGATAAATAATAGCTAAAAAAAATTAATAAAAGTATGATGGAATTGAATCCTACAAAAGAACAGATGATAGAAAGCCAAAATTATACTACAACCTCTGATGTAACAATAATGTAACATCAGCCCAAGTCAAGCTCTACTGAAGATTAAATGTCAAGGTCTGCATAGCTAAACTCTGTTGAAGACAAGTCTACTAAAGACTAAAGCTAAAACGTCTGCAAGGCAAAGCTCTGCTAAAGAATTAAGCTGAAAGGTTGTTAAGACAAAGCTCTACTGAACATTGTAATTTTATTAGCAAATTTATAATGTTCAGCATATTGCCTTTCGTATTTGTATCGATTAATAAATTATGGTTAAGCATTATGTATTTTCTTATTGATTTGATGGAAAGATTGATAAACTACTAGGTAAAAATTAATAAAGTATGTTGGAATTGAAACCCGACAAAAGAACAGATGATAGAAAGCTAAAATATACTAAAACTATGATCCATATATAATCTATCATTTGCCCAGTCAAGCTTTGATGAAGACTAAATATCCAAGGTCTGCCATAGTTATTCTCAGTTGAAGAGAAGCTCTGTTAAAGACTAAAGCTAAAAGGTCTGCCAAGGTAAAGCTCTGCTAAAGACTAAAGCTAAAAGGTCTGCAAGACAGAGCTCTGCTGAAGTTTATCGTTGTAAAAAAGTTATAATGTTCGCATATTGCATTTCGTATCTGTATCGATTAATAAATTATGGTTAAAGCATTAGTATTTATGATTGATTTGATGGAAGACTGATAAATAATAGCTAAAAATTAATAAAAGTATGTTGGAATTGAACCCTACAAAAGAACAGATGAAAGGAAGCCAAAATATACAACAACCTTTAATCCAAACAATAATGTAATATCTGCCAAGTCAAGCTATGCTGAATTCTAAATGTATAAAGTGTTCCCCAGCTAAACTCTGTTGAAGAAAAACAAATGTTTGGTTCCATGTGTAAAAAAACATTAAAATATGCTCAGAAAAATACAGTTTCATCCTTAAAAATAGCTAAAATTGAAATTCTCAATAAATGTCTAAAGTATGTTCACAACCACTGTTTCTCAAAACCTCTGCTTGGTATGAAAATCTATCCGTTGCTGTAAGTGTATCCTATGTTCCTACTTCCATGTTGGTGAAACACTGTTTTCCCAACCATTGATAATCTATCCTCTCATAGTTAAATCATCTCTAATCATACCTCTGTTCAGAACCACTGCTCGTCTCCAGCCAAGGTTTCCAAAAAAACTGTCATCCAATATTCACAAGATTTACCGTGCATAGATGTAGCCATCAGATCTTTTAGAAACTGCTATCGTGTCAGCATCATTTTTTCCCTTTACAAACCCTTTTCATCCAAATAGAGTTTCCACTTGGCGTTTCAATTTCAAAAACAAAAATCTCTCCTAAATTTCTCCTTACTCTACTTCTTCTCAAAGCCCTAATCACTCACTTCTTCACCATGAATTCATCATCAAACTCCCATAGACCTTTTCGAAAAAACCAACAACAATATTGTGTTTCACTCAATGATTGATGTTCCACAAACATCATCATTAAAGATGTGTTAATCGCAAAAGCACCGATTTACATCGACACTTCCGCTATTTTGGGTAAATGCTGAACTACATACTTCAGAACTAAAGCCCTTTGCCATCACTTCCAAAATTGGGCAGCCACTTGTTCAAATTTTCCATCTACCATCTCCACCACGTTCGGTTCTTAATGACCTTGATAACCTACTTCTTTTCAAAGAAAGATTTACATGCAGAATTCATTGAGCGAGGTTTATGAACCTTATGTTATCTAGTATTATTATTTTTAAACTGAATTTCCCGCTGACATGAAATTCTTTTTCCACGCCCTTTTACTTTGTTTGTCAGCCAAAAAACTACTTTCAATGAAATACCTTTAAATATCAATACCGGTGTGATTGCTATATTAACCAATTCCAATTCAAATTTTCTCAAGTATTGTTTTTGATTTAGTTGCAAATTTTATAATCTTAAAAAGGGTAAACCTTTTTGATACACCTAGGTTGTTAAGTTTCTATATACATAAACAGTTTCTGAGTCTGATTTTAAACAAGGTGTTGAAAACTAAAGCAACAGTGACTGAGCAAATTTTAATACTTTTACAACCACTGCTCCTTCTGTTGCTGAGCCCACGCTCTAGTGACCCCAGCACTACAACCTGTCTTGTGCAACCCACACCAGCCAAAACCAAATAGAAACCCGCAAAATCCACCAAACCCACCAAATGCCCCAAAAGGTACCTCTTGAAGATGAGATCCCGGATGTCTTATCTGTGACAGCACAAAAATCACTAACAACCACTGCTACTACTTCCTCACAACATTTGGTTCAAAGATATCCACCAGCACAAGCTCCTCTTGTTTCTTCACAAAAGGAAGAAGTTGTAATCACAAGGACACCACATATGAGGCAAATGATTTAATTGATCATTTCTTCTCCAGCCCTCTCCCAGGGCTATGTCTCTTTCTATTCACTTACCCACTTCTCCAATACCACCCATTTTAATACCTTTTCTTGAAGCAATAGTGAAAACTCAGACACTTAGCAGTCCCTCTCACTCACCCATTAAAGAGAGTCAACTTCCACACTAGACTGCATCTGAGATAACTCTATCTGCTAGCCCACAAGCAATTGAGGAGGTTACACCCCAGGAGTTACATGTAACTCTTGGTGGTAGTTCAAGTGAAGCAACTACTACAATTGCTGCTACAACAGTGGCTTTGTTGGACAGTGGTTACATACATAAGACTTCCTTGAAGGCAAAACTGCTGAAGCTAGTATAGTAACTTCTAAGCCAGTTTGAAGTCCCCAGAACCAAGAACAAGGGCATTTGGGTCTGATACTCTAGAGTTTACTCTAGTAGAAGATCCAAATACAACTACCTCTGGTAGGAATTCAGATGATCCTATTAGATTAGGTGATGAATTAAGGTATAAAGAATTGACAGAGAGGATGTCTTCCATGGAATCATCAATTGATGACATCAGAACTTTGATGAAGCTACTCCTACAAACTCCCAACGTCAATCATCCTCCACACCAAATGCTGATGAGCTATGGAAGGTTCTCTAACCAGTCTTCCTAGCTCAGAGACAATTAGACAATTTTTAGCATGAAGTTCAAATGCAACTCATCCGCAACATGGTCGAGGCTAGATATAAAGATACTCTAGCTGATATTAAGGCCATTAATGACCACTTGTTACAAACCACTGGCTCTGCCCTGGTTATCATTCTTTCAGATAATGCCAAAAAGGGGGAGAAAGATTCCTTGAGAAAATTGCAGCCTGATTCCCAAGTGAAATCACAGGTGCAACAATAGCTAACAACAACCACAACCTCTGTTGAAGCATGCAAAGCATCTTTGGGCAAAGAAATTGATAAGGCATTAAACCAAGAAGATGAAAGGATTGCTACCGAAAAGCATAAACGACAAGATACACTTGAAGCCAAAGCTTTAATGCTTACTGAAGAAGAAAAGGCTAAGCAGATGGAAAAGGAAGATATTGGTACTTTAAGACAAAGAAACTCTGCTAGAAAATCTAGACAACCAACTCCCATCTCTTCTAAAACCACTGCTCAGGTATCCTCTGTCACTCTCACCATAACAGCTGTTAGAATAGATGTTGTAACAACTTATGCTGGAACAATAGATGTTCTAGCAGATATTGTTCAAACCACTGCCATGATCGCCTTCCCAACTACAACTGAACCACTACCCACACAATCCCGAATTCCCACACATCCACCTTCTCCCAAAATTAAATTCCAACGCAAAAGAAAAACTTTTGTTGTTGATGATGATGAAGACAACCAATCACCACTTCCCACCTCATCACAATCCATATCACAACCATCCTCATCACCTCCACACTCTGAAACTCCATTTCCCCCATTTCTAATCATGCACCTATCCTCCTCATTCCTTCCTATGGGTGCATTATACCCATTGGAAATTTTTGTAGTTAAAGGTGAGATTAAAGCTTTTTACAAAATAGAAGATCCAATAAAAAGAGAATTCTTCCTTGCTGGGATATAGAAGGCCTAGGAACTTGGATGAATATCTTAAGCTGAAGGCTAAACAGGCTAAATACTTTACAAAAGAAAATTCAAAAGATAAAGATGACAGGGATTTACAAATCTCCTTGCAATACCAACTGATCAAAGTCAGAAGTATTGAAGAATTTCTAAGGAGCTAAGTAAGTCTATGTCTGAACAGCCAACCACTGATGATCCAAAACTGAAAGAAGATTTTCTTGATCATGTCATGAAGCATAAGCCTTACAAAGCAACAAGGGCACAATTTAAAGGTTGGTCGGCTAATGCGCTTAAAGTAGAAATTGAAAGAATTCATTCTATGCTCAAAGATCCTTCAAAGAAGCCTACTCCTCCTGTTTGGAAAAAAGGCCAAAATTGAAAGCCAATACCATGCTCTCAAAATTAAAAGAATGAAAGTCGAGCTTGTTGATGCTTTATATGGAACAAAAAGGCAGATTGCTAGATGGTCAGAATCTGAATCTAAAGTGGTAGATATCGACAGAAGGTTGGAAGAATTAAGAAAAAAAGATCCTTCTATTCCAAGAAAGCCAATCTATGATCAAACAACATCTGCTCTTAAACAGACCCTTGCTCCTAAAAGATTAACTTCAACCACCAGCATATCCACCATTGCCTTGAATCAAGCAAAGAGGCAAAAGCAGGTAGAAGAAGAAGATCAAAGGATGCATGAAGAATTGAGAAAGAGGGAATAAAGAACCAAATTTTGTTTCACCCAGATGCTGCAAGTGACAAACTTAGAGCCTCACTCTCAACACTTGTATGCAGACCTACTTCACCAAACTCATCACAAATACCCTACTCTCAAGAAAACCATCTGACTCAAAAATTCTAAAATGGAAGTCTAAAAAAGATAACCATGAATTAACATTGCTCATGTCAGATGGTAGAGTTTAAAAGATAAAAATGGAGGATGCATATGGTCTGGATGCAGCTGATCTCCAAGACGTGCTGAATCTTGAGCTTGAAAGGGATGTAGAAGACATGATTGCCCTGGACTTTGAGCTTAGGCCAAATAAGGGAATCATTGATGAGAAATAAAGATCAGTAATAAAGTTTAGTTTTGGCATCATCTGTTCTTGTAATGTTTAGTTTATAGCAAGTAATCATAATTACGAAAGCATGTACGATTTTTGGAATGTTTATGTATAGCAAGTAATCATAATAAAGTTCTTGTAATGTTTAGTTTTGGCATCATTTGTGCCTGTACTGTTCTATTTGATCACTTTCATCGATTATCAATCTAACCTATCTTCCTTACATTTTGTACGAACAAATTAGTGATCTTAGGCTGAGGGGGAGATTGTGAGTCATATGCAAGTAATCATAATTAAGAAAGCATGACAATGAAAACAATCTCTCAACTATTTTGAATTAAAGCAAACTTGACATAAATGCCCCATGAACTTATAAGAAAATAAGTATCAGTCCTTGTAATCCTATCCACTCGGATCAGAAACCACCGATGCAAACCACTGATGACAAACCACTACAAAGACACCAACAGTAGTTGTATAGCCAAACCACTTACTCACTAACCACTAATGTTATAGTCAACTTTTCTTACACCTGTCATATATAGAGCCTTTTTCAATACCAAACCTTTTAGTTACAATCTACCTTAAACTGACATATTCTCAGTTACTCTTTTGAGTACCAGGCTTACTTTAACAGCTGTGAAATACTAATCTTTTCAAATATCAACTCCCTAAGTCAGAGAATCTTTAGATTTAACTACTGTCCTTTAGATTTTTTACTACATAACCTATCAGTTTTGCTTTTATAGTTGCTTTTACACTTGCTATTACAGATGTAAAGCAAACAGTGACTGATGGGTGGTAAAGCATGCTTGGAGCTCTATAAATCTATAAGACTCTATCACTCCACATCACAGTCCAGAGTGCATTGTTTTTCGGCTCTACAACTGTAAGTTAATCTCAGTCTAACTAAATCCGCATCAAAATCTTCCATCAATTAATAAACCTTCTGGGTCTTGCATTGTTGTAAGCTTTCTCACTTTTATTGGTTTGTTTTGTAACTTTTAACTGCTATAAACATAGGTATAACAATGTTTATTTATTGATTTGTTTTGTAATTAGTATCTTTATACAGTTGTAATTTAAATATGTAAAGTTAATTTATAAATCTTTAAATTTTTCTTTATATATAACCAAAATATTTTCAATTGCTTTAAAATTGAATTTTTCAGTTCTCAATTCACTCCAAATACATATCAATTGAGAGCTATGGGTGGTGGTTATTCAATTCAGTTGAACCACAACGACCTTCAAACCATGGACGTTCATCCCGTCGTAATATAAGCTTTCCAGTTTCAAATCGTCCTTTAAACCCTCCTCTGGTGACAAACCCTCCACCGGTGACAAACCCTCAACATGATGATCCATTTTTTTACGGTTGAAGAGTTGAATTGGGCGTATGACTATACCTTTGCTCAACTACAATTTGGTGGACTACGAATTGGGAAGGGGCATCACTGTCTTGTGGCAAACACTCCTGTACCGCCAAACCATCTTCCACTTTCAAACAGCCCTCATGTGGAAAACCCCAGTCAAACACAAGAACTACCGAGTTGGGTTGAAGGGTACGAAACTGACCCTAGGGCGTAATACGAACCATCGTTGGATGAAAAAATGGTTTAGGAAGCATAGAACAACCTTGATGATGGCTGCCTCCACCGCAATGATTATGATAATGATATTCTATGTGGTTTATCTAATGTTTTATTATGGGTTACTTAGTTTTATAATCATGTACTTTTTTTTCTCGAATTAGTTTGAATATTAATTACACAGTTGTTTTAGTTTTAATTATGTACTAGTTTAAATTTAAATTTGTTGTGGTTTAATTTTAATCATGTTTTATAGCAAAACCACTGATGACAAACCACTGCTAACACACCAATAGTAGTTGTGTAGCAAAACCACTTATTCAACCATAGACTCACTAACCACTAATGTTATACTCAGCAGTGGTTGTCTACCACCAACAGTGTTCGCCTAACATTTGATGTTAGTACTCCATCAGAGGTTAGCAACATCATCAGTGTTTGTCTAACATCCGATGTTATTACTCTATCAGAGGTTAGCAAACTCATCAGAGGTTTGGCTTTATTCCATCAGATGTTGGCTCTTCGGTAGTTTAACTTTGTTTGACCTTATTTGACCAACTGAATTATTACTTTCTTCAACATAAAATATTATATTAATTATAATTATTTAATAGTATTGCTTATTTTACTTACATATAGTTGACGATTATATAGGTTGCTGGTATTTGGGTTGAAGGTAATGACAATATCACTTCGTATAAACGAAGTATTGTTATTTATGGTAGGTCTGAATATAGCCAAACTATTCAGCCGTACTTCAGTTGTCACATGGTTTCATTGTTTTAAGAGTGCGGTGTTTATGGAGACCGTCGTTTCACCAAGTATTTAACTTGGCTTTCATTTAATGTTATCATTACGTATTCCAATGTTTTAAGAATTTGGGTTTTTTTCTGGTAATCATGTTATTATGTTTAAGTGTCGTTTAGTAATCTTGTAATAATTTCATAATTTTATCATCTATTATAACTATCTTTTATTTAATTTGCAAGGTATCTGACACTTTATCAATTTAAAATGAATAATGGACAACCAAACCATCTTAATCATGCTTCTAGCTCGAGTGCATCTACTAGAGCCGAAAAAAAAGAGTATAACAAAAGATATTATGCTGCACGCAAAGAAAATAACAAAGTCTCAAAATTTAGGATTGGTGAGGTCTCCCGAAGTTCTTCATCAATATCTTTAATGAGTAATAGATCAACAGAATGGACACCGTTAAGAAGTTTACAAACAAATATTACTCAATTTACCCAAATGACAAATGAGAACACGTCAAGTATTTCTACTTTGAAACGTAAGGAATACAATGGAATGCGTATTTCAAATTGCAGTCGATTTACATCAACTCTGACTGATGATGCTACGTCGACAAGCACATTCCCCTCTGTAATTGATGAAGTCGTGCCTAGAACATCACGAGGTTTCTATTTATTTAATAATGATTTCTTTATCAAACTTGACATATTTAACAACCTTCATTACTTAAGACAATGATTTTTTTAGGTGTTCAAATTCAACCGCATACACTTTTACCTCAATTTTGTGAAGTAGTTGATCAACCTTCCTTCAAAGATGAAAACGTAGAAGATGATACATATAACTTTGTTTACGATCGTTTACCTAGAGAGCATCGTGTTTTAAAATAACAGGGTGCATGTCCTGATTGTTGAGCAAAACGTTTTCAATTTGAATTTGATACCTTTTGTTGTATGAGTGGGAAAACTGTGTTAGCAAATTCAGATATTCCAGAGGAATTTTCACATCGCAAGATGAAATTGGAAATATTTTTAGGCAAAACATTCGTGCTTATAACACCAATTTTTCTTTGCCTCAATGGAAGTGACGTTGGATGATACATTGAACAATATGAGAGACGGTGTATATACTTTTCGTGCACATAGAGGAATATATCACAAAATCGACCAATTAGTTCTGAGGGATGGAACCCCTAGATACCTGCATTTGTATTTTTATGATCCTAATGCTGAGTTGGATCTTAGACTCCAATGGCCAAATCTTGATCGACGTATTACTCAGATTTTGGCACGCATTTGACGGGTGGTCTTTTGGACAATCCACAAGTGCGATAAAATGACAAATACTACATACTTTAAACGTTTAATTGTTATGATTTGATGTCTACGGCCTTTGAAGGTATTGAAGAGCATAAAAAGGAACTTTAACGTGGTTTTTTGGGGACTTGCAAGTGGCTAATTGAGGCTTTGTACTTGAGATATTGAAGAAGGGCAAAATGGGAAAATTCTGCTGACCACCGTAAGCTACGGTGGCCACCGTAGCTTACGGTGGAGTCCATCCTTAAAAGGCCACCGTAAAACAGTGGCTTGCCACCGTAAGGAAATCTTGCCCACCGTAAGCTACGGTGGGGCACCGTAGCTTACGGTGGTGAGCTACGGGAAAGTTCTAACTGCTCCATTTAAGTCGAATTATGGAGCCTTTTCACATATCCAATCATTGGTGACGAATTGCAGAGCAAAAATGGGCGAATTTGAGTGTTTTCATTGATTCTAGACAAGTTCTAAACATTATTTTGGTGTTATCGATTCGTACGAACAAAACATTGGAAGTATGTTTGATTTCGAGAACATGAGAGGCTAGAATTCTTGGTGATCATCTTGTGTGGAAGGTTCGGTAAACAATTGTGTTTCGATTTATAATTTCTAGAATAATTGCTATGTTATGGTAGTTATGGTGTTGATTAATTGTTTGTAATTGTTGGTTGATATTTTGCTCATTACTTATTTTGTACGTTCTTGGTGTCGCTGACAATCAAGACATCACAGGAAGGTTTACGGGTTGGGTATTAATCAATTGGTCATCAGGTAACGACCTCGCATTATAGTCCGAGTACTTTGTTCCCTTTTATCACAAATAGCTAATCAAACATGAGTCATGTCTATGTGACTCTGTCTAGTAAAATTGAAACACATGTGTTTTGAACTGGAAACCCAAGATGATCATTCCCTTATTAATTTTTTAACAAACCAATTGTTGAATTGTTAAGTAGTTAAAGTCTAAATCCATCAATCAAAAATCTAAAATTAAATTATTGCAAATTAGGTAATTAGTTATAGTAGCATAACCTTTTTGATAGCACTAGTTCCACAATTCCTTGTGTTCGATACTCACTTACCGCTAGCTAGTAGCAGTATTGGGATTAAATTTGCGTGAGACACCGACATCACGTCAGCATTCTTTCTACAAAACCCATATGTCGATACATTTCGAAGACTTGCGGAACTAGGACCACTGGACGACTATAGAGTCACCTAGAGTACTTCGGTTAAACTTGACCAAAAGGTGTACAACCGACCAACGACACCAGAGGTATATAAAATGTTATAAAAACATCGTGAAATATAAACAATTGATCACAAACTACCATTGATTAGAAACCACTGATGCAAACCACGATGACAAACCATTGCTAACACACCAACAATAGTGTTATAGCAAAACCACTGATTCAACCACAAACTCACTAACCATGATGTTATACTCAGTAGTGGTTGTCCAGTAGTGGTTGTCTACCACCAACAGTGTTTGCCTAACATCTGATGTTATTACTCCATCAGAGGTTAGCAACATCATCAGTGTTTGTCTAACATCTGATGTTATTACTCTATCAAAGGTTATCAAACTCATCAGAGGTTTGGCTTTATTCCATCATATGTTGGCTCATCAGTAGTTTGACTTTATTTAACCAACTGAATTGTTACTTTCCTCAATATAAAATATTATTTAATTACAATTATTTAATATTATAGATGACGGTTATATAGGTTGCTGGTATTTGGGTTGAAGGTAATGACAATATCACTTCGTAAACGAAGTATTGTTATTTACGGTAGGTCTAAATATAACCAAACTATTCAGCCATACTTCAGTTGTTACGATTCATTATCATATCCTCTATTTTTTCCTAATGGTGAGTCGGGATGGCATGCTAACATACCACGTCATGGAGTATCGACCGATGAGATTCACAACAATGACAACATCAAAGGAGAAATGGAAGGTACCAACAATTTGTTATTCTTTTAAGTGACGATCATAAAAATACCCTAACGCGTTTTATTTTATTAACTATTTTTTTTAAAATATCTTCATCGTTTAGAGGCTAAAACACGAAGTGGTAGAACAACCGTGGCTATGCAAGAGTATTACTGTTACAAGTTCCAGATTCGATCTACCGAAAACGTGCTTCTGTTTGGTGGTAGACTGCTACAACAGTTTGTGGTAGATGTTTACATAACGATTGAGACGTCACGTTTAGAATTTTGTGAGAGAAACCGTCTAAGATACGGGTCGACTTGTACCAAGGTATTGTGGATTGCGTCAATGCTGGTGAGGTTCATGCAAACAGAGTCGGAAAAAAGAATCGTGTTGCCTGCATCTTTCATATGAGGGCCTCGCGACGTGCGACATCGGTTTCTAGATGCGATGACTTTAGTTCAAGATGACGGCAAGCCAGATATATTCCTTACAATGACGTGTAATCCTAAGTGGCCTGAGATATGTGATAATTTGTGTAACATCCGTCAAAAACGGATTTTACCAAACCCGCTCCGTTTATTAACCGAACAATCAGTTAAAAATTTCGTTGCATATTTAATGCCCAAATTAATTTTAAAGGATACATGATTAATAAGGATATTGGAATATATAATTTGTTTTTGAAAACGGTTAAAAATAAGGAAATAAAAATGAAAAGTTGCTGCCGGGTTTCGAACCCGGGTCAGCCAGCGATTCAAATACAGCATTAACACATAACCATCCAACCACTGCGCCACTAGTGTTTCTTGTTAATTAATGGAAACAATTAATACATATTATAATTCTCGAATTCAAAATCGGCACGCCCAATTGCAGTCGTCGGAAATCCCGGCGATCTCGCGAGATTGGATGGTTTCTTTTGTTCTTAACGTAAACATTTACTATGACATCGGTTATAACCGACGCCTGAGTCCGCGACACAAGTTATAACCGCCAGAAAGTTTCTAACCGACGAATCAAGTCGGAAATCGGACCAAATTCATCGATGACCTGCCCTATAAATACCTCCTCGAACCTCTGCAAGTTTTTTTCGCTCAAAACCGCACCTTTACCCGACGTAATTCCACTGGCCGGAAAAGTTCTGCACCTCGCCGGAAAACCGAGCCCTTCACTTCTGAGCCTTACTGAACACCCAGAACTCGTACCGAAGCCACTCACATCCATCCCAAGCTTGCTGAAGACTCTCTGCCGCAGGACACACGTCGCCGGAAGTTTCTGCTGTCACCGGAGTTTCGCGGAGAAACAGAGGAGTCAAGTTTGGGTATATCTAACACTTAATCTTTCATTCTTTTTATATATCTCACCAATTAACTGAAACACACTAAAGAACATGATTAAAATGGTTGAACCAGTCAGTCATCGTTTCTGGTTAAGACTGACGAAGAAGACGAAGTTTCGGTAGCATATAAGTTTAATTAAAATCACGATATAACTCGGGTTAGACACACAGTCCAGTGGTGGACTGTGTGCAAATAAAACACGCTTACGTCTCGAGTTCGAATCATGTCCCACGCATACTCGCCTTAATAAAAATGTTCCTTTTTCTTACTGAACGGATTCATTTCACATAGTTGTTAAGTTTAATAAAAACCAGATAATAACCAAGATAGACACACAGTCCAGCGGTGGACTGTGTGAATGTTTAAACACACGTCACGAGTTCGAATCCGGACTACCGCACCGGTCCGGACAATTATCCAACTTTTTAAATAAGGCAGAACTGAAATTATTTAATTGTATATAAGTATAATAAAAATCAGATTATATAACAAGTTAAACACACAGTCCAGCGGTGGACTGTGTGTTAACCTAAACCACAGGTCCCGGGTTCGAGACCTGTGGAGCGCACCCGGTCCGACTCGTTAGATTTAAATCGTTTTTAAAAAATAAATGATTTTCAGTTTAATCTAATTAGTATATAAATATAATTAAAAACAGAAATATGTCGGGTTAGACACGTAGCTCAGTTGGTAGAGCTGCGTGCACGCGTACGGGAGGTCTCGGGTTCGAGCCTCACCCAGCGCAAACAATTTCACATACGAACCGGTCAACAGTCAAAGTCAATGGTCAACGGTCAAAAAGTCAACATTTTTTTTATTATTTTTATTTATTTATTTTAATTAAAAATCAATTAAAAATACTTAAAAATAACATTTTTAAGGTTAGAAAATAGCCTTAAACTCACAAAAATACACCCAACAATCCTACTAAAATGGATTAATAAAATCCGTTTACTTACCGAACCATAATGCTATTTATCTAGGTTAGTTTTACTCGTGGTTAAAACCAACTTCGCGTGCATTCAACATCATCAACCGAACGCACCCAATGTGAGTGAATCTTACAACTCCCCTTTTTAATTACACGTTTTGGGGTGTGTCATGTGTCATAAAATTAACTCGTTTATTTAAACTTGTGCCATACCATATTGTGATCTAAACTTAGATTGTATACATTGCTTGTAGTTATGTATTTCATTTTGTTTATTTATATGCAATTCATTCATTAGGCCCGTCAGTTCCTCGTGTGAGACGAGTTGAGCAAAACGTGCCTCAAAACAAATCCATTATTGTTCGTGTGTGTATTATTGAGTTTATATTGTTTGTAGTTATGTATTTCATATTTTCAAGTTTATGCAATTCATTCATTAGGCCCATCAGTTCCTCGTGAGAGACGAGTTGAGCAACGTGTGCCTCTAAACGATCCATTATTGTTCATGTGTGTATTGTTTAATATTAAATTGATTGATGAATAAGTTTACATCTATTTTTACTCATGTGTGGTTGTGCACTTTATTTTATAATCAATTAAATAAACTTGTTCAAATGTTTTCCATAGGATTCACTCGCCAACTTTTTGTTGATCCAAAAACCCTTTTTACACATGATACAGGTGAACAGGATGAAGCAAGGAAAACATAGGAAATGCCTTAGAAGAAAACAATGAAGCCTAGATTGATATTTAGGACATGATGTAATATTGATTGTAATTTTCCATTAAAGTGTATTAATGAATATGAAACGTTAAAATAAATGTCATGAGCTTTGATGATAACCCAATCATGCCCCGATCACCTTTTCCGCTGCGGGTCGGGGTGTGACAGATTGGTATCAGAGCCATGACTATAGGGATATAGGATAGGTTATTAGACCCTTAGAGCCTATACTATAGTTTGCCTAAATTTTAATTGTTTAGGTGGTTACATACAAACTTATGATATTTATTTGTTTCATATTTGTTTATACTTACAGTCAAACATACATACTTATATACATATTCATCATACATATTTCAATGTTCATATATTCAATTCATCTTCATACTTTTGTTATTCAAAGATTTTGTTGCAATTTTCAAATCTCATCAAAGTAAGTTCTGCGACGGGCATGTAGTAACTGGAAGGGTACAAGTACCGGTAGTCGGAACGTCCTGTCTAGGTTGGCATTCGTTATAAATCCAATATAACGGACCAGTTTGCCTACCTGGGGACTAACGATGAGAGTACGAAGGACCTATTAGGCCAAAGCATGCCACACCAAACGTCGTTCGAACTAACCCACTTTGAGGTGTCACCGTGTCTACACCTGGACACATTCCGAATACCATACGTTATATACATATTTCTCGATTTTCTCTGGGTTTTAGTGTATGTAACCAGGCTAACACATGCGAACCATATGAAAAACCCGGTATTCATGGGGCCCCACATGATTACGAAGGTGAAGTATGGCGGCATGTAGGGCCTAATGACGAGCAAAGCCCAAGACATCCTATGGATGTAGTAGATTTATTTTTCTATAATTATTTTATGAATGTTCATTCCTAAGTGCGACCCATGATCCCAAAAGCATCCAACTCATACTCTTGACATGTATTCCTTGTAGATGTCTTCTAACCACGCCCGTAGGAAGATGAGAGCAGGAAAAGCCCGCGAGCGCATGGCTGCCCTAATCGCTCAACAAATGGCTGCCGTAATACCCAACATTGTAATCCAAGTCCAACAAGCACTTACCGCTAATCCTGTCAATCAAGAAGATCAACACGTTATCAACCCTCCCCCAAATACCACTAAATGCACTTACAAGCATTTCAAATCATGCGACCTCCGAAATACGAAGGGACTGAAGGTGTCACCGCTCTCCTCCATTGGTTTGAAGAAATGGAGAACACTTTTCTAAATTGCGATTGCCCCGATGATCGCAAAGTGCGATATGCTACCGGTCGATTATATGGGATAGCACTTACTTGGTGGAATACAGAGAAGGCCAAACGAGGCGTTGACGATGCTATGACATTAACGTGGGATGAATTGCAGGAAATCATGACCAGACGATTTTGCCCAAGGAGCGAAATCAAGAAATTAGAAGATGAGTTTTATTCGTTGAAGCAAAAGGAAGGAGACCACACCACATACAACAAAAGATTCCTCGAGTTACATCAAATTTTCCCAACTTGTTCACTCCCCTCTACCGTTTGATCGAGCATACATTCGAGGTCTTCCATCAAAGATTCAAGACTCTGTAATAAGTACCACGCCTGCAACTTTGGAAGCAGCAATGGAGCTAGCAACAGAGCTCACCGAGAACCGAATCCGGAACAAAGACTTCAAGGTGGAGAAGAAGAAGGATAAAGCATCGACTGAAACCTCCGACTCCACCCAAACCGAATCCCCTTCTCAACCCACTTCTAAGAGAAAAAGAGACGGGCAACTTTTCGCTACTATCCAACGTAATCAACCAATTTCACATGCCATACCCATCCAAGCTATCCAATCACTCAAGTGGCACCCAACTCAACTTACCCAAATAAGAAACCATATCTTGGACCTCACCCTCGATGTAACACCTATTTTTATCACCATCCCTTTACCTTACCTTGTCGACTATGTGCAAATTGTGGACGCTATGGTCATATGAGCAAGGTTTGCCGCACCCCTCAACACCAAATCTCTCCCCCTACTCAAAACATGATCCAAACCTATCATCAACCTCAATACCCATGTTCCCATATGTTCGAGCTTGTTTCAATTGTGGCGACCCTACCCACTTTAGAAACACGTGCCCTCGATTGGTTAACATCATAAACGCTCAAGCTCAATCAAACCCAGTTAACCAAGTAAACCAAGAAAACCCAATCGGTAGGCCACCAGCAAGAGGAAGAGTTTTCAACATCAACGCCAACCCTGACGAAGATAATGACGGCCCAAACGAAACCACCCAACTAGTCCTCTTCACCGGAAATCAAGATTCAACTCCAATCGTTTAATTTTATATTTTTCTTTATCACATAGAACCAATCATAACTTAAGGATAAAGCCAATGGGAATTTGACAAGAATATGGTGGATACGCCACTGGTACTTCCTATATATAAGTATTCTTGTCAAAGGATCGGAGGCATTATCTGGCGGTTATGAGAGGTTCCATGTGTAAACTGTTTGAGTAATTATTGTTTATTATTTTCAGTACATGCAATTTCATAGGCCGCCGCTCCCCATTACATTATGAGCGTTGAGCATGTTCCCCATTTCATTATGAGCGTGAACCCGGCGTGCCCACATACAATCGGCTCCGTTTGATTGAGCCTTGATCGCACTGACATTTTCATTTTCAGTACATGCAATACGATCGGCTCCGTTTGATTGAGCCTTGTGGTTGTTGTGTTTGTTGTAGAGTCACATAGAACTAATCATAACTTGCGGATAAAGTCAATGAGAATTTGACGAGAATATGGTCGATACGCCGCTGGTACTTCCTATATATAAGTATTCTTGTCAAAGGATCGGAGGCATTATCAGGCGGTTTATGAGAGATTCCATGTATAAACTGTTTGAGTGATTATTGTTTATTATTTTCAATACATGCAATACGATCGGCTCCGTTTGATTGAGCCTTGATCGCACAGACATTTTCATTTTCAGTACATGCAATACGATCGGCTCCGTTTGATTGAGCCTTGATCGCACAGACATTTTCATTATCAGTATCTTGTGATTGTTGTGTTTGTTGTCGAGTCACATAGAACTAATTATAACTTGTGGATAAAGTCAATGAAAATTTGACAAGAATATGGGGGATACGCCGCTGGTACTTCCTATATATAAGTATTTTGTCAAAGGATCGGAGGCATTATCAGGCGGTTATGAGAGGTTCCATGTATAAGCTGTTTGTGTGATTATTGTTTAGATTAAATTTATTATTTTCAGTACATGCAATACGATCGGCTCCGTTTGATTGAGCCTTGATCGCACAGACATTTTCATTTTCAGTACATGCAATACGATCGGCTCCGTTTGATTGAGCCTTGATCGCACAGACATTTTCATTTTCAGTACATGCAATACGATCGGCTCCGTTTGATTGAGCCTTGATCGCACAGACATTTTTTAATTTTCAGTATTTTGTGTTTGTTGTATTGGTTGTAGAGTCACATAGGACTAATTATAATTCACTGATAAAACCAATGAAAATTTGACGAGAATATGGTGGATACGCCGCTGGTACTTCCTATATATAAGTATTCTTGTCAAAGGATCAGAGGCATTGTCAGGCGGCTATGAGAAGTTCTATGTAGGATTTAGTAGTTCTTGGTAATAATCATAACTTGCGGATAAAACCAACGAAAATTTGACAAGAATATGGTGGATACGCCGCTGGTACTTCCTATATATAAGTATTCTTGCCAAAGGATCAGAGGTATTATCAGGCGGTTATGAGAAGTTCCATGTAGGATTTAGTATTGTCTTGGTTGAAATTTGTGTTACATTCATATCATCTCGCCATTTGAAGAAATTGGATTGTGTTCTATTTCTACATAAACTAACATCTCCATCATAACAAACGAGAGAGAAACTGTCACCATTCAAACATATATGCTATCGGAATGTGGATTCAAATATTGGTTGTTGTGTTATTTATGTTCTAAAGTTACATCATAGGACCAATCATAACTTACTGATAAAACCAATGAAAATTTGACAAGAATATGGTTGATACGCGCTGGTACTTCCTATATATAAGTATTCTTGTCAATGGATCGGAGCATTATCAGGCGGTTATGAGAGGTTCCATGTATAAGCTGTTTGTGTGATTTTTGTGTAGATTAAATTTATTATTTTCAGTACATGCAATACGATCGGCTCCGTTTGATTGAGCCTTGATCGCACAGACATTTTCATTTTCAGTACATGCAATACGATCAGCTCAGTTTGATTGAGCCTCGATCGCACAGACATTTTTTCATTTTCAGTATTTTGTGTTTGTTGTATTGGTTGTAGAGTCACATAGGACTAATCATAATTCACTGATAAAACCAATGAAAATTTGACGAGAATATGGTGAATACGCCGCTGGTACTTCCTATATATAAGTATTCTTGTCAAAGGATCAGAGGCATTGTCAGGCGGCTATGAGAAGTTCTATGTAGGATTTAGTAGTTCTTGGTAACTAATCATAACTTGCGGATAAAACCAACGAAAATTGACAAGAATATGGTGGATACGCCGCTGGTACTTCCTATATATAAGTATTCTTGCCAAAGGATCAGAGGCATTATCAGGCGGTTATCAGAAGTTCCATGTAGGATTTAGTATTGTCTTGGTTGAAATTTGTGTTACATTCATATCATCTCGCCATTTAAAGAAATTGGATTGTGTTCTATTTCTACATAAACTAACCTCTCCATCATAACAAACGAGAGAGGAACTGTCACCATTCAAACATATATGCTATCGGAGTGTGGATTCAAATATTGGTTGTTGTGTTATTTATGTTCTAAAGTTACATCATAGGACCAATCATAACTTACTGATAAAACCAATGAAAATTTGACAAGAATATGGTGGATACGCGCTGGTACTTCCTATATATAAGTATTCTTGTCAAAGGACCAGAGGCATTGTCAGACGGTTATGAGAAGTTCTATGTAGGATTTAGTAATTTCTTGGTTTACATTAGTTGTTGTGTTTATTTATGTTCTATAGTCATAGAACCAATCGTAACTTACTGATAAAACCAATGAAAATTTGACAAGAATATGGTGGATACGCCGCTGATACTTCCTATATATAAGTATTCTTGTCAAAGGATCAGAGGTATTATTAGATGGTTATGAGAAGTTCCATGTAGGTTGTAGTATTAGAAGTTTTGCTTTTGGATTTTAACCATATCCTTCCAAACATATCAAAACTCTTGCGCATGATATCATACTTAGCGAATCAACTCCGCTTATCAATATTTTCACCGAAGGCAACTAAAAGCGATTCCTGTAACAGGGTACTTAACCCTTACAAGGAACGTTACCGCCTCAAACAAAAACTTAAACTCTTACACTTTTTCTAAGTATGTAACTGTCAAACTAAACACAATCATTTTTAGTCAAATATATCACTACTTAAATTTCGGGACGAATTTCTAAAAATCAGGGGATATTGTAACATCCGTCAAAAAACGGATTTTACCAAACCCGCTCCGTTTAACCGAACAATCAGTTAAAAATTTCGTTGCATATTTAATGCCCAAATTAATTTTAAACGATACATAATTAATAAGGATATTGGAATATATAATTTTTTTTTGAAAAACTGTTAAAAATAAGGAAATAAAATGAAAAGCTGCTGCCGGGTTTAGAACCCGGGTCAGCCAGCGATTCAAATACAGCATTAACACATAACCATCCAACCACTGCGCCACTAGTGCTTCTTGTTAATTAATGGAAACAATTAATACATATTATAATTCTCGAATTCAAAATCGGCGCGCCCAATTGCAGTCGTCGGAAAATCCCGGCGATCTCTCGAGATTGGACGGTTTCTTTTGTTCTTAACGTAAACATTTACTATGACATCGGTTATAACCGACGCCTGAGTCCGCGACACAAGTTATAACCGCCGGAAAGTTTCTAACCGACGAATCAAGTCGGAAATCGGACCAAATTCATCGATGACCTGCCCTATAAATACCCTCGAACCTCTGCAAGCTTTTTCGCTCAAAACCGCACCTTTACCCGACGTAATTCCACTCGCCGGAAAAGTTCTGCACCTCGCCGGAAAACCGAGCCCTTCACTTCTGAGCCTTACTGAACACCCAGAACTCGTACCGAAGCCACTCACATCCATCCCAAGCTTGCTGAAGACTCTCTGCCGCAGGACACACGTCGCCGGAAGTTTCTGCTGTCACCGGAGTTTCGCCGGAGAAACAGAGGAGTCCAGTTTCGGTATATCTAACACTTAATCTTTCATTCTTTTTATATATCTCACCTGAAATTAACTGAAACACACTAAAGAACATGATTAAAATCGTTGAAACCAATCAGTCATCGTTTCTTGTTAAGACTGACGAAGAAGACGAAGTTTCGGTAGCATATAAGTTTAATTAAAATCACGATATAACTCGGGTTAGACACACAGTCCAGTGGGGACAGTGTGCAAATAAAACACGCTTACGTCTCGAGTTCGAATCATGTCCCACGCATACTCGCCTTAATAAAAATGTTCCTTTTTTTTACAGAACCGGATTCATTTCATATAGTTGTTAAGTTTAATAAAAACCAGAATAATAACCAAGATAGACACACAGTCCAGCGGTGGACTGTGTGAATGTTTAAACACACGTCACGAGTTCGAATCCGGACTACCGCACCGGTCCGGACAATTATCCAACTTTTTAAATAAGGTAGAACTGAAAATTATTTAATTGTATATAAGTATAAAAAAAATCAGATTATATAACAAGTTAAACACACAGTCCAGCGGTGGACTGTGTGTTAACCTAAACCACAGGTCCCGGGTTCGAGACCTGTGGAGCGCACCGGTCCGAACTGACCAGATATATCATTCCCTTTTTTTAACAAAATTGATAAATTTTCAGTATTAAATCTAATTATAATCAAAAATTAAAAAAACAAAGTAATTATTATAGTGTATTTTGATAGCACTAGTTCCACAATCTTGGTTGATACTGCTTGCAGCAGGCGTATGGGATGTAAAGTTTGCGTAGACCGACATCACCAGCACTCAAACAATTCTACTTTTACGAAACTCGGAACTAGTACATAGACAACTTGGTCAACGAGTCTTCGAAACTTCCAAAAAGTCAAACCAGAATCAAGGTTATTATATTTATTTTAATAAAAAACAATTAAACAATTATACAAATACCATTGTTAGTCAGAAAATATGCAAACCACCAAAAAATTACACCCAACAATTCTATAAAAATTGGGATTAACACAAATCTCACTAACCACTATGTTTATCTCAGTAGTGGTTTCCATAGTGGTTTTAACCAACCAACGGTGTATTCTAACATCATAACTCATCAAAGGTACACAATCATCAGTGTTTCAACTCCTATTTTTTACTTATCAAGGTTATCAAACTTGGGGTTTGGCTTTGATTCCATAAGATTTGCTCATCAGTTTTATTTAATTGACCAACATAATTGTATACTTTCCTCTGAATATAAATGCTTATTATGAAATTTACAATTTTTAATATTATATGATGACGTTATTAGGCCTGGTTTGGGTGAAGAGATGACAATACACGTCGTAAAACGAATATCTTATTTACGGTAGGTCTAATATTATTCAGCTTATATTGTTGGTTACGTATTGTCATATCGTCATTTTCCTAATGGTAGTCATGATGCAACATATCCATCTGGAGTATCGACGTTGAGACACAACAATGACCATCAAAAGAATGGATGTTCCACATTTGTTATTCTTTAATAATATAAAAATACTAATGTTTTACTTTTTTTAACTATTTTTGTTAAATATCTTATTTTAATAAACACAATTAAATCAACTGGGGTATCAAATATTCTTACCAATTCCAGATTCACTCTACCGAAACGTCTTTTTTGTTGACTCTACAAACATTTTTAATGTTTACATAACAGTTGAACTCAGTTAAGCAAGGAAGAAACCTCTAAGATACGCACTTGTACCAATGTAATGTGGATTGCTAATTGGACATGATGTAAAATGATTGTGTTTCCCATCAATTCATTAAGGCCTGACTGAATCGTTATTAAATGCATGACTTTGTATGATGACCAAGCCAGATAATTCCACAATGACGTGTTCCTAACGGGTCTGAGATGTTGTGACAATTTGCATGTTGGTCAAACTGCACAAGATCGTCCAGACCTTGTTTCAAGAGTTTTTCGGGCTAAATTGAAGATCTTAGGGAACAACTCTTCAAGAAACATATCCCCGGGGAAGTTAAGGCATACATTTATGCCATCGAATTTCAAAAGCGTGGTTTTCCGCACGCACGTTTTCTCCTTATCATGTACCCGCAACACAAAATCAATAACGTGGACCATTATGATAAGGTTGTGTGTGCTGAGATTCCTAACAAACTAAGACATCCCAAATTGCATGAGATTGTTGTGAAGCACATGATTCACGGCCCTTGCGGCGGTTTACGATTAAGCAGTCCTTGTATGCAGGGTGATCCTAAAATTAGTCGTTTTCACTATCCTAGACAATTTAATGAAGAGACAACATGAGGAGAAGATGCATATCCGTTGTATCGAAAGAGAGACACGGAATAGAAGTGGACATACGAGAAAAAAACTTAATAATAGATGGGTGGTCCCATATAACCCAAGGCTTTTGATGATGTTTAACTCCACATCAATGTTGAAGTTTGCTCAAGTATAAAATCTGTGAAATATCTTTTCAAATATATTTATAAAGGACATGACAAACAGGTTATTTAAGTTGATCAAAGTGAGCAAGGGGTTGTTATTAATGAGATAAAGAGATTTCAGGATGGACGCTATATAACGCCCAAGAAGCTATGTGGAGCATTTTTTCCTTCTCTTTTTCTCAAATCTTTCCTTCTGTTCTAGCCTTACAACTTCATCTACCAAATAATCAGATGGTTAAATTTAGAGATGATAGATAATGTCTAATATTGTTGATAGGAAAAAGATAAGATGTAAACCCTGTAAAAAAAATCGTGTCCAATAGTATAGTGACAGTGTTGTATTTTAATATAGTCTATTAAAGACCAATAAGGACTAAAGGCGTCAACATGCTCAAGTTGAGCCTCTGAGTGACGAACCGATGCCAACATGCATAAATAATAGCATCTGAGTGACTGCTATGTCAACATGCTTAAATCATTAGCCTCTGAGTGACTGATACGTTAACATGCTTGAAACTTGGCCTCTGAGTGACTGATATGTCAACATGCCCAGCCTCTGAGTGACATCGGAATCAACATGCTTGACAATAAGCCTCTGAGTGATCCTTTGTGAAGTCCTAACTCTCATACGTGCCGTTTGTTGGATGAGAGAGTTCAATTTGTAAATACGTGAAAATTGGATAATGAAGGGATTAAAAGTGTCAACATGTAAATTTATACCTCTGAGTGACCTTTTAACGAACCGAGAGCTCGACAATGTCCTGGGCATAATCCCGGGTATGCCAAGTTTTGGTCTACGAGGGCTAAAAGTGCCAAAATGGTGTTCAAATGGTTTTGTTTAAAAGGGTTAAGTGTCAATTTTGGAAACTGTCGTGGGCGGTCGCGGGCCGCGAGAGACCAGGCCTGGGTTCTCCGCGGGGCGCGAGAAGGCCTCTGCAGCAGAAAGTTTTGTTTGGTCTCCAAGCAAAACTCCAAAACCATTAATTCGAAACTATGGCTTCTCTAAACTGCTATGCCACGTTTTGGGACACTTGTAAGCTTCTTCTTACACCCCTAAACACCTGGCTTCACCTCCTTTGAGCTCTCCAACTATAAATAGGTGCTTAAGTTCACCATTTCAACTTGAAACCTTTCTTATTCACTCTTCTCCCTCCTCTGGAAGTTCCTAACTAAAAGGAGCAATCCAACATAGTTCTTTTGCATCTAGGAATCTACTGGTAAGTGTTCCTTCTTTGTGCATTTTCGTTTATAGGCTTTTATAGCCAAAAGTCAAGTGTTTCGTAAAAGCTTTGACTTTTGGTTAAGACCATTATGGTCCAGCCATTGTTCAAAATGAACATGGCTAAGTGATCATAGTAAGGTAGGTGTTAGTCCGTATAAATGGCACCTCCTGAAGATCACGTTTGCTAAACAATTGACGTGTCAAAGTTACGATATTAAAAAGTCAAAGAGGCCATTTTTCGAAAAATCATAAATTGATCTTATATATGTTATGAAACCTGTTTTGACACTTAAAAAAGTTGGTAATAATTATTAGAACATGTATGAACATGTTGGCTCGTCAATTTCAGTTCTAGGGTCGGTTCGCAACCGAAAGTCGCGAAGTTTGACTTCTGCTTTGACTTTCGATTCTGACCCGATTATATTAGTTACCACTGACCTAAATTTGCATTATGATCATAATATAATGTAGCATAACCCTCTGAGGTTATATTACATGATCATAATCAGAATCCAAGTTTATGCGCAAGTTTCCATAATTATGCCATCTTTGACCAAAATGCCCTTTTTTACATAAAACAAGGTTTTAAATGGTAATGAACTTGAAAATGAGTTTCTACTGATTTAATATTATAAGTAGGATTATTTGGGATGTTAAACTAAGTTATAAACTGAGTTTTAAGCAAGTCCTCAAACTATGTCGATAAATGACGGTTTTAGCCCCTGTGGCTTATAAAATAGTTTTAATCAAATCTTTTCAAGGTAAATCATTTATCTACTGATATTTATATTAAATAACATATGTTAAACATTTTAATCTGATCCAAATGTCAATTTTTGTAAACATCATTTAAAAATGTCATTTTACGACAAAGCGTCGTTTCGGCGCATAAAATGGTTTTAAACCATATTATTGATCAAAACTTGATACCTACTGATTTTAAAACTTGTTTTAAACATATTTACAGTAGGTACATGTTATAAACTCAAAATCCCAAATAATTTATAAACTATGTATAAAATTACCAAAATGCCCCTAAAGGCATAATTTGTTTTAAAACCTTAACGGGTATACAAGTTGATATCCTATTGTATCTTAACTTATTTAAAGTATAATGGCATATAGAACTTGTCCATGACTTATCCGGTTACCCATATCGCTATTGAGAGCATAGATTCGTATATGTAACTATTTCACGGAAATTAACCGAAACGGGTTTAACCTTGCCATTTTAGTTTCAAAATCCAGAATGTTTATAGTTTACCCATATTATACAAGTCAAGTACTTGTCGGGATTAAACTACATTCTATCTATCATCATTTAATCAAGCGTTATACGTAATGATCATGTACACTATTCGGTTTATAAGACCGTTAGTATTTAATTGGCTAGCTTATGCCATAATTCAGACAGAGCCTTGCCGGTAAATGCTATCTGCACTTGGTTCTTTTGTATACGACTTAGTTATTTAAAAAAATAAAAAAAGAAGACAAGCTCAAGTAAATACTCTTGACTTATTTCCCCTATAAGGGCTTGGGATACGGTAAATTATTATTCATGGTCCATTGCAAGGTTAACCTTCCAAGTTAATAAAAGATTTTGTGCCATTTACACTTAAAATCATTTTTAATATTTTCAAAATGAGTCATTGGTGTATTTACCAGCATAAGCTGGCATATCTTCCAAAGGCTAATCTGCAGGTATAATACGAAATAGGCCGGAAGCTGCTCGGTAGAGAATAAGAGGATCTTTAAATCCTTAGATCTGCCTAAAGTCTGTTTTGTATTCTTTCTTGTACATTTTACGATCCGCCTGTGGATCTTCTATTACGAGCCTATATATTATTTTAGATTTCGAACATTTCGGTTTGTAATAGTAATTTTACTCCAAAACTTCCGCTTGCTATGTTTAATTGACAATGATGTTATCAACTATGTCACGATACTCCCCACCCGGGCCCACCGGTGTTTGGATTTCCGTTGGAAATCCGGGGTGTGACGGGGTTGGTATCAGAGCCAACGTTTGAGAGAATTAAACACTAGCCTTTTTGTTTAGTCTCAAACTTACACAAGCACATTCCTTAGACTTCCGAGTCTAGGCATTGACCTAGGATTACTCATTTCATTATTAAGTTATAGTATGTTTTTGAATTGATTTTAACAGGAAAATGTCCGCCACGTGTGAGAGGACAAAGTGGACGAGGAAAAGGTCCAATGAGAGGAGGACCATTAGGGCGTATTCCCCCTCAACCTCATAATTCAGATAATTATCAAGAATTAGGAGATTCGTCTCCATGGCAACCAGCGAGACGTTTCGTCTCTAATAGACACTCGCCCTCACATTCCCAAAATTCTTACCACTCACACCATTCCTATCATTCTCACCATTCCCATTCTCATCACTCCTACCATAAGAGTTTAACCCCAACCATTGCTTAAACACACCTCAGCCGATCAAAATCAGTTGGACGAGCCACATCCTATGGACGAGGACTCCGACCCGGAGATGCCACCGTCGGGATCAAATGTGCATCCCATTGAAATTTCGAGCGATTCAAACTCGTATGCCGGGTCGCCCTACCAAGGTCCTAATGAGTGGAAACCAATACTGGAATCAATTCGCCTTTGCCCACACACCTTCCCATCACTCTCAACCACTCCCAGTTCAAGAAGATGTCCACATGGAACCCGTGGACCAACCTCAACAACCACCTGAGCCACTAAGGAGGAAGCGTGGAGCACGTATGCAGTACGTGCCAGACAAAGGTCGGGATCGCTGCCACCTTTGCCCAATTCTTACCCCACCATTCAAGAGGACCCACAAATGGGTGGACCCTCTAATGTTCCACCTATAGTGGAACCAACACCAACACCTTCAGTTTAACCACCACCATCGGGTTATACTAACCCAATCCCTACATATCCAGATACGTCTGGATATGATCCTTTTAACTCGTCTACACCGGTAGACTATCAAGCATGGTCGCAAGACCCATACATGCAGGCGGTTATGCACAACGCACTTTACCCGTCTCTTTTCCCACCTACTTATCCACCGACTGGATATCCAACTTATGGTACAAGTATCCAGTTATGCCACAACCCCAACCACAACATCCGCCACCACTTGAGGCCATCAATGAGGCCTTAGAAAGAATGAAAGAGATGCAGCAGCAGGCGGAGAAAACGGAGAAGAAGACAAATAAGTTTCTTCAAGAAACTCTCCAAACTAGTCAAGGGAAAGAAAGATGAATGAAGTCTTTTCTATTATATGTAGTCTCTGCGTGGACATTATTATTTCTTTAGTCCCTACTGGACATTTTATTTCTTTTAGTCCTTGCATGGACAATCAGTTTCATTTATTTGTTTCAAGTATTATAATTTCTTATGGAAATTTAATGAAGTACTTAATTTGAATTATATATATATATATATATATGTATTTATCCTCTTGAAAATGAGCGTCTCGATTTTATTCGAAATTTATGCTTTGCGATATAATTCCAAAAAGATCTTATTGGTTTTGATTATTGCCAAGTGGCACAGACCACATATTTGGCCAAATATATAGTTAAGGTAAGTTATCCTTCTATCTAGAGGTGGTGGACTAAGTTCAAGCCTCCAAGTCATTAAGGTCATTGCAACCGGGACTTATAATCAACCATTAAGATCCTCTTATGTTAACATTCAAGTAATGTGCACACTCTTGGTAGTGTGACTTGAGGAATCATGCTAGCCTTCAAGGTAATGGACTATGTCCTAACCTTATAAAGCCCTTGTGATCTGTGTGATCCCCACTAAAATCACTAGTGGGTGATTGAACACCCATTCGACATGCATTTTATATAACCCTTGTGATCTATTTGATCCCGGTTATATAGCCTTTGTGATCTATTTGATCCCGGCTAAAAAAAAGCCCTTGTGATCTGTGTGATCCCGACTAATATCACCAGTGCGGTGATTGAACATCCATTAGAGATGTATTTATATAACCCTTGTGATCTATTTGATCATGATTATATAGCCTTTTTGATCTATTTGATCCGGCTAAAAAGCCCTTGTGATATGTGTATCCCGCTAATATCACCAGTGTGGTGATTGAACATCTATTAGAGATGTATTATATATAACCCTTGTGATCTATTTGATCCCGGATTTATATAACCATTTGTGATCTACTTGATCTCCGGGTAAAAAAGCCCCTTGTGATCTATGTGATCCCGGCTAGTATCACCAGTTCGGTGATTGAACATCCATTAGAGATGTATTTTATATAACCTTGTGATCTATTTGATCCCGGTTATATAGCCTTTGTGATCTATTTGATCCCGGCTAAAAAGCCCTTTGATCTGTGTGATCCCGGCTAGTATCACCAGTGCGGTGATTGAACATCCATTAGAGATGTATTTTATATAACCCTTGTGATCTATTTGATCCCGGTTATATAGCCTTTGTGATCTACTTGATCCTGGCTAAAAAGCGCTTGTGATCTGTGTGATCCCGGCTATATCACCAGTGCGTGATTGAACATCCATTAGAGATGTATTTATATAACCCTTGTGATCTATTTGATCCCGGTTATATAGCCCTTTGTGATCTATTTGATCCCGGCTAAAAACCCTTGTGATCTGTGTGATCCCGGCTAAGTATCACCAGTGCGGTGATTGAACATCCATTAGAGATGTATTAATATAACCCTTGTGATCTATTTGATCCCGGTTATATAGCCTTTGTGATCTATTTGATCCCGCTAAAAAGCCCTTGTGATCTGTGTGATCCCGCTAGTATCACCAGTGCGGTGATTGAACATCCATTAGAGATTATTATTGTATAACCCTTGTGATCTATTTGATCCCGATTATATAGCCTTTGAGATCTATTTAATCCCGGCTAAAAAGCCCTTGTGATCTGGTGATCCCAGCTAGTATCACCAGTGCGTGATTGAACATCCATTAGAGTGTATTTTATATAACCCTGTGATCTATTTGATCCGATATGTTTTATTATTAATTAAGCCCTGTGACCTGTGTGATCCCGCTATATCACCAGTGGATGAACATCCAGGATGATTTTATATACCCGTCATTTATTTAAGCTTTGTGATCTGTGTGATCCCGGCTAGTATCACCAGTGCGGTGATTAAACATCCATTAGTGATGTATTACCCTTTGGGTTATGATCTATTCTATAAAGCCCATGTGATCTATTTGATCTCGGCTACTATCATTAGTGCGATGATAATTAAACATCCATTAGCAATATTGTGCCTTGTGCCCTATTATATGTCCATTAGTGACAGGCCTAAGTGCCATATTATATGTCCATTAGTGACAGGCCTAAGTGCGATATCCTATGTCCATTAGTGACAGGCCTATGTGCCATATATTAAGATGTCCTTGGTGACAGGCCTATGTGCTATATAATTGTTATGGCAGTTGTGACACTGAATCGCCTGTCTAATAATAAATGGACTCCGTCCAAATTGTAATTTGCCTATGATGGTCCTATTAAGACCTAGGACAAATATAGTTATATTAAGCCTAAGAGTTATGTTGTTATTCACACTAGCATAGGCAATGGATTTTCTTATATCCAATGTTTAAAAAGCCGATATGGTTATTAACCATGGCTAAGAGAAATTTTATTTGGTTTATAAAACCAAGGCTTTGAAGAATGGCTAATTCCAATGAGGCACAAAGTAGCCATAGGAACGTCAAAGACGCTGAAAATATAGCCATAAATGTTAACGACTTTCAAGCTCGCATTGATGCGGTTGTGGAAAAGGCCATGGGTAAGGCCATAGAAAAGCTAAGAGAGCCGAGTGCCACTCGCTCTAGACCTCTATCAATTCCACCATCCTCAGCTCATAAGGAGAGCTTTGTTCACTCATCAAATGCGAAGAGTGAACCTAAGAGGATAGACTATGCTGATAGGTCCGGTTCTTCCAAGAACGAATGTACCTACAAATACTTTGTCTCCTGTAAACCCCAAGACTTTAATGGGGAAAAAGGAGCCATAGAATCTCTAAAGTGGCTAGACGAAATGGAGACTATCGTTGACATCAGCAGTTGTGCTGAAAAGGATGTGGTCAAGTATGTATCACAATCCTTCAAGGGCGATGCCTAACATGGTGGAAGGCCATGATTCAATCAACAGGTAAGGTACACCTGTACAACTTGGGATGGTCCAAGTTTGTTGAATTAATAAAGGAAACTTATTGCCCAACCCATGAGGTGGAGAAAATAGAGACAGACTTCTTGTCTCTTTCCATGAAAAACCTAGACTGTCGGAAGTATGTTTCCGATTTTAATTCCTTATCTAGGTTAGTTTCCTATCTTATCACCCCTAAATCCAAACGCATTGCGCGTTTTATAAATGGATTAGCGCCCGAGATTAAGGGCATGGTAAAGGCTGCTCAGCCTAGTACCTATAGGTCTGCTGTTGAGCTATCTCTCTCCCTCACCCTTGATATAGTGAGGCAGAAGTCAGTCAAGCCTGAAACTGGCTGGAAAAGGAAGAGAGAGGAAGACAACTCCCATAGATTTAATAAGAAAAATAAAGGGAGGTTCGGGTTCAAAGGGAACCAAAGTAAGTCGGCTGTCATGTCATTCTGTAAGACTTGCAACCGAAGACACTGGGGACAGTGTAATCCTGACCCACAAGCTAGACCTTGTGGCATATGTAAAAGAAGGGGGCATAAGACCCTAGATTGTAAGGATCTTAAGGTTGATGTATGTTATATTTCAATGAAAAAGGGCACATTGCAACTAGCTTCCCTAAGAATTCAAGGAATAATAATCCGAAGCCTCAAGAGGCCAAGAAAGGGAATGCACGCGCCTTTCGGCTAACTGCTAAGGAAGCTGTTAATGACAATAACGTCATAACAGGTACTTTCCCAATTAATGATATTTTGAGTGTTGTTTGATTCGGGTGCAGATAAATCATTTGTTGATCATAAGTTAGTAAACTATTAAATCTGCCCGTAAGAACTCTAGATAAGACTTATGAGATAAAACTTGCCGATGGAACCGTAGAAACTGCTTCTTCTATTCTTGATGGATGTTCCATATCCATTAAAAATCATTCCACCCCTATCTCTTTTTTGCCAATGAAATTGGCGGGGTTTGATGTTGTCTTAGGCATGGATTGGTTATCTCATAACCAAGCCCGCATTGCCTGCGATAAAAAGCTCATCGAGATTAAGACCCCATCTGGTGAAATGATCACCATCTTTGCGACTCACACTATGGACTGCCAGACAAAGTGTCGTTATTTAAGGCATCCAAGTGTTTGAGAAGAGGCTGTGTCGTCTACATGGCACAAGTCCATCAATGAGCCGAAACCAAGCATTGAAGACTTACCAGTTATCTCGGAGTATCCTGATGTTTTCCCTGAAGAATTACCAGGCCTACCCCCAGATAGGCAAGTGGAGTTCAGAATAGATATCATACCAGGAGCAGCACCCGTAGCAAGAGCCCCATATAGGCTCGCTCCAACCGAAATGAATGAGCTAAGAGTTCAACTAGACGAACTCTTAGAGAAAGGCTTTATTCAGCCTAGTTCCTCGCCTTGGGGAGCTCCTATCCATTTTGTGAAGAAGAAAGATGGTTTGATGCGAATGTGCATCGACTATCGGGAGCTAAACAAGCTAACCATTAAGAATAGATATCCTCTGCCCAGGATCGATGATTTATTCGACCAACTTCAAAGAGCTAGTTATTTTTCTAAAATAGATTTGAGATCAGGATATCATCAACTGAAGGTTAGAAGTGAAAATGTTCCTAAGACAGCCTTCATGACCCGCTATGGTCATTTTGAATTCTTAGTGATGCCTGTTGGGCTCACAAATGCACCAGTAGCATTCATGGATCTCATGAATAGAGTCTGCAAGCCATATTTGGATAAGTTTGTCATTGTCTTCATAGACGACTACTTATCTATTCTCGTAATCAAGATGATTACGAGATACATCTTCGGTGCATCCTAGAATTATTAAGGCAGGAGAAACTTTATGCGAAGTTCTCTAAATGCGAATTTTGGCTTAGAGAAGTCCAATTTCTTGGACACATGGTAAGTGAGCGTGGTATCCAAGTGGATCCCGCCAAAATTGAGGCTATAATAAATTGGGAAGTGCCCAAGACCCCAACAGAAGTTCGTATTTCTTAGGACTGGCTGGTTACTATAGGAGGTTCATTGAGAACTTTTCAAGGATAGCCACTCCTTTAACTTCCTTGACCCATAAAAATATTAAGTATAATTGGGGTGCAAAACAACAAGAATCTTTTGAGATTCTTAAACACAAGCTGAGCAAAGCTCCTGTGTTATCTCTCCCGAGGGTATTGAGAACTTTATTGTCTATTGTGATGCTTCGCACACTAGTATGGGCTTATGCTGATGCAAAATGGTAAAGTAATTGCCTATGCATCACGACAACTAAATGTGCATGAAAGGAATTACACCACCCATGATTTGGAACTGGGTGCTGTTGTATTTGCACTAAAACTGTGGAGACATTACTTGTATGGCACAAAGTGTGTTATATACATAACCATAAAAGTCTCCAACATCTGTTCAATCAGAAAGAATTGAACATGCGAAACGTCGGTGGATGGAAACACTTAACGATTATGATTGTGAGATTCGCTACCATCCAGGCAAGGAAAATGTAGTTGCTGATGCCTTAAGTCGCAAGGAAAAGGTGAAACCTATAAGGATTAACGCTAAGAGCATTGAGCTCAGAAATAGCTTGAGTGAGAAGCTACTAGATGCGCAAAAGCAGACCTTATTAGAGGCTAATATCCTAATGAGGGATTAGGCGAGAACTGCTGATCAGTTAGCGCCTGGAAAAGATGGAATCCTGAGAATTAATGATAGAATTTGGGTTCCGATCTTTGGAGGACTTAGGAATCTGATTCTCCAGGAAGCGCATAATTCAAGATACTCTGTTTACCCGGGTGGTGACAACATGTATCAAGATTTGAAGAAGAATTATTGGTGGATGGGTTTAAAGAAATCCATAGCCACTTATGTAGCTAAGTGTCTGACGTGTTCGCAAGTAAAGCCGAACATAGAAACCGTCAGGACTTTTACAACAACTTGAAATTCCCACTTGGAAATGGGAAATGGTAACTATGGATTTGATTACCAAGTTACCTAAGACCAAAAGTGGTAATGACACTATTTGGGTCATATGGATAGGCTGACTAAGTCAGCTCACTTCTTTCCAATTAAAGAGATGTATAATTCAGATAAATTGGCTAAGTTGTATGTGGACAAGATATTGTCCCTACACGGTGTGCCAGTATCTATTTATCCGATAGAGATACTAGATACACATCTCACTTTTGGAAAAGTTTCCAACAATCTTTAGGCACACGACTAAACTTTAGTACGGCTTACCATCCGCAGACTGAGGTCAAAGTGAACGTACTATACAGACTCTAGAAGACATGCTCAGGGCATGTGTGATTGATTTAGGCGGAAGTTGGGATGACCACTAACCCCTAATAGAATTCTCCTACAATAATAGCTATCATACTAGAATTAAGGCTGCTCCTTTTGAGGCCTTATATGGGAGAAAATGTAGAACGCCCGTATGCTTGGGCAGAAGTTGGGGAGGCCCAACTGTCAGGACCTGAGATTGTCCTGGAGACCACAGAAAAGATTATGCAAATATGTGATCGTCTCAAAGCTGCCAGGGATAGGCAGAAGAGCTATGCTGACAAGAGGCGTAAACCTCTTAAGTTCCAAGTAGGGGACAAAGTCATGCTAAAAGTATCACCCTGGAAAGGTGTGATGCGTTTTGGAAAGAAGGGCAAGTTAAGCCAAAATATATAGGACCCTTCGAGATAATCGAATGTGTCGGCACCGTAGCTTATAAGCTCAGGTTGCCAGAGGAGCTTAATGGAATCCATGATGTATTCCACATATCTAATCTTAAAATGTCTAGCCGATGAGTCGCTAGCAAGTCGCATAATGAGGTGCAAATTCATAAAAACCTGAGGTTATTGAGAAACCAATTTCGAATCGAGGATCGACAGGTTAAGAAGCTCCGAAGAAAGATGATAACTATAGTAAAGGTTACGTGGGACGCTTTTAGAGGTCCTGAGTATACATGGGAGGTTGAGTCCACTATGCGACAAAAATCCCCCATTTTTTGAATAAAATCTCGAGGTCGAGATTTCTTTTAAGGGGGTGAGGATGTAACACCCTGTAAAAAAATCGTGTCCAATAGTATAGTGACACGTGTTGTATTTTAATATAGTCTATTAAAGACCAATAAGGACTAAAGGACGTCAATATGCTCAAGTTGAGCCTCTGAGTGACGAACCGATGTCAACATGCATAAATAATAGCTCTGAGTGACTGGTATGTCAACATGCTTAAATCATTAGCCTCTGAGTGACTGATACGTCAACATGCTTGAAACTTGGCCTCTGAGTGACTGATATGTCAACATGCCCAGCCTCTGAGTGACATCGGAATCAACATGCTTGCAAAAAGCCTCTGAGTGATCCTTTGTGAAGTCCTAACTCTCATACGTGGCGTTTGTTGGACGAGAGAGTTCAATTTTGTAAATATGTGAAAATTGGATAATGGAGGGATTAAAGTGTCAACATGTTAATTTATACCTCTGAGTGACCTTTTAACGAACCGAGAGCTCGACAATGTCCGGGCATAATCCCGGGTATGCCAAGTTTTGGCTACGGAGGGCTAAAAGTGCCAAAATGATGTTTAAATAGGTTTTTATAAGCTTTTATAAGTTAAGGGTTAAAGTGTCAATTTTTGAAACTGGCCGTGGGCGGTCGCGGGCCGCGAGAGACCAGGCCTGGGTCTCTCGCGGGGCGCGAGAAGGCCTCTGCAGCAGAAAGTTTTGTTTGGTCTCCAAGCAAACTCCAAAACCATTAATTCGAAACTTGGCTTCTCTAAACTGCTATGCCACGTTTTGAGACACTTGTAAACTTCTTCTTACACCCCTAAACACCTGGCTTCACCTCCTTTGAGCTCTCCAAATAGGTGCTTAAAGTTCACCATTTCAACTTGCACCTTCCTTATTCACTCTTCTCCCTCCTCTGGAAGTTCCTAACTAAAAGGAGCAATCCAACATAGTTCTTTTGCATCTAGGAATCACTGGTAAGGGTTCCTTCTTTGTGTATTTTCCTTTATAGGCTTTTGTAGCCAAAAGTCAAGCGTTTCGTAAAACGCTTTGACTTTCGGTTAAGACCATTATGGTCCAACCATTGTTCGAAATGAACATGGCTAAGTGATCATAGTAAGGTAGGTGTTATTCCCTATAAAGGGCACCTCCTGAAGATCACGTTTCTAGAACAATTGACAGGTCAAAGTTACGATATTAAAAAGTCAAACAGGCCATTTTTTAGAAAAAATCATAAATTGATCTTCAACATGTTATAAAACCTGTTTTGACACTTAAAAAAGTTGGTAATAATTACTAGAACATGTATGAACATGCGTCCAATTTCAGTTCTAGGGTCGGTTCGCAACCGAAAGTCGCGAAGTTTGACTTCTGCTTTGACTTTCGATTCTGACCCGATTTAGATTAGTTACCTACTGACTAAAGTTGCATTATGATCATAATATAATGTAGCATAACCCTCTGAGGTTATATTACATGATCATATTCAGAATCCAAGTTTATGCGCAAGTTCATAATTATGTCATCTTTGACCAAAATGCCTTTTTACATAAAACAAGGTTTTAAATGGTAATGAACTTGAAAATGAGTTTCTACTGATTTAATATTATAAGTAGGATTATTTGGGATGCTAAACTAAGTTATAAACTAAGTTTTAAGCAAGTCCTCAAACTATGTCGATAAATGACGGTTTTAGCCCCTGTGGCTTATAAAATAGTTTTAATCAGATCTTTTCAAGGTAAATCATTTATCTACTGATATTTATATTAAATAACATATGTTAAACATTTTAATCTGACCCTAAATGTCAATTTTGTAAACATCATTTAAAAACGTCATTTTACGACCAAAGCGTCGTTTCGGCGCATAAAATGGTTTTAAACCATATTATTGATCAAAACTTGATACCTACTGATTTTAAAACTTGTTTTAAACATATTTACAGTAGGTACATGTTATAAACTCAAAATCCAAATAATTTATAAACTATGTATAAAATTACCAAAATGCCCCTATAAGGCATAATTTGTTTTTAAACCTTAACGGGCATACAAGTTGATATCCTATTGGATATCTTAACTTATTTAAAGTATAATGGCATATATAAATTGTCCATGACTTATCCGGTTACCCGATATCGCTATTGAGCGCATAGATACGTATATGTAACTATTTTACGGAAATTAACCGAAACGGGTTTAACCTTGCCATTTTAGTTTCAAAATCCAGAATGTTTATAGTTTACCCATATTATACAAGTCAAGTATTGTCGGGATTAAACTACATTCTATCTGATCATCGTTTAATCAAGCGTTATACGTAATGATCATGTACACTATTCGGTTTATAAGACCGTTAGTATTTAATTGGCTAGCTTATGCCATAATCCAGACAGAGCCTTGCCGGTAAATGCTATCTGCACTTGGTTCTTTTGTATATGACTTAGTTATTTAAAAAAATAAAAAAGAAGACAAGCTCAAGTAAATACTCTCGACTTATTTCCCCTATAAGGGCTTGGGATACGGTAATTATTATTTCATGGTCCATTGCAAGGTTAACCTTCCTAAGTTAATAAAAGATTTTGTGCCATTTACACTTAAAATCATTTTTAATATTTTCAAAATGAGACATTTGGTGTATTTACCAGCATAAGCTGGCATATCTTCCAAAGGCTAATCTGCAGGTATAATACGAAATAGGCCGGAAGCTGCTCGGTAGAGAATAAGAGGATCTTGTAAATCCTTAGATCTGCCTAAAGTCTGTTTTGTATTCTTTCTTGTACATTTTACGATCCGCCTGTGGATCTTCTATTACGAGCCTATATATTATTTTAGATTTCGAACATTTCGGTTTGTAATAGTAATTTTACTCCAAAACTTCCGCTTATGCTATGTTTAATTGACAATGATGTTATCAACTTACGTCACGATACTCCCCACCCGGGCCCACCGGCGTTTGGATTTCAGGTTGGAAATCCGGGGTGTGACATAAGAGAACCATGCTAACAATATTTTTTGAGAAAAATAGAATCGATGAAACAGCAAGGGAATATTTGCATAAAGATTTTTCAAAACACTTAACTGGATGGAAGCACATGCCATTTGAATCGTCTTTTCAGTAAAAAACATAGAGTCTTATCGTTTCCGCTAATCCAGCCGAAAAGAAAGGTACTACTTACGCCTACTTTTGTCAAATGTCAAAGGGCCTACTTCTTTTGAACACTTTTGCACAGTTAATGGTCAAAGGTGTGAGACATTTCGAAAAGCAGCTCTTGAGTTAGGTTTAATAGAAGACGATGAATATCTATCACAATGTCTCGAAGAAGCCTCTATATTCCAGTTTCCCAATGCTCTTAGAAGGTTATTTGCGACCATAATGATTTTTTGCAAACCTGGAGATATTCAAAAGTTATGGAAAGACCACTTTTATTCACTTTCTGAAGATCATCGGTTAACCTGTCAAAGTATCGAACGAGTTCAAAATATGGTTCTTACCGAAATTAGTGTCTTTCTATAATCCATGGGTAAAAATATCAGTGAATTCGAGCTTCCTAAGATAACAGATGATGTTAACTTACAGAATGTAGGTTATCATGAGTACAAGAGGAGTATGGGATTGTTTTGGAACCTGAACACTTGAGTGCCAAAGATAAACTTAATTCGGACCAAAAAAACGTGTTTGATGAGATCATCATGCATGTTAATAATGATTTTAACGCCTCGCTTACTGTAACTTTCCATTTTTAGTAAGTTTGTTTTGTAATTCCATTTTTGGAAAGTCTGTACCTTGTAATTGTATCACATTCCGAATCGTTGTAAATCCAAGTCTTTGATTCTAATCAAATTGATCATTTATACGAAATCCACAACCTTTATACATATGTTTGTACACTTATTCGTTACATGACTCGTAAATTCAGGTTAACTCATGAATTCTTATTGTACCTTCGTAAATCTTAAACATTTCAAATCAAGCAAGATGATTGGTGATCTAAATGCGAAGCATATAAACAATTGGCACCTCGTAAATCTTGTCACGTTTATATTATACACTTACTACCTAACAAGTTCTTTTTTTAGGATTATTAACATCCTTACACTTGATTTTAATCTACCAAACAAACGACATTTGTATTATATATAAAGTATAACATTTAAACATCAAGAAACCTAATTATATTTAATAAAGAACAAAAAAAGAAGAATGTATATGCAGCTTGCGGCCGCAAGCTGCTAGGGTTTTAAAAATTGTTTTTTTTTCAAGTCTAACTAACACCTAAACCTCTTAAATGCTAACCAACTCCAAACCCTAATCCCTTCCCTATATAAAGAAGCCTTCCCCCATCCATTCTCACTTTTACAAGCCTCCAAACACTTCAAAAATCCCCTCAAACTTCCAGAATTCATTGTTGTCCTACTTCAATTTTAAGTGAGTTCTAACTCACTTACTTTGCAAATCATTCCTTGTTTCTTCTTCTAAAATAGTTGGATAACCTCTGGGAAGGTTTTCACAAGTTTGCTTGGGCAAACTAAGGTGAACCCTCACCATTTTGAGGTCCAAAAGTGTCACAAACTTTCTGCTTGTTTTCATCTTTTCATAACTTCAACAATTTCATGTTTTCCTTATGTTTTCTTCCTCTAAAATGTCTGATAAGCCTCTAGGGATGTTACCATAGGTTTTCTATGGAAACCCAAGGTGGAACAATACCATTTTTATGGCCAAACATTTTGTTTTGGAAGATAACCCTGTAAACTTTTCTTACACATGTTTTCTCTAAAAAAACTTTATGCTACTTGTGCCTCTAATCAAGCCCTTGATTAGTGAGCTAGCCAGAGTTGTTTCATACAAATTAAGAGGTGTGAAGTACCTCTAAACTTGTTGTTTTAAAAGGGTTTTAACCCACAAGTGTTGGAACCGTCAAAGCTTAACAAAGCTTTTGTTTTGGTAAAGGTGTGCTTACATGGAGGCCTTGGCTATCCTACTTTCAATCCACCACCTCACTTGATGATTTCTATGTATAACCACTAAGCTATGTTCGACCTTCAATTAAGTAACAAGGCTACGACACGTCCCCAAACGTTGCCATGTTCAGGATGCACGCATCTAGCTTGCTTACTTGGTCGATAATAGTTTAGTGAAGTATTTTCCTTTTATTTCATTCATGACCATCCCGAATTGTCCTTGTGACAATTTGTGTATTGGTGAATCTTATAAAAGAGGTTAAAGGACGGTTATCCTCCTACCTCCATGCATGACTTCTATGACTTTCATGAAATCTTTGATTTATATGATAAACTTGATAATATAATATGTAACATATATATGTAAATAATAAATATAACCAAACTTTTGGCAATGATCGTATGGATACTTGTCCTAACATTAGGTTATTTTATATAAGACTTAAACTCTTGTTACAATTCTATTGGGCATGACCCATGAAACCACAAACACCCTACGGGTTTTATAGTGTCAAAAACGAACGTTGACGTCTAGATAAATACTTTCAACAATACATACTTTTGCATACTTTAAACTCCTAATCTAAAAACCTCCATTGTCATTCGAATACTCACACACCTACGGTTTCTTATGTAGGATAACTAGGTGTTCCGTTCCCTAATCAACTAAACACTTCATAGATTTAACTTTGCAAAAACACTGTGAACACTCGCACACCCTTTTAACGCTTTACACTTTTGGGTGCAAATGTTAGTCTATCAAAAACCACTAAATCACACTTATACTTTAGCAATCACACAAAAATCCATCATACATGCTATAGTTACGTGATACCCGATTTGTATACTTGGAACATTCTTATGTGATACTAGTTGTCATTAACTTTGTACGAGCCTCCCCTTAACATGTATAGCGCTATAGGAGTAACGCATCGCCCGTATTCTTGTGGTCATATTAAGTCTAATCTATTTTGCGGTGACACTTGAGGATTGACTTGTAGATCACATGTCATGTTTACATTAATCTCGTATGCTAGCTTACTTGTGGATTTATTTAAACGGATTTTAATACTTATGCTATATTTAAACTTGTGTACTCGCCAATACTTTTGTATTGAACTATACTCTTAACATGTTGCAGGTTGAGGATGTGGAAATGACGAAAACTTAGAAGGAACGGCATAGAAACACACCTACATGCTAAGTTACTTGTTATGTTATTGTTGAACTTGTCCTATTTGAATTCACATTGTATTTGAATTGTGTTGTACTTGACATTTTGATAAATGGAATGAAATGGGTAGTTTAATTTAATATTGTCCCATATAGTGTAATGATGTCTCGAGCAATCTCGTTCGCCTGACTCTGATGTTTCCGCCATCCGTTGGGGTGTGACAATGATCTTCGACGTGTCTTCTTTATTGATGGTCTGGGTGGAACTGGAAAAACATTTTTGTACAATGCCTTTCTTGCTGAAATTCGGTCACGTGGTCTTATTGCTCTCGCAACAGCTTCATCAGGTGTTGCGGCTAATAATATGCCAGGAGGTAGGACGGCTCACTAGAGATTCAAGATTCCTATTAATCTTGAAAATAATTCAATGTGCAATATCAAAAAACATAGTGGGGCCGCTAAACTAATTCGGTCTGCCAAAATAATCATATGGGATGAAGTGTTGATGGCTAAACGACAGGCAATAGAGGCAGTTGATCGTACATTACAGGACATTATAGGTGTTAGTCTCCCCTTTGGTGGGAAGATAATGGTTATGGGAGGTGACTTCAGACAGGTGTTGTCGGTTATTAAACGTGGCACTCGAGCACAGATTGTAGACTCCAGCCTACGAATGTCACCTCTTTGATCTTTGACTAAACAGATGTGGTTGACCATAAATATGAGAGCGTTTAAAGATCCATGGTTTTCTGAATTTCTTTTAAGAGTCGGTGATGGAACTGAAGAACCAATCAAAGGAAACGATATCGGTATACCCGATGACATGACAATTCAGTGCATCAATAGAGAAAACTCTATAAAAGAATTGATCAATGTCATATTTCCATCAATTGAAGATAATGTATATTCTTCAGATTATATAATCTATAGACCAATATTGTCCACTAAAAATGAGAGTGTTGATGAGCTTAATAATCACATGATTGACATTTTTCAAGGGAGGAAAGAGTGTATTACAGTTTTGACGAAGCTGAAGACGATCAGCACAACTTCTATCCAATCGAGTTCTTAAACTCGCTAAATGTTAGTGGTTTGCCGCCTCATAACCTTCGTTTAAAAATTGGATGCCCAATAATAATGTTACGGAATATCGATCCATCACATGGCCTATGTAATGGCACGCGGTTGATATGTAATGGCTTCATACGAAATGTTATTGATGTAGAAATTGCAGTCGGTCACCATACCGGTAAACGAGTATTTTTGCCAAGAATCCCTCTAACCCTTTCTGGAAATGACATGTTCCCATTCAAGCTGAAAAGAAAACAATTTCCAGTTCGACTAAGCTTTTCCATGACGATTAATATCGGTCAAGGTCAAAAAATTCCGCATGTTGGTGTTTATTTACCGGATTCTGTATTTTCACATGGACAACGTTATGTGGCGTTATCAAGAGGGATTTCAAGACAAAATACAAAGGTGTTGGTACATCTCACCAAAGATTTTAAACAAAGCAGAGTTTAAATGTTGTCTACTAGGAAGTGTTGTGTGATTAATGAACCGCATTCATATCAAAACGAAGGTAAGTTAGTAGATTTTGTGCCTTAATTGCTTCCAGAAATTACTTTTTTAATTACTTTTTTAAAACACTTGTAAGCGTCTACATTGTTTTTTTGTTTGTCGAAATCTGGTACATTAGAGGAGAAGATACAAGAAATTCATGAGCGAACGGATGTATTAGTAAAAAGGAAGAGATATGAGAGACTCCCCTTATTTTGTTTTTGGTGTTTTGTCCAGCTACTTGCTTGTATTGTACTCTTCTTATTTTTAATTACATCTACTTCTATGTTTTGTACTCTTCTTTTACATCGATCACGCTGAATCTACAACTAAAAAAATAAGGAAAAGTATATCACCAAAGAATTGATAAACTAACAGCAAAACAAGTGCCAACATATCAAGAATAAAAAAACAAACTTAAGTACTATACAATATATCACGAGACGACTGATAAACTAACGGTAAACGAGTATCCTATTGTAAATCGTCACTCCCGTCGCATCGCGCGGGTAAATGACTAATACACTATAAATAGTTATGCACGACAATCTAAATCAATCCTAACTAACAAATCAAAATACAATATTTAGAAGATACATGCCAATAATACCATGAGGATATTCTTGGCTAAGAGTCCCCCGCAGTTTGAGCCGTAGGAGTGCGAAGGATAAGCTGGACCGAAAGCATTGAAACAGGTGTTTGTTGTTGTCCCTGTTAGAAGAAGGAAGGGTGTTGTTGGAGCGTTGGTTATCAGGTTGGGAGGTTACAACAGCGATAATAGGGTCCAGATTGCGAGCTTATCGGACCACAATCTAACGAGCTTCGTTTGCAATTGTTCGAACGGCTTGCTCCCATGGTGGTCAGTTCATGTTATAGAGTCATGGCTCGTGGTCCTTTTTTATTCAGAAACAAGGTTTCGACCCGCTTCCATGCCTCGTATGCGGTTGATTGGTCTTCAAGAACAAAACAAGGAGATAGTTGCTGGTCGTAGATCCATTGCAGAACTACTGCGTCAATCCTCTTCCATGATCCGTACCCAAGGGCAGATTTCTCTGGTACCGGCGAATATAGGGTTTTGAAATACAAGTTGTTACGCATAAATGACACTAAAACATAATATATTGTAAAAAAGGGAAGTTATGTTTTTTTTTTCACGTGTTTACATCTACGTCCTTGCATGCAAAAGAATTTTTGGTAACGTCTGAATATAGGTTTTTGACACGAATGTTATATAGGTTTTTTGTAATGTCTAAATATTTTTTTGTAGTAATTGGATGCACAACATAGGAAAAGGTTTTGATGTTTTAATTATGTTTGTTAGATGGGTGAATTAAAGAAGCTAGTGGAAGAAGGAAAATTAAATATGTTGGATTATCAGAGGCATCGGCATCAACCATCAGAAGAGCACATGTTGTGCATCCAATAACTTCCATACAACTAGAATGGTCCTTGTGGTCAAGAGATGTGAAGAAGATATCATACCTACTTGCAGGTCAAATATCGTCTTTCTTTATTCTTTATTTTCCAATATTTAGGTTATGATTTATGATGGATCCAAAAATCCAAAGTTCTTAGTGTGTATCTTACTATACTAGAGAACTTGGGATAGGGATTGTTGCTTATAATCCTCTAGGACGGGGGTTTTTCGCATCTGGTTCAAATATAACGGAGAAGTTGAAAGATAGTGACTACCGTAAGGTATGTCATTTGCGCCTTTTTCTTTTATTTCCCAAAATCATTTTGCTCATGCGCCCGCCTACAGTGATATATGCAATAAAAAGACGTTTGAACGCCAAACGAACTATACTCTAACATCAATATCGCCATCAACGACTCCATTGATTTAGTGAGGCTCTACAAGTTTTGGGATGCCAGTTAAAGCCTCGTTAAAGACTAGCTGTATAGGTTTATGTGTGGTTTCCAAAGAAAGTTTATAACTAAAGATCAATATAAAAGAAATATTACTACTGATAGGCACTATAACTTGTTAAAAAGGTATATACTTATATATGTAACAAGGGTTAAGGAGAAATCTCTTAACACATGTCTACCCCGATTTTTGAAAACAAAACCTTGGGTTGTGGTAACACTGCCCAACATGACATGAAATAGGTTTGGGTTAGCATAAATAAAGGGATTCCTGCTAGTTTAACAATCAAGGTTACGTTCAGGTTTATATAGACCATTTATAATTTAACAAAAAGGGTTAACAAGTATAATATCACCTTAAAATATAACAAGAGGGGTTATTTAGATCAACTCATTATATTTGTTGATGATTTCAGCCTTGAGATGAGAATATCAATGACACTAGTGAGTTGATATATAAAGAAGTTTATAATAGATCGACATAGCTAAAATGTTTACGGGTTATGGTTCAATTATTTGATATGATTACTAATTGAGCCAGGTTAGGGTTTGCCGATCTAAATATCGTGAAATTATTGTCTCGTAGGATTGCCGAGGTTCCAACTTGACAATCTTGAACACAACAAGATCTTGTATGAGAGGGTTAATGAAATTGCGTCAAAGAAGGGATGTACAACTTCACAACTAGCATTGGCTTGGGTTCACCACCAAGGAAATGATGTTGTGCCTATTCTAGGAACCACCAAGTTAGAAAGTCTTGAACAAAACATTGGAGCATTATATGTTAAGCTAATGCCAGAAGAGATGTCTGAACTTGGGTCCATTGTATCAACTCATTCACTAAAGGGGGCTCGATATAGTGTCAGTACTCAAACATATTTAGACTCTGAGACTCTTCCACTATCATCATAGAAATCTTAACTTATCAATGATATGAGTCTTTTGCTTATCTTGTGTTGCTATACCCAACATATCATATTCACTTTCCAATAATGTGTTTAAGTTTTTAAAATTTGGTTATACATTATCTACATGTGGTTTATTCATGGTTTATTAATGTATGTTAGTCGAAGAAGATGATGAAATAAAGAGGTTGTTTTTAGAGTGCATGTTGTGGGCAGGTATTGAGAAATCGACCATCAATTGTAGCCGTACTCACTTTTTTTCTAATGTATGGTGTTTGAAATTATGCTCGAAATGTTCCTGTATGTTCTTAGAGAGAATGAAAGTATAAGAGATATTACTATCTACTATGAGTGATAAAGTAAATACAATTAGTCTACACAACGTATTTTATATGTTAAGTAAAGAGTCACTGAGTATTTAATAACGAGAAGCTTGGAGTGAAGAGAGCTAGTCAATTTATAGAGATGATAACCCTTTTGGTCGATAAATATATTAGCTGATAAGCAGTGGGCACATAGCGAAGACAATCTCAACCTGTTTTGTGTGCTGATAAAAAACGATTGATCAGAAAATAAGTAGCATCTATGTTGTCACACCACAAGGTCAATGGACTAAGAAGAAAGATATGTAACTCTTAAAAAATACAGAAAATCCATCTGAGCACAAGATTATGAGCCAGAGGAGCCTCTATACTCGAATGAGCACATACATGTTGTTTCTTGGAATTCCAACTAACAAGATTTCTTTTTAAAAAACACAAATATGCTATATTGGAACGCTTATCATTTCGAGCACCTGCCTAGTTAGCATATGCATGAGTATTGAATAGTGACAATCGAAGATCCGCAAATCGCCAACCTATATGAAATAGTACCCTCAAGGTACCGAAGAATACGTTTTCTGCAATAAAGTGGCGATTAATTAACAGGTGACTGAAGAAGATTTAGAAACCTTACTAATAATGTATATTATCTCTGAATGAGTCAATACCAAATATTCTAAGTCAACAATGGTACTTTGATATACAACGGGATCCAGTAAATTGTAGAAGACGTCTAGTTTGTTGTATTTCCAGGTGAAGCAAGATAAACAAACTTAACATTGTTGCTAGTTATGTGTAAGCAACATCTATAAGAGTAATATATGATTGAACCAGAGTTTGATGTGCATGTTTTGTATTAAGTCTGAGGGGTTAGCTAGGAAAAAATACAAAGTCTTATAAAAATAAGAAATTGTAAGAAAAGTATCAAACGGACTCCGATTGATGTCATTAAAGCGACATTAGAACCGTCTCATCAAGCTCTACATTGTAAGATTTTAGGCTTTCACTCTTGGATTTATAGCTTATAGACTTTAGAATTTTTGTTTATGGATCAAATACAAAGTCTTCTAAAAATAGGAAGTTGTAAGAAGAGTGTCAAACGAACTCCGATTGATGTCATTAAAGCGACATTAGACCCGTCTCATCAAGCTCTACGTTGTAAGATTTTAGGCTATCATTTCTTGGATTTATAGCTTGTAGATTTTAGAACTTTTGTTTACATTATTGTGTCTTTTTATTTAACATTGTGTCTTTTCTATATTTGCATCATTGTGTTCTTTTTTTGTGACTCATTGTGTCTTTTTTCCTTGACATTGTGTTATATTTTATTGGCATTGTGTTATATTTTGCGATCTATTGTGTCTTTGTACACTTCTTAGCTTTAGGAGACTTTGTACGATAACTTTACCCTAAGTTTGGTATGGTACGATTTTTAATACCGGAACTAGTGAGATATACACATTTTTAACATAGCGGAACTCTTTGTTCTAGTAAAAATAATGTATGTCATAAGTTTAAACATTAAGAGTCTAAACATATTCTTTATGTTAGCTGACCTTTAACACGAGTTTTTTTTTATAAACAACCTCATCAAAACTAATAACCACTAAAATCTTAAATTAGTAAACCACAAACTGAACAAAACCATCACAAAACATTATGAATACATACCAGAATCGTTTAGATTTGTTCCTGATACAAGCCCTAATTTGACGTCGCCGATAGTGGAATCGTTATCAAGACTTGATTGATGGATGAAACGATGAATCTAGGGTTTAATCTAAACATGAAATGATGAATCGCTAAACCTAGGGTTTAAACTGAACGATTTGGTTGCAGGATTTGATTGCGATTTGTGCGTTTCATTAATGACTATGAATGAAGGATTTTGTTCGAACTGAATCCTACAAAAGAACAGATGATAGAAAGCCAAAATATACTACAACCTTTGATCCTAATAATAATATAACATCTGCCCAAGTCAAGCTCTGCTGAAGACTAAGTGTCCAAGGTCTGCCATAGCAAAACTCTGTTGAAGACAAAGCTCGTTGGAATATAAAGCTAAAGGTCTGCCAAGGCAAAGCTCTGCTAAAGATTAACGCTAAAGGTCTGCCAAGGCAAAGCTTTGCTGAAGACCAATAGAGGATGTCTCATTAGTGGTTTCTATCAGTCTTTGTAATGTTTAGTTTATAGTAGTGGTTAGCTTAGCAGATGTTATTAGTTTGTTATTTTTGTTAAATGTCACTTTCATGCTGACATCATCATAAGATCCTCAGTCGTTAGGATTGTAGTATAAATAGAACAGTGCTTGTACTGTTCTATTTGATCACTTTCATCAATTATCAATCTAACATATCTTCCTTACATTCTGTACGAAAAAATCATTGATCTTAGCCTGAGGGGAGATTGTGAGTTATATGCAACTAATTATAATCATGAAAGCTGACAATAAAAACAATCTCTCAACTGTTATGAATTAAAGTTCATCATTCTGCTGCATGTTCATCTGATTTATCTTCTCTCATTTATCATTTTTTGAACTTTCATAAATAGTTTCAAACTCAGATCCTAACAATTTGTATCAGAGCTTGGTCAATCGAATTTGATTTAACAATCAATTTGATTAGAATAGATCGGCTCTCACTGCTAATTCGGTTTGTTCATTTTTATGGAAAAACAGAGTTTAATTACATTTTAATAGTTTTTAAACAAAAATTGTTTGTAAACAATCAGAATGTCACACACTTCATTGTATCCTCATAACACCGGCACCATGTTTAAACCACCAATCCTTGTCAGATCTGAATATAATATCTGAAAAAGACGCATGGGTCATGTTTTTGCTCAGCAAAACACCGGTTGCTAGGAAGTCGGTCATCTTTGGACCTTATGTTCCAATATATCGAGTACAGAGGACCCTAAAGTCCAAGTACCAAAGAATCCTAAAAGTTATTCCGAGCCAGATTTCCAAAAAATCGAGCTAGATGCAAAGGCATTTGGGATTTTCGCTTGAATTCAAATGGTAAAGAAAATAAATGGTTTTTAAGCTTATGTTTGAACTTGCTTATGAAGCATCTTTGGCTTTTTGATGTTAGTATTCCAGTTTTTGATGTTCGTTTTTAGATTTTTGTTGTTAATTTTTCATAATTTTGGTGTTATCTTTTAAATTTTGATGTTAGTTTTTCAGAATTTTGATGTTAATTTTCAGAATTGTGGTGTTACTTTGCTGAATTCTAGTCTTATTTCAGTAGCTTATAGAAGTTAAAAAAACAAACAGTCTTCATCTTGCAGACTGCAGATGTGATTCAGTCTTGCTACGATGTCTAAAGATTTGTCGCAGACTCAATATTTACCTCTGAAAAAACAAACAACACCTTAATACAAATAATAAAAAAAAGATGAGTGAAAATAAAATCACCCTACTTGTGTGGAGAACTTGATTTACATTTTTTCTTTTCATTTCTTTTTATCATAAACATGGCATGGGTTCTGCTTTTTTAGTTCTAACAACATTTTTTTTTATTTCTTTGGTTAGCTTTAATTTTTTTTTTCGTTGTTGTATTACATGAACAATTAAATGATAACATATCGTTTATTCAATTTTATTTCACTGAATGACAATTTCCTTACCTTATTTAAATATTATCCGGGTTTTTTCTTCTTTTGAACGGCAATTCTTTTATTTATACTTTTTGCGGGACTTAATCTCATAATCTCTCTAATTAGATGCTCATATAAGTTTTGCTTCTACAAATAAGCCATCAACGCTAATGATAAATATGATATGGTATTTCATTTGATAGGCCTTCCAATATAACCTTTCTATATTTATATACAAAAAGTTACTGTAAAATATTGAAGTAACTTTTAGTTTTTAAAACACAAAAAGTTACTTAAATCCTTGTTGACTGTTTTTTTTATTTACCTAATTACCCATTACCCTCTTTTAATCTAAAGTTGAATAAAGGTTACCTTATGATACTACCTGATTATTGATTAAACAAGGGTCAAGGGTTTACTATGTAGGTATGCGATTAGGGGAATCAACATGAACTAGGTACAAGGCTACGAATTTGTGTAATCGGATGTGTGATGATTATATGAATGATGCTTGAATTTCTATTAAAAAAGTTATTGTTTGCGAAAGTTACAATTGAACATGTTATGGGTTTTCAAAACATAAAAACACGTAGGACCCTGAAATATAAAACGTATTTTTTTAATTTTAAATGGCTTTGTATTTTTATGGTGTTTATCCTGATGACAATGCAGTTTTATTATGGTATTAGCTTTTATTATATAATTCAACCCGACTCAAAAATTTTGACACCGAGTTATTATAAATCAATTATCCAAAAAATTGATATCATAAAAAATTCTTGGCTCCGTCACTATTACCGAGAGTATCACTATTACCGAGAGCTGATACTCGGAATTTATATAGTTCCCATCGACAACAAAGTACGCTCAAAGGACTTACCCACGTGGGTGGTCCTCAGGAGTCGGTGAAACCTTTTTTTTTTCTGATTTAGGATGCCTGTCGCTACGTTGCGGTGATCATACCAATTAATCACTATATAATTATCTATATTTATTGAAAAAATAGACTCTCTAAATAAAAATGTCTTTGTACAAAATTCCAATATTTTGAAACGTCAAAGAAGAAGAAATTATCTGCCGAAATCAAAGCAACTGACTCCAAAATGAGAAACGGCACATATCGTTATCGAATTCTGCGAGGTCCCACCTCCCACTGCTACCCTCGCATTAAATTGGATTGAGTCAGCCCTTCATTTGATCAATCGGTAAAAGGAACTAAAACAAAGTTCGAAAATGGCAGTAAGAGTTCCAAGAGTGAAATTGGGCTCACAGGGTTTAGAGGTCTCATCTCAGGGTTTAGGCTGTCTGCCTTCTATGGAACTCCCAAACCTGAACCTCATCCACCATGCCGTTAACGCTGGTGTTACCTTTCTCGATACCTCCGATTACTACAGACCCAAAACCAACGAAATCCTTCTTGGCAAGGCAGCTTTCACTACTAAACAAATGAGTATCACCGACAGAAAAATAGTAACATTATCTAATCCATAGGAATAATGAGTAGTGAATAATTATTCGGAAACCAAATTACCCACCACAATATTCACAACGGATTCTCATTGGTAACCACTTTCACAGCTGGTCTTCCAAGTGTCGGTGATACTTATTTGTTTAGTAGTAACTGTTGTTCTCACATAATTAACAATTAAATCACATTTTCATCCAGGGGCGGACCTACCCATAGTTGATGATGGGCGGCCGCACCTCTTGAAAAAAAAATTAGTGTATATTTTAGGTAAAAAAAAACCCGACCGCACGCTTTGAAAATATGGTTGAACGCCTTATCCGCACCCCTAGCATATGATTCCTACTCTGCCGTGTTTTCATCACCTATATAATATGATGGTAGAACACAAAATCCCTTTAATCTTTCAATCAAGTGAATTCATGGTTCAGATTTTATTTCTTGTGTCGGTTGATTAGCAAACAATTGTTCAAGTGCAGGCTTTGAAAGGAGGGGTGAGGGAGAAAGTGGAGCTGGCTACCAAATTTGGATCAAATCTGACACACATTGGAGGTCCGAGGAGATCCGGCCTACGTAAGGACTGCTTGTGAAGCTAGCTTCAAGCGACGTGACGTCAATTGCATTGATTTGTATTATCAGCACAAGATTGACACCCGAGTGCCGATCGAAATCACGGTTTGTTTTACAATATTACGGGATCGTTTTTATACTTTTATATGTTTACTGCAGTCAGGTGCTAAGTATGTGTATACAAAGTCATAGATTAGACTAAGTGTAGTGTGCATGAGCCATTGGCACCCCACCTCCATTTGAAGGTTTCTCGTTGGCTGATTACTGGTCTCCACAATCTCTCTAAACCCACTTCACTTTCAGGGGCGTTAATGCACTCACGAAAAAGTGAGTCGAGCCCCTTGTTATGTGGAGGTGACGTGGAAGGCCTTTACTGTCCCTACCATCTTCACTGTCTTATAGATATATTATTTACTTATAGCTTAACCCATATACATTGATAGTTTAATCAAAGGCAATCCAACCATTCTGTGGCCTAAAGCAAAGCAAAAAATCAAGACCTTTTCTGAAAAACCATTTCTATTTAACATCACATCATAGGACTTATATGGTAATTAATTAATTTAGAAGCTAGGTGTTTTTTATTCCAAGACAAAGTTGTTATCTAAAACCAAAACCAATTAAAATGTTTGTATAGTAGTGTATCAACTAGAATAGTAAAGATCTTCTTGATTATTCTAGTCCTATGATAGATATATATATTGATATTGATATAGAATTAGGAATGGATTTATAAGGCGTGCAAATTACATCGTTAACTTTAGTTAATATGGCTATCTATAATATAACAAAATTATTAAAAAATGAAACGCTAAAAACCAACTATAAGGGTGAACGGGTGCCTGCGGAGTGAAGGGCGGTGAACCCCTTCACCGCGCGGAGAACACCGCCGCCTTCACCATTCACCACGCGGCAAACATAAATTTCGGGGATAGTCACCGCATGCGAGAAAGGACCGTTGGATGGAGCCGTTTGAATTCAATGGCTATATAGGCGTAGTTAAAATAAAAGCTTTGTTTATATATTAAAACTATATAAACCGAACCCATTTTAAACAAATTCACAGCAACCCATATTCTCATTTCTCCAACACTAAATCTCTACCCCTATTTTATTTAAAAATGGTGAAAGAAATTCACACCAACCCATATTCTCATTTCTCCTGAGTACATAGGCCAACAAGCCACAACATGACGCTTTGTACCAAGCTCATGAGATAAACATCACATTCCTGGTAAGGTGGGTAGGCTTGATTGCACCCATTGTAACATCTAATGAAAAACAGGTTCTAAAACCCGCTCCGTTTTGTAATTCAAATATACGTATGATGTTGGTTACACATTTATGTTAAAAGTTTAAAATTTGTTATATTATTATTAGTATTTAATAATAAATAAAATAATAATGTTAATAAATAAAATATAAATAATAAAAATAAAATAACAAAAAGTGTAGACCTCGGGTATCGAACCCGGGTCTCCACTCAAATAAAACGCCCAACACACCACTACACCACACACACATATCTGATACAAACTCAAACCGAATATGTCATATATTAAAACAACACTTGAATTCGAATTTCAAATCTCAGAGCTATAACAGTCGGAGCATGATTTAAGCAATCAATCCAAAGACCGTTTTTCCTTTTCGATTAACGCATGTAACCGCTTTAAATCATAAGATTTAACTGAAATCTTGAATCAATTCATCAGAAACTGTACGCAATCATCGACCATTAATTCGTGATTGAAACCGAAATCATATTACTGCCTCCCTCTCTATAAATAGTTATCATAAACCCCTTTAGAACTCACTCATACTCGCACATACTCATTATAAACACTGTGTAACCTCTGCTCTTAAATTCACACTTCCTCGGAAATCTTGCTTGTCGCCGGAACCTCGCCGGAGAAATCAAAGATCACCCCGGTTCGGTATAAGCACTTGAATCCTTCTCTTTTTATTTATTTTTATCAGTAAAATAAATCAATCCAATTAATGTTATCAGATTGACAATCGGGTATTTGTCAAACTGTTAAAATGAAATGAAGAAGATGAAGCTGAATATGCGTATAAATATAGTTAAAACCGGTGTTTATACCGGGTTAGACACACAGTCCAGTGGTGGATTGTGTGCATTTTAAACAAATGGTCACGGGTTCGAGTCACACCTACGCTACCGATTTCCTATAAATTTCCAACCCTTTTTATAACTTATATATATTAAGACTCAATTATTGTATAATTTAATTAAAAACCCATATCCTCCGGGTTGGTCACACAGCCCAACTGGTCGGGCTGCGTGCAACACGAAGTCTTGGTCACGGGTTCGAGTTCGGTCGGTTTCACGCTTTCTGAAATTACCAAACCTTTTTAAATACAATCAGATTAGGGTTTAACTTAGTATGTGTTATATATATAATTAAAAATGAATATATTCCAGGTTAGATATGTAGTTCAGTTGGTAGAGCTACGTGCACGTAAAAGGAAGGTCACACGTTCGAGTCTCACACGCTGCCTATCTATGTCCGGTTCGACCCGGTTCAACCCGTAGAAGGGGTATATTTTTTTAAATCAAACTTTTGTTATTTTTTCTCCAAAAACTATAAAAATATATAATAAAATAAGTCCTTTTAAGCATAAAAATTAGTAACAAATACTACAAAATTATCTAAAAAGTCTAATAAAATTCATTAAATAAAAATACTAAAATTAAGTAAAAGAAATATATTTACCGAATTATTACGTGAATATTTAGGTTAGCTTTTCTCGTCGGTTGGTATCTTTAAATCGTGTGCGCTCGTTATCAAATCAAGAACGCATCCACTGTGAGTGAATTCCTACAAACTTCCCTTTTTATTCATGTTTTGGGGTGTATCATGTGCCGTTTCATTTATTTTACTTATTCAATACTTATGCTATTACCATTATATGAACTAACGTGCTATGTGATATTGTGTTTATTGTTATTTGTGGTTATACTTTCTCATTTCAGTCAATCTCTCATGTTAGGCCCATTTGTTCCCCGTTGCATACGGGTAGAGCGTCGCGTTGCCTAATTAGATCGGCTCCGTTTGATTGAGCCTTGATCTCACAGCACATCGCTTATCGTGCTCATATGTATATTGCTAGATGATTATGTGATTTGTGGTTAGATTACATATACAGTGCTCATATTTGGTTTATGCATATTTTATTAAATTAACAAACATATCAATTCTTTCTAATGTTTAAAGGGATTCACTCGCCAACTTTTGTTGACCCAAATCTCTATTTTTTTACACATGATACAGGTGATTAGGTTGAAGCAAGGAACACATAGGATTGGGCCTTAAAAGAAAAATAAAGTATTACTTGAATGTCTTGTTTAGAACATTTTGTGTTTGTATGGATTAGTGTTGGTTGGAATATTTCTTTTAATTTAAAATAATAAATATGAAACTTTTATAATAGTAAATCTCATGAGCTTTGATGAAAACCCAATCATGCCACGACTAACATATCCGCTGTGGGCCAGGGTGTGACACCCATTTCGTATGGAGAATGTGTCCCATAGAGTTTCGGAGCCAATATATGTGAGGAGATCACTGTTATCTACAGTTAGGCTCGAAGCGATGGCCTCTCAAGATTTGTGGGTTTGGCATGCTTTTTGCAATCCACCAGCTGCACAAAACGACATCCATGTGCTTCGGCAATCTCCATTATTTCATACTGAACCAAATGGAACGGCCCCAAAATGTCCATTTTACGTTAAGAACCACTTATACAAACGTGGTTTCCCTATCTCGTGTATGGAATCTACCCTACATGGTCCGTGTTTGTCAAATCATTTCCATATCCTCACCTACTAGACGAAAAGAAATTCAATAAGCAACATGAGGCGGCAAAGAAAAGACGTGGAACGGACTTTTGGTGTTTTGAAGTCAGAATGGGTATAATAAATCGGCCAATGTGTGTTAGGAGTGTAAAAAATTAGGTATGTGGTGTATACGTGTATTATTTTACATAACATGATTTAAAAAAAACGACGGAAACGCGATAGCACCTGTACACATTCGGGATCCTCCAGTCGAGCCCGTCCTCGATGATAATGTATTAAACGAGCTTATGGATGAAGATACGCATCGGAGACTAAAACATGATCTCGTTCAGCATCTCGGAAGAATGGATTTACCCCACCTATTGTGGATCGCGAATTAGTTTACCCATATGGGAATCGACGAATAGTAGTAATTTTAGTCAGTTTAATCTAATATTTTTAGTTAGTTTCATTAGTTTATTTTAAATATTTTTAATTAATGTAATGTTTTTTTCTTTTATTTTTAATTTAATGTAATTTTTTTTAAATTTATTCTACATTTATTTTGGTCAAAATATGTTTCATTTATTAATTAAGTAGTTTAAAGAAAAAGGAAAATAAAATTAGTTTATCCCATGGCTTGAGTGGTCACAATCCCTTATGTTTTTGGGCATGAAAGGAGTTAGAGATAGAAAATGACATGACAATATGTGGGTGAGAAGTTTACCCTATCCTCATAAAGGGTACACCCCTTTCACTCTAATTGTAGAATAGAAATAATTACGTATCATCCTAGAAACATGATAAGAGAGAAAATAAAAGAACACAAGACAAAGTTGATAAGAATGTAAGAAAAAAGGGACTGGAAATAAAAATAAGAAAGAAAAGTAAGGAAACAAGGTGTGCTGAAAATAAATTCCAGAAATCAAAGCTGATGCAAGACTACATAACGAAAGGCTTACCGATGTTCCATCACGACATTTGTGTCATGGTAATAAAGACGTACTTAATATACATTATATAACTCTGTTTCTACAAAACATGGCCCCAAAATTTTGAGAACTCTAAACTAGTGTCTAGTTTCACTTAATAAAGGGTCTGTCATGAGTTTAATTAAGGAACTGATTATTTGGACAACACCCTCCCCCCCTCCTCTCCCTTAGGTGCCCTATACGTGTGTATTTAAAGCCAATGATCGGCTGAAATAATTAGCTATCAGTCAATTATTAGATATACATCGTACCTATACCACGTGTATAGGGCTATACATGTTGTATAGGGTGAGGGTATTTTTTTTCAATTGAGAATGGCTTAAGTTTGGTTGAAAACATTAGACCTATACGACACGTATCGCACAGGATTTAAAAAAAACTCATATTTAATTGTTGTGAAATTATATAATAAGAAATAAGAAATTTTATATTTTCTATAACATGTTATAAATTATATATATAACTATTATTATAAAATATCAAATTTTATATTAAGTATTATTATAAAATTTCATATAAACTTATGTAATAAGCGATTTCACATATTCTATAAAAGGTTGTTATAAACTGTATATATAACTATAATATATAATGTCAAAATTTTTATTAAGTATTATTATAAAATTTCAAATTTTTTACACAAAGAACGTTTTTTTAATGGTTTGTTTTCCATAAATCGTGTGTGTCTATAATTGTGATTAACTTATCATTTATAATCCATAACGCAACAAGAAACATAACCCAAAATGTAATTGAACATCGGTTGATATAATAACACAAAACACGACATTTTCATACAAAATGTAATACAAAGATAACTAAACCTAAATCACTAGCTGTTAATATTCTTAATTTATCACGAAACTGATGGGTCAATTCATACAACAAAAGAGGCCTAGACACACCGACCCTCTTGGAATTGCATGTGTTGGTATCCTAGGTTCCAACGGCTTCACAGTCGTCGGTTAATACATCAACACCACTAAGCTCCAAGTACCACCACTTGCGTGTAGTTTCCCTATCAATTTAAAAAGGCACCCAATCTTTTTGCTACCAGAATGTCAAATTGTTGCTTTACTATTGGGGTCTCCACCACAGTCACATCGCAACCATATCTTTATTGTCCTTGCTGACGAACCTTCGCCTTTTGTTATCGTTTGTTGTGTCACAATGACGTACCTCTTGCAAGTTCTCTTTTGTAAACCCAAGTCTTCAACTCTTGAAGTAACCCAAATACCTGAAACAATGGTACATTAGAATTATATGTGTTGATTGAATAAAATAGAAATATTACATGACAACCCCACTTTCTCCGTCTAAAATCTATTTATAGCCAAGTTTCTCTCTCTAAAATATGACAATGAAACCCTAACCCTAGATAAAGTCACCTAATACATGCTACTAAAATCTATTTGTAGACCCTTATACAAGTATACATCTTATACAAAATCAAGTTTATCTCTCTATATTTATAGCCCCACTTTCTCTCTCTAAAATATGATATTGAAACACTAAATTAGGATAATTAACTACACAATCCTAAGCCACACAAAATCTAATAAACATTATATATATATATATTAAATAAAACATAAGCGACATGAATCTCATACCTTTTCAGGTTCTTTTTGGTTGTTAGAAATTCCTTGTGAGCACCTTCCTCGTTGTTAGCACCTTTCTCGTCCTTCCTCGTCTTATCACCTTCCTCATTGTTATCCATTCCTCGAAGAGCTTAGCGCCATCCTTAAATTCCTTATCACCTTCCTCGAAGTTCGTAGCACCTTCCTCGTACTCGTTCTTCTGTTATTCATCCACATGCAAATGGTAAGTCACGTATGTGTGCTGCAGATAGCTTTGTGCCACGTAATATGGTTCATCTTCATCAACTCCTGAAACAACTTGATGGTGAGACTTTGGTAACCAAAAAGACATCACATCTTATATAGATTTTTACCTAGTTCAAATCGGGCAACACGGGTTGCACTTCCCGTCATCACAACGAAGCACACACACAACCTCCTCCTCACCTCGTTCAACTCGGGTTCAAATACGCATTCGGAGATGTATGACTCGTTCTAATCTCGCCAAAAAATAACTAACGTCCCAAGACGACATTGTGACATGAACAATTTGATCGGGCTATTTTGTGTGTGAATTTTCGTTTGAATCAAATGGTCCCGTATGCTTAGCTTAGTACAATTTTCTTGAACTATATGTCCTTATAGGGAAATGCACCGCTATAGGGTTTAATACTTCACCAACCAGAAGCCTATACGACACGTATAGACCTAACGCGTTGTATAGGGGCACCTTCTCAGTCTGAACTCCCTGCAATGTCAATAATTATACCTTAAAATCCTTGTACGTCGTACTTATTCGTCGCATATAGGGCTAGACACGTCGTATATGGTTTATTGCTTAAACTACCACAATCCTATACGACATGTATAGCCCTATACGTGTTGTATAGAGATAACTTTTCTGACACATTTAATGCACTGGATCCCTATACAGCTCGTATAGGTTTATATGCGCTATACAGGGGGGATGTGCACTAATTTTGGGGGATGTCCAAATACCTCACCGTTAACTAAATGTTGTATGAAGATTATTAAGTTATAATACAAAATTTGGAAGTCAAGATTTATATATGGAGCAGATAATTTGAGATGAAAAGATGTTAAAAGAGGAAATAACATACATGGGTTTTATATACTTTGAGAAAGAGAAATGGGTATTATCCAAAGCTAGATATGAAAACTGTCTTATCCTAAGCTATGTATAAAAATTGTTTTCATATGAAGTTTATGTTTGGGTCAACTCCTAAAATGGGTGACATTTGGTTATAGTAAACATTTCGTATTTCAAATTCTCTTGTATGTTGTAATCACTTTCATATTAAAGTATTTTACATTACAAGGAATGGATGTGCATTTCTATGAGGATTAAGTCTTACTTTCATATCTTTAATCAGAACAAATGATTTTTATATAGGGTACAAATCATTACAATAGTTGAGGTAAATTAAAACGTTCTAACTCTTTGTGATAGAGTGTAATAGTGATGGTTATAACTGCTTACATCAGTGGTAACTTAGTTCGACCGATAGTTAAATTGCAAACTGATGACCATCAACGCCATCCCAATTACGACCGTTGTCCCGGAACCCCACAATAGGCTAGCCCTTAGACAACGCCAAGGGGGAATGCCCCCTTGGAACCCCTATGGTTAATTATGAGCTCTGCCCCTAATAACCATTAAGGTTCCATGGTGCTTAAAATCGTAACAATCTTGATCAAGTATACTACACAACTGTAACGCGGATCAATGTTTTTGTATGATTCCTCATTCTGTTTTCAAGTAAATCTCAATGACCTAAGATAGTCTATTGACATTAAAATCACCAACATATGGGAAATGTAAGAGGTCATTAACTTTCTTGTAGTTTGTACTACAAGCTCTGGACTTGTACATAAATGAAATTAAAACAAAATACATTCAAAATAAATATTGTTGTCGTCACTTGATTGCGTCTACATCCCTACAATAGGAACCCAACACTATAAAGAAAGATTTTGGTAAGGTCTAGATATATGTTTTTGGTGTAGTAATTGAATACACAACATGGGCTAGCTTTTAATGTTTATATTTCTATTGATAGATGGGTGATAAGCTGGTGGTAGAAGTAAATTAAATATGTTGGATTATCAGAAGCATCATCGAAGAGCCCATGTTGTCCATCCAATAACTGCAATACAACTAGAATGGTCTTTATGGTCAAGAGATGTTGAAGAAGACATTATACCTACTTGCAGGTCGTATATAATTTTTCTTTATTCTTTCTATTCCTAATAAATGTTATAATTTATGAAGGATCCAGAAATCCAAAGTTCTCAGTGTGTATCATACTCTATCAAAGAACTTGGAATAGGGATTGTTGCATATAGTCCTCTAAGAAGGGGTTTTTTCGCATCTGGTTCAGTATGATGGAGAAGTTGGATGATGGTGACTATCGTAAGGTAAGTCATTTACACAATGTTTGGTTTTATTTTCCAAAATTATTTTGTCCCATGCATGCCTACAGTGATCCATTGCAATAAAAGACATTCGAACATCAAGTGGACTATACTTTAAGATATATATATCGCAATCCATGATTCCATCGGTTTAGTGAGGGTGTACAACTTTTAGGATGCCAATGAAAGTCTCTTTAAAAGACTAGTTGTACCAGTTTATAGTTTCCAAAGAAAGTTTATAACTAAAGATTGATATAAGTAAGATGTTACTTCTGATAAGCCCTATATATAGTTCATTAAAAAGGAATATATATATATATATATATATATATATGTGTGTGTGTGTGTTACAAAGGTTAGGATGAAATCTCTCAACACATATTTAGCCCAAGTTTTGAAAACATAACCTTTGGTGAAGGATACACTAGGGATTCCTGGTTGTTTAATAAGCAGGTTTACATACGTTCAGGTTTACATAGACCATTTATAATTTAATAACAAAAACAAGTTTAGGGTTTAACAAGTATAATATCACCCTAAAAATATAAGTCGGGATTTTTTACATTAACTCATTATATTAGTTGTTGATTTTAGATTTATACTAATTTTCTAGGTCTTTTTGTAGTTAAGATAAGAATTTCAATTAAACTAGCGAGTAGTTATATAAACAAGTTAAAATCAATCGCCAAAGCTAAAACGTTTTGGGTTATGGTTCAATTGTTTGACATGATTAACTGACTTGATCATGTTAAAATCTAAATATCTTGAAATTCTTGTCTTGTAGAGTTCACCAAGGTTCCAACCTGAAAATCTTGAACACAACAAGATCTAATATGAAAGGGTAAACGAAATTGCATCAAAGAAGGGGTGCACAACTTCACAACTAGCATTGGCTTGGTTCACACAGGAATGATGTTTGCAATTCGGACACAGATGAAAATCGAACAACTGGAGCTAGTTAACTCACAACTAGCATTGTGGTTCACCACCGGAAATGATGTTGTGCCAATTCCAGGAACCACCAAGATAGAAATCTAGAACAAAACATTGGAGCTTTATGTATTAAGCTAACGCCAGAAGAGATAGCTGAACTTGAATCCATTGTATCAACTCATTTAGTAAAGGGAGCTCGATATGGTGTTGGTAATCCAACATATGTAGACTCCGAGACTCTTCCATTGTCATCATAGAAATCTTAATTTATCAATGATATGAGTCTTTTGTTTATCGTGTGTTGCTATACCCAACATATCGTATTCACTTTCCAATAGCTTGTTTAAGTTTTTAAAACTTGGTTATTACTTTAACTACATGTGGTTTTTTGTTTAGAGCACATGCTTGGGTAAGTAGTATGATTTATGAGCATCAACTTTAGTCGTACTCACTTTTATTTATTTCTAGTGTATGCTATTTGAAATTATGCTGTAAATGTTCCCATAGTGAAAGTATAAGAGACATCACTATCTATTATGATTGATCAAGTAAATACAATTAGCCCACAAAATCTATCATACTAATATGAGAAAAGATTGGCGGGTGGGGGGACACGTGTCACTCCCTCAATGAGTTTCACTAATAATATTGACTTTTTGACTTTTTAACAAAAAATACGAGATCCGATTGTAAATGGCTTGACTCTTTTTCAAAATTCGGATTCTTAATAAACAACTTTGAAAACGATTTCTTCATTTTCATTTCATTTGATAGAAAGAAACCCTAATCATGCTTCCTTTCTCTCGCTTTGTTCACTAGATTTTCATCAAGATTAATCAAAATCTTGGTTTGATCATGTTAGTCTGTTGAATAAATTGACATGTCAAGGTAATCTTTGTTTTCCTATTTGATTCGTCTCTATTTGTTCAATTTTGATTTCATCATTTTTTATTAATCCATTCTATTCGTATACGTGATACATTATATTGAATGTAATATCTATGCGCATTATTTACATGTGTTAATGATATATTTATGCACATTGTTTTAGGGTTTATCATATTTAATTGATTCGATATATTTTTGCTACATCCATACAATTCGTCTTTGTTATAGATCATTGATGAAATGTTTTTACGTATTCTTTAAGTTTTTTGAAATCACTGGTTGTTTTAGGGTTTGTGATTATCGATTGAAAATTGTATTTGTTATTGTTCAAAGCATTTGTTACTATTGTTATCAAATCAAGTTGAATGTTGAGTGGATTATGTTTAGTTGTTAAGAACAATTTGCTATAGTGTTTTTAAATAAATAATATAGTTATTTTTGTTAGTTTTACATAGAATGTTGAATGGATTTACGTTTAGTTGTTTTGAAATCCTAATTTGATATATGTTTGATATTGAGTATGGGAAAAATATGTGTTTGACTATCCGCTATATATTTGAGGGTTTTTGAATTGTTTCTTAACAAAGAGCTCAATTTAGATGTAAAGATTTGAATTTCCAAATGTTTATGATTCATTGTGTATGGTTAATAATTAGACTCGGTTATGTTACACGTGTATTGTTACATCTATATTATAGTTTTGAGTTGTTTCTTAACAAAGAGCTCAATTTTGATGTAAAGATTTTAATTCTCAAATGTTTATGATTCAATTTGTAAGGTTAATAATTAGAGTAGGTTATCTACATGTTTATTTGTTACATCTATATTATAGTTTGTTGTTCATTCCTTTAAATGTGGTACATGTTGCTTTGTTAGAGATCTCATAATTCCTTTCTTCAAAGTGTTGCGGTTTACAGAACTTGATAAATTGATAATATTAAATTGGTAAAAAAAAATATATATATTATATATTAATATATATATATATATATATTGTTGCATTTAATCTAATTACCTATACTAATTCAGATTCTAACTAAAGCTTATGTTCAAAAGAACATGAGCGGTCCGTTTGTGAAGAAAAAGTTGATAATCAAGTTTGATGGTAGGCGTTCATGGGTTCTTACATATAAGAGGGTTCTTGATGGAGTTGCAATTACAGATGGATGGAAAAACGTTGTAGATCAGCCTGGATTGGACTGAAGAGTGATTGTTATTGGTCTTTACATTTTTTCAGTCATACTCTGATTTCCTTTAAACAGCCTTTGATGTGAATTTTGATGTTGTGTGCAAAAAGAAACCGAGACTTTCAATCTTTTGTCTTGTGGATGATGTTGGTGACAAAAAATGATCTTTCAGCTACATCTTTCTAGATCTTTCGAGGAGCCATGTTGTACTTTATTAGTTAATTTTTCATTTCCTTTAAGTAATATAAATGTTTAACATTAACTTTCTTTTGTGATTGTACAGTTTTTACCATCCCAAATGATCAGGGACTACTTTGGACCAAAAATGCTACCATGGTGATTACAATATTTTGGTAGATGAATGCTATACACACAAAATCAAGATTGGAAGGTTTGGGAATCATTTTTCTTCTCTGGAGACTGGGTCAAGGCTATTCAACAAATACAAATGAAGTTTGCTACCTTTGTTCTGTTTCAGTACATGGGTCAAAGAAACTTTAAATTGGCTTTTTTCAAGAATGATGGCAATCAGCTCATTGTTCCACATCCACAACCAAATCCAATCGCTGTTCATGATATGTGATGATATTACTTGACATTTGTATGTTTTTTAGTTATTCTTAGTGTAAAATTTATTTAAATACTAATTGTTGCTTATTTGAACGAACACCCTAAACAGGTTAATCATCAAGTTATTTCAACAAATCATCAAGTCAGTGCTACTATCATTGTGATTTCAAAAAATACATTTGTAAGGCTACTCCTTTACATTTTATTTTTTGTTACGTATACTTATTTTACAGTTTTGTCTTTTTATATTAAAATGAATTGCCAATAATTGCATAATAGCGTTTACCAACCAAACTGCCTTGACTTGCAAAAGTAAGAGTTGGTCGAATGATTAAGCTGAGAAGTTTGTCTGGAGAAGTTACTAGGATGGATGTGAGGAGGGAGACGGCTTGTATAATAGAGTATCGTTATGCAATCCAAGGTTTGAGTCATTTCATGTAGAAAAACGGAATCGAAGATGGTGACAAATGCAACATCATTTTTTGTTATGTTGAAGGTACTCTCCGTCTCATAAGGGTTACCAAGTAGTTTGATGGTGGTTAGGTTAAACAATTGGGTTTTATTTGATAGACAAGGTTTTTATGGATATGGTTTGGTGTTAATATCAACTGTTGAATGGGTGGATGAACACACTGATTTTTATTTTTGGTATATTTAGTCTATGAAGTTGTATGTATATCGGTTTCTAGACAATGCTTATCTAGCAAAGTTAACAATGATTTTAATGCTATGATGGATGTCCTTTATTGTGTTATCAGTTAAATACTAAATAGTGTTACCTATGTACGAAGCTTACCATGTGTTCATTTATAATCTCTTGCATTTTAACAATGTACTCGGATAACAAAGTTGATTTGTAAAATCTAATATAAAACCAAAAATTGTTAGGCGTAAATCGGTGTGTTGCATATCTGTATCGAATTTTGTTAGGTTAAACGTTACTTTTTATTTGAAAATTTGATAAACCTTACAACTAGCAGAAAGATTTGTTGCTGGTCAAATTCAGTTTTAATCGATTTTAGTTCTAAAGTAAATGACTTTATAATCACAAAAGTGTAAGTACAAGATTTAGATCTTATAACCAGCCTTTGAACAAGATGATGAATCAAGAAAAAATATGATGATAAGATGAAGATCCTAAAGCTCCAAGTCTTGAGAAATACTTCAAATAACTTCCATCAACTTCCAAATGCCTTTGATCATCATGAAGAAGCCATGCTTGTAATAAAATTGAATGTTTATGAACATTAAAAAGCTGGTGTTCTTGAAGATTATGAAGATATGAAGGTGAAGACGAAGATATGAAGATAAAGAGAGATGAGAGAAGTGTTGGTGATTTGTTGTAGTAAAAATGAAAAGAAAATGGTAAGTGATGTAGTGTTATAATATTCTTACAACTCACTACACACTTAGCACACTTAGATTTATTACAAACACATCACAATTGGTTAGTTTATTTTCTTATAAAATATGTTATATTATATAACCTTTTATCAATTTTGACGTTTCGGGTATTGCGTTTTTATAATACGAATGTGTAAATGGTAAGTTATATAATGTTTGGTATGCTAAATCATGTTAACTAGTTCACTATACTAGTCGTTTTCTTGTATAGATAACGAATTTGGCTCGTGTTTTGTTACCGGTTCAATTACTGCAAATTAAATCACTTATACGGAAATATATACATATCAATCTTTGTGATATTTTTTATGCCCAAAATTTATTAACTAGTTCGCTAGACTAGTAAATTTGCTATTTTGGTCATAGTTTTTGTACCATTTTGTTATCGGGTGTTACCGAACGAGTTGTGTTACTTAAACGGTAAATGTTTATATAAGCATTTTTGTGTTGTTTTCAATACCCTATATATGGTTTATGATAAATAACATTTATTTTTTTATTTCGGACGTTTGTCGTTTGTTGTACTGTTCTGCGGATTGTTGTACACTTCTACAGAATTGCTGAATTTGTCTGCGGATAAGACAATTTAGTGTTTATATAATTTTTCCGGAAAATATTAATTGTAAGTTGTTCCCAACTAATGTTTTTGTGTAATATTTGTTGCGAACATGTTTTCAAGTCTCGTTTTTGCCATTTCGGACTGTACCGCGACTAGTCCTAGCATGAATAGTGTGTTCGCATTTCTACTACTTTGTCTCTGACATAGTTTATATTGTTTCACATTGCAGCGAACTCGATATCCTTACACGATATAATTTTGTATATTACTAGACTTTTAAGACTTAATTAAATAAAAGTCAAGTCAAGTAGGCAAAAATAAATAATGTAATAATTGTTTAAATTGTACGGAATTAGCGGTATTTTGCCGAGTGTCACATAAGAAAACTAATTATTTAATAACGAGAAGCTTGGATTGAAGAGAGCTAGTCAATTTATATAGATGATAAGCCTTTGGTCGATAAATATGTGGATATGCAGTGGGCGCCTAGTGAACACTAAGAGTCTGACTCGTAACCATATCTCATACAAAACGCACGACAATCTCAACCTATTTTGTGTGCTGCTAAAGATGGGATTCATCGGAAAATAAGTAGCACCGATATTATCACACCACAAGGTAAGTGGAGTAAGAAGATAAATGTGTAACTCTTGAAAAATAGACATAATCCTTCAAAGCACAACATTATGACCAAGAGCATTATACTATGCCTCTATACAAAAACAAGCACATGTATGTTGTTGGAATTCCAATTAACAAGATTGGTTCCAAAAAGCACACAATATGCTATATTGGAACACGTACATATCATCTCGACAATCTGCCCAGTTAACATCCCATAATTATGTATATTGACACTTGAAGATCGACGAATCACCAATCCATGTGAAATAGTACACTTAAAGCATCGAAGAATACACTTGAGCCTGGACTGCAATATAGTCACGATCAGGTAACACTAATAGCGTATGTTATCTCTGAACAAGTCAATCGTAGATATTATAAGGCAACAACGGTACTTGGTTATGCAACTTGACCTTCTAAATAGTAGAAGACACGTAGTTTTGATTTCACCTGATACAAAATACAACACTCTTAACATTGTTTATAGTTATCTATAGGCAAAATCTATGAGAGTATATATAATTTAACGTGAGTTTGATGCGCATCTTTGTATTATGTTTGATATGGTACAATTATTACCAAATCAAATTGCTTCTGAACACATTTTTTAACAAAGCAGAACTAGTTAGATGTACACATTTTTAACATAGGGAAACTTTCTAGTAAAAATAAGAGTTAGTTCCTGTGATTTAGGCCAAACTTTGTAGTAAAAATAAGACTTGAATGTTATTTTAGTCTCTGTGGTTTGGGCCATTTTAGCAGTTTAGTTCAAAGGTTTCATTTTTCGTATGTGGTCCAAAACTCATGGTGCCATTTTAGTCCATTGGGTCAATTTCATCCATTTTTTTGTTAACGAGAAGGGTAATTCGGTCATTTTATATGGCCAAATTGCCCTTCTAGTTAATAGAATTACATATAAAATGACCGAATTGCCCTCTCGTTAACAGAAAAATTGATGAAGTTAACCCAGTGTACTAAAATGGCAAAGGTGAAACTTTTTTTAACCCACAGAAGAAAAATAAAATTTTAAATTAAATTGGTAAAATGGCTCAAACCATAGAGAGTATAATGAAATTTAACTCTAAAAATAATGTATATCATAAATTTGAAATTTAAATATTTTTAAAACATGTTCTTTATGTTAGCTGACTTGTAATACCGGCTAAAAATTCTCTTTTTTAACTGTCTATTTCATGTAGGGCATTTTCACTAAAGACGAGGGGAAAAGAAATGAATCTGAAGTGTGGGTTGTATAGTTTAGACCATCCATCATTTTCAATTATATTATAGAAATTGCAACTTATATATTAAACCTTTTAGTTTAATATAAAGAATTCTTAACATTTAGTTTAAAATATTGGATATATACTTTCATAATTGTTTCTTATTTATTTAGTTGATTTATTCACAAAAAGGACTTCAAAACAATATTAAAGTTAATAACGTTTACTTGATATGTTATTATTATAGGCCATGTTACTATTATTTATTTTACTGTTTAGTAACTTATTAGTTTTATTCTATCCGCATTGCGGGACACTAAGTCGAGTATTTCTCTCTCATAATATGTATGTATGTGTTTCGGTTACTTATACATACTACTGATAACAAGATGTCAAAAAAATTATATCAAGTCAAACAATTAAAACAAAACATTATCATACTTTTGCTAAAAAAACTAACACGATGAAAAGACTACAATTTTAAACTGGGAGCAAAATTGTAAATTTTCAGTACAAATGAGCATGTGACAGGCATGCCTGGACGAATAAAAATTAAACCTATACTCGCCCGCGTTGCGGGGCGTTAAATCAAATGTTCTTTAGTTTCATAACATGTATGCATGTATTTAGGTTACTTGTACATACTACTTGTAACACGATCTAAAACAATCGACACAACTAATTAAACCAAAACACCACCATAGTTTGGCTATAAAAACCAACTAAGACGATGCAGATCTGTAATTTTGAGCTGGGGGTAAAATATTAATTTATCAGGACCAATTCGCGAGTGTTAGACAAGTGTTTGACACAAGAAAAAAGTTACATTAAGTCAACCAAGTAAAATAAAACACTACTATAATTTTCCAAAAAAAAAACAAAGAAAAGTAAAATAATGGCAAGATCACAATTTAACTGGGGAGAAAATTTTAATTTTTGAAATGAGGGCAAAATCATAATTTTGATCAGAGGGTAAAATCGTAATAAGCTGGGTCAAAATCATAATTTATTTTAAACTGAGGGCGAATTCATAATTTTGAACTGAGTGCAAAATTATAATTTTGAGATAAGGGGAAAAAGAAAATATTTATTTTGAATTTGGGACAAAAACGTAATTTTGAGCTGAAGGAAAAATAATAATTTTGAACAGAGGACAAAATCGTAATTTTGAGCTTGGGAAAAAACATAATTTTATATTGAACAGTGGGTTGAAGACGTAATTTTAAACTGAGAACGAAGTGTAATTTATAATCTGGGAATAAAATAACAAATTGGTAATCTAATAGGGAAATGCTAGACAAGCAATCTATTACTATTCCCTCAACTTCTAATTGTATATGTATGGAATGATTTTAAACTGAGAACGAAGTGTAATTTTAAACTAGGAATAAAATAATAAATTGGTTAATCTAATAGGGAAATGCTATACAAGCAATCTAGTACTATTCCCTCAACTTCTAATTGTATATGTATGGAATGGATGGAATGGAATTCTAATTGTATATGTATGGAATATATTAAACCTTTTAGTTTAATAAAGAATTATTAACATTTAGTTTAAAATATTGTATATATCTTTCAAAATTGTTTCTTACTTAATTTGTTGATTTATTAAGAGTTAAATGCTTGGTTGGTCCCTGTGGTTTGCAAATCTTGCAGACTTGGTCCCAGTGGTTCACTAATTACACACTTGGTCCCAGTAGTTTCAAATTTTGCACTCGGGTGGTCCTTACCACTAACCTTTGTTAGATTTTTCAGTTAAGTATATGCAAAATTACTATATTACCCTTGAAATAGTAGTATCCACGCCGCCAACAAACTGCCGCCCCCTGCACCATCTACTGTCGCCCTGACGCCGCCTACCTCTGCACCGTCTGGGACGCCCGCAGAAACGACATCTACAACGCCTCCACACCAAAGGAGTCCTCTGGAAGAATCAAGAACAGGCGGTGGTGTTCCGGCCGAGCCACGGCGGAGATGTCGAGGCCGACGGAAACTGCTTGTTTACAGCGTCTCAAAAGGCGATGAATCTGAAGGAGGTCAACGATGGGATTGAGGCTCGAACCTGAGTCATCTGCACCCCGGTCGCCGCTGGTCGACACGGCGAGTCAACTGCAATTGCAGCCATGGTTGATTTGGCAAAAACAAGTTCCATTGCTACAGATCTGAGCCTTTTGTTTGTATTGCAACTTTGATTAAAAATCACAAGTGACTCATTTACAATAAAACCAGAGCTCCAATTCACAAATCAGGGTTTGGGGGTACCGAAAACTCAGACAACAGAGAAGTGAAGCAGCGGAGGGAAGGGGTTTTTTGTGGGGTGTTGCCCTCCTCAGCAGTCGATGATCTTAGATTCCCCCAAAATTTAACACCCCTTTCTGGATAGGAACATGAACATACAGACTGAACAACATTTTCTTTTTCTTTTTCTGGTAGTGCCAACTGTAGCATACAGGGCCACCGGCGAGTCTAGAGTCGCCGCTAAACGGGGCCACCGCCTCTACCTCTGTCACGAGATGCGGCCGCCGTCGCCGCTAAACGCGGGCACTGCCGCTGCTACAGAGAGATGTCGGTCTCTCTCTCCGCGTCTGGTACTTTCCGGCGAACGCCGTGCGCCGCCACCTAAGTGGTGGTGGCCGGCGAGTTTATATTTTTTTATTTTTATTATTTCAAGGGTAATATAGTAATTTTGCATATACTTAACTGAGAAATCTAACAAAGGTTAGTGGTAAGGACCACCCGAGTGCAAAATTTGAAACTATTGGGACTAAGTGTGCAATTAGTGAACCACTGGGACCAAGTCTGCAAGATTTGCAAACCACAGGGACCAACCAAGCATTTAACTCATTTATTAACAAAAAGGACTTTCAAAACAACATTAAAGTTAAATAACGTTTAATTATTATTATTATTATTTTTATTTATTATTATTATTATTATTATTATTATTATTATTATTATTATTATTATTATTATTATTATTATTAATTAAGTTTATTACAAACAACGTTCTTCTATTTGAGAAGTTTTAACTCATCAATGTCTTTTTTTACGTTAACTTCTTCTATTAATTGGTTCTAAACGGGTTGGATTCTCAGTTGAATGGGTTCTCAGAGCTTGCACGTTAGAAAGCTGGCCCGTTAGGCTTTCTAAACTAGGCATGGCTCTAGAGCCACCAAAAATTAAGGGCCTCCGGTTTTTAGAAAGTCCAATATATATCATATATGTATTAGGCTCAAATAAAAAGCAAAACTAAAGCAGTTTTTTTATTATAAGATCCCAGATTTCAAAATTAAACTATAGACATAACTGCAACAACCATCGACCATTTAACCCCATCCAAAAGCTAGAAAATAAATCTTATTTAAACACATAATATATCTATACAATACTTATAGCTTTCAAAAAAAATTAACTTCGTCAATTATAAACTTTTCAGTTTATAATCGGTCCCAATCCCGGGTAAAAGAGGAGGATTTTGTTACTAAATGTGTTGAAAACGATAAAAGGGCCACCACTTCTTAGTTTACATCGGGTCTCCGAAGAGGTAGGAACGGCCATGCGGGTTGTTAGAAGATTTGGTGGAAAAGAGAAATTCGAGGGATCAGTTTTGGTTATTCACATCTCTCCCAAAATAGCTCCTCAATCACAGCTCCTACGCAGTTCTCGATTGGTTACATTTTTCCATGTTTAGTTTTGTGAACTTTTTTATATAGTTGGTTCTCCCTCGATGTAAAAATAACACAAAAAGATATACAACGAAATTACATTTTTTGTCGATTAAAATCATTCTAGAAAACATGGTATCAGAGCAGTATAATCGATCTTTGGATTAACCTGCTCATCATTTACAGCTTTCAATCCAGACTGTAAGTCCCGAATAATCTGGATCCAACAATGATATCAAACAATCACCAAAGATGGGTGGAATCCAAACTTGATTAAATTCAAGAAAACTGAAAATAAGAGAAACGAGATGAACGAGATTAACACGTGAATCACTTCCAGACTTGCATAGGATTCTATTACTACGAATAGCAAAACCGTCTGATACGAGTTCTTCACACCTCTCGGTCTTTCTCTCTCTCTCTCTCTCTCTCTCTCTCTCTCTCTCTAGAATGGTGGAGGCTACTAAAGTTCTCTCTAAAAACTTAACCCTAATTATGACATAATGTTCCTTATATACCTAGGGATTGCCTATGCCCCTCATGGGCTTTCTTTGGGCTTGCCTGGCCCACATGGCCTATGGCATGCCCAAGTGACCTAAAAAGGTCCAAACCTAGTACAAACTAACCCAGTTAATCCTAGTTAGCTATCGTAGACCGTTGCGTATATTTGATGCGCCAGTCTCACACTTCTAGGACCTAACAATCCCCCCTAGACTGATGCATCAAATTGTCTTCATAACATAAATTCAGCAACGTCTTCAACGGAGTCTATGGTTGTCGCTATGCTGTAAGTGTTGTAAAAGTCAGTATCACACTTCTAGGACCTCATACTTCAACGAACTCTCAACACCGGGTCTTTTCTTTTGCTCTTGTGGTTAGCTTTATATCAGGATCTTGATCAGCTTTGCTTGAAATATCTTTGTCAAAAATAATGAGAGAGGAGGAATCTCAGCAGCTTTTTTCTTCTTCCATCCTTCTCTTTCAAGCAAGCAGGTTCACGTGTTCTTCTTCAAATGTACTATCACTGTCAGACGATGACTAGTATCTGGTTCTTCTGACTCATGTACACTTTTCTGTTGTGATGCTTCATGCTGTGTCGCGGCAACTAACAGCATCTCAATTTTCAGCAACCCCTGTTTCAAGATCTGTACATATCTCATTGCGAACTTATTCAGACTGTCTAAGAGATTGCCAATATGTTTGTCCACTTAAACTTTAACGCTCAACTTTCATTGTTCAACTTCGTGATATGATTAAGGTAGTATTATACTATGATACCTGTGCGTCCCATACCATGATATACCCCCACGATCAAGGTAAGCACAACGATTCATCGTAGCAGGTGAGTATACTGAGATCATCCTTCATCTTTTACAACATCAGACTATTGGTGTACAGGTCAGTACTTTCGTACAGCAGAGTGACCAATAATATCTGATGAGGGTTAGGCAGATACCTTATATGGTATGTTTGAATTCATGGAATTTTCTAATGATGAGATTTCCTTTCTTTTAAGGTTTTGGCCATTCTATTTTGGCTCTTTTAAGGATATCCTAATTGTGCCTAGGCTTGCATGTATCTAGATGCAACAAAAGGGCAGCCTTGATATCCCGGTGTAACACCCTGTAAAATCGTGTCTAATAGTATAGTGACACGTGTTGTATTTTTAAATATAGTCTGCTAAAGACCAATAAGGACTAAAGGCGTCAACATGCTCAATCTGAGCCTCTGAGTGACGATCCGATGTCAACATGCATAAATAACAGCCTCTGAGTGACTGATATGTCAACATGCCTAGCCTCTGAGTGACATCGGAATCAACATGCTTATAATAAGCCTCTGAGTGATCCTTTGTGAAGTCTTAACTCTCTTACGTACCAATTGTTGGACAAGAGAGTTCAATTTTGTAAATATATGAAAGTTAGATAATGGAGTGATTAAAAGTGTCAACATGTTAATTTATACCTCTGGGTGACTTTTAACGAACCGAGAGCTCGACAATGTCCGGGCATAATCCCGGGTATGTCAAGTATTGGCTACGGAGGGCTAAAAGTGCCAAAAAGGTCTTTAAAAAGGTTTTTGGAAGCTTTAATAAGTTAAGGGGTTAAAAGTGTCAAAGTTTTAAAGTAGTTATGGGGCGGTCGCGGGCCGTGAGAGACTTGGTCTGTGTCTCTCGTGGGGCGCGAGAGAGCCTCTGTTGCAGAAAGTTTTTTTGGTCTCCAAGCAAAACTCCAAAACCATTTAACTCGAAACCATGGCTTCTCTAAACTGCTATGCCACATTTTGGGACACTTGTAAGCTCCTTCTTACACCCCTAAACACCTGGCTTCACCTCCTTTGAGTTCTCCAACTATAAATAGGTGTTCAAGTGTTCATTCCAACTTGCACCTTTCTAAAACATAACTCTTCTCCCTCCTCTGGAAGTTCCTAGCTGAAAGGAGCATCCAACTTAGTTCTCTTGCATTGTAGGAACCTCTTGTAAGTGTTCCTTGCTCTTGTATTTCGTTTATAGGCTTTTATAGCCAAAAGTCAAGCGTTTTACGACAAACGCTTTGACTTTCGGTTAAGACCATTATGGTCCAGCCATTGTTCGAAATGAACATGGCTAAGTGATCATAATAAAGTAGGTGTTACTCCCTATAAAGGGGCACCTCCTGAAGATCACGTTTACTAGACCAATTGACGGGTCAAAGTTATGAAAATAAAAAGTCAAACAGGCCATGTTATGAAACCTGTTTTGACTTAAAAACGTTGGTAATAATTATTAGAACATGTAAGAACATGTTCGGCTCGTGAATTTCAGTTCTAGGGTCGGTTCGCAACCGAAAGTCGCGAAGTTTGACTTCTGCTTTGACTTTCAATTCTGACCTGATTTAGATTAGTTATCTACTGATCTAAAGTTGCATTATAAACATAAAATAATGTAGCATAACCCTCTGAGGTTATATTACATGATCATAATCAGAATCCAAGTTTATGCGCAAGTTCCATAATTATGTCATCTTTGACCAAAATGCCCTTTTTACATAAATCAAGGTTTTAATGATAATAAACTTGAAAATGAGTTTCCTACTAATGTAATATTATAAGTAGGATTATAGGGAATGTTAAACCAAGTTATAAACTGAGTTTTCAAGCAGGTCCTTAAACTATGATAAATGACGGTTTTAGCCCTTGTGACTTATAACATGGTTTTAAAAAAAATCGTTCTAAGATAAATCATTTACCTATTGATATGTTATATTAAATAACATATCTAAAATATTTTAATCTGACCTTAACGTCAGTTTTCGTAAAAATCACATAAAGACGCCATTTTACGACATAAGCGCCGTTTAAGCGCATAGTATGGTTTTAAACCATATTAATGGACAAAGACTTGTTACCTACTGATTTTAAAACTTATTTTAAACATATTTACAGTAGGTACTGTTATAAATTCAGAATCCCAAATAAATTATAAACTATGTGAAAAATGACCAAAATGCCCCTTCGGTGCATAGTTTGGTCATAAAAGATAATTTACACATATAATTGACATCCTACTGATATTATATCATAAATAAAATATTTTTCCAGAATACTTATGATGGTAAACTTCAAATATATTCAAGTTTCTTTTATACGGTATGAAATTACCCAAAATGCCCTTATGAGGCATAGTTTCGTTTTAAAACCATAACGGGCATATAAGTTAATATCCTACTGATATTTTAACTTATTTAAAGTATAATGACATATAGAACTTGTCCATGACTTATCCGGTTACCCGATATCGCTAATATGCGAACGGTTACGTATATGTAACTATTTTATGGAAATTAACCAAAACGGGTTTAACCTTGTCATTTAAGTCTCAAAGTCCAGAATGTTAATAGTTTACCCATATTAAACAAGTCAAGGTACTTTTTGGGATTAAGCTACATTCTATCCAATCATCGTTTAATCTAGCGGCATACGTTTTGATCAAGTACGCTAGTCGGTCTAAGTCTATGACTTAAATAAGACCGTTAATATTTAATTGGTTAGTTTATGCCATAATCCAGACTAGAGACTTTCCGGTAAATGCTATCTGCACTTAGTCCTTTTTGTGTACGGCTGAGTTATTAAAAATTTAAGAAGACTAGCTCAGGTAAATACTCTCGACTTATTCCCCTATACGGGCTTGGGTTACGGTAAATTATTACCGCTTGGTCGGAAATGGGATTAATAGAACGCCGGTTCGGAATAGAAATCCGCATATTCTGTTTTAATCAGTTTTGATTGATAATTTAAACATTGGGGGTTGACTACCGTGTCCTGGATATCCTCGGCTCGTTACAATCAAAATGGCCACGACCTTAGCGCGGGTGTAGGCATACACCCGATAGACGCTCAATTATGCATTCCTACAAGGTTGGGAGGAATTGACTACTTCGTGAGTCCAAAGTTGTGTGTACGTTAATTGTGTCTCGGTTTTCGTGCCGAGCCCCGTATGTACGACAAACATGTAAATCTGTTAACAAGGTTGGACGGTCAATTAATCCAAGTTATAAAAAGAGATTTTGGTGCTGATACACACTTAAAAATTTTCGAAATGTTTTCAAAATGAGTCAGTTGGGTGTATTTACCAGCGAAAGCTGACGTATTTTCAAAAGACTAATCTGAAGGTACAATACGAAAATACGCTGGAAGTGCTCGGTAGTGATAGAGGATCTTGCAAATCCTAAATTCTGCCCAAAGTCTATTTTGTATTCTTTCCATGTACAATTTATGATCCGCCTGTGGATCTTCTATTACAAGCTTGTATATTATTTTGTATTTTCGAACATTTGGTTTGTAATAGTAATTTTACTCCAAGACTTCCGATATGCCGTGTTTAATTGACCATGATGTTATCAACTGTTGTCACGATACTCCCCACCCGGGCCCACCGGTGTTTGGATTTCAGGGTTGGAAATCCGGGGTGTTACAGGGTTGGTATCAGAGCCAATGTTTGAGAGAATTAAACACTAGCCTTTTGTGTTTAGTCTCAAACTTACACGAGCACATTCCATAGACTTCCGAGTCTAGGCATTGACCTAGGATTACTCATTTCATTATTAAGTTATTAGTATGTTTTTGAATTGATTTTTAACAGGAGAAAATACCGCCACGTGTGAGAGGACAAAGTGGACGGGGAAAAGGTCCAATAAGAGGAGGACCATCGGGACGCATCCCCCCTCAAACTCATAATTCAGATGCTTACCAAGAATCAGGAGATTCGTCTCCTTGGCAACCAGCGAGACGTTCCGTCTCTAATAGACATTCACCCTCACATTCCCAAAATTCTTACCACTCCTATCATTCACATCATTCTCACCATTCCCATTCTCATCACTCCAACCATGAGGAATTTAACCCCAACCATTATCTTAACACGCCTCCAGCCGATCAAAATCAGTTGACCAACCACATCCTATGGACGAGGACTCCGACCCGGAGGTGCCACCGTCGGGATCAAATATGCATCCCATTGAAATTTCGAGCGATTCAAACTCATATGCTGGATCGCCCTACCAAGGTCCTAATGAGTGGGACCAATACTGGAACCAATTCACTTTCGCCCACACTCCTTCTCACCACTCTCAACCACCTCTGGTTCAAGAAGATGTCCACATGGAACCAGTGGACCAACCTCAACCACCACCTGAACTACCAAGAAGAAAGCATGGAGCACGTATGACGGTGCGTGCCGGACAAAGGTCGGGATCGCTACCACCTTTGCCCAACTCCTACCCCACAATTCAAGAGGGCCCACAAATGGGTGGACCCTCTAATGTTCCACCTACAGTGGAACCAACACCAACACTTGCGGTTCAACCACCACCAACGGGTTATACTAACCCAATTCCCACGTACCCAGACACGTCTGGATATGATCCTTTTAACTCTCTACGCCGGTAGACTATCAAGCATGGTCGCAAGACCCCTACATGCAGGCGGTTATGCACAACGCACTTTACCCGTCTCCTTTCCCACCTACTTATCCACCGACTGGATACCCAACTTATGGGTACCAGTATCCGGTTATGCCACAACCACAACCACAACCACAACCTCCGCCACCACTAGAGGCCATTAATGAGGCCTTAGAAAGGATGAAAGAAATGCAGCAACAGGTGGAGAAAACGGAGAAGAAGACGAACAAATTCTTTAAGAAACTCTCCAAATTGGTCAAAGGAAAGAAGGACGAGTGAAGTCTCTTCTAATTATATGTAGTCCCTGCAAGGACATTGTTATTTCTTTTAGTCCCTGTGTGGACATGTTTATTTCCTTTAAGTCCTTGCATGGACAAGTTTATTTCATTTTCTAGTATTGTAATTTCTTATGGAAATTTAATGAATTACTTTTGGAATTATATATATATGTAATTCATCCTCTTGAAAACGAGCGCCTCGATTTTACTCGAATTTATGCTCTGCTATATAATTCCAAAAGACCTTAATAGATTGATTATACCAAGTGGCACACACCACACATTGGCCAAGAAATGATAGTTAAGTACGAAGGGGTCTTCTATCAGGATAGTTAAGAGAAGTTATCCTTCTATCCAGGAGTAAGGGACTAGGTCGAAACCTCCAAGGTCGTTAAGGTCGAAGGTGACCGGGACCATTAATCAATTATTAAGGTACTCTTATGTAACATTAAGAAATGTTCATACTCTTGGTAGTGTGGCTTGAGGAACCACACTAGCCGTCAGGCCAATGTGCCCAATTAATTGTCCAATGGAACAGACTGATATGCCATGTATATCTGATATGATGTAGGCCAATGTGCCCAATTAATTGTCCAATGGGACAGGCTGATATGCCATATACATCTGATATGATGTAGGCCAATGTGCCCAATTAATTGTCCAACGGGACAGGCTGATATGCCATGTACATCTGATATGATGTAGGCCAATGTGCCCAATTAATTGTCCAACGGGACAGGCTGATATGCCATGTACATCTGATATGATGTAGGCCAATGTGCCCAATTAATTGTCCAAAGGGACAGGCTGATATGCCATATACATCAAATATGATGTAGGCAAATGTGCCTAATTAATTGTCCAATGGGACATGCTGATATGCCATATACATCTGATATGATGTATGCCAACGTGCCCAATTAATTGTCCAACGGAACAGGCTGATATGCCGTATACATCTGATATGATGTAGGCCAATGTGCCCAATTAATTGTCCAACGGGACAGGCTGATATGCCGTGTACATCTGATATGATGTAGGCCAATGTGCCCAATTAATTGTCCAACGGGACAGGCTGATATGCCATATATATATTATGACTAATATGACCGGCCAATGCACCCAATCATTATGTCCATTAGGGACAAGCCTATAAGCTATATAATTTTCAATAATGACAATGACAGTTGTAACATTTCGATCCACTGTCCAATGATATATGGACTATGTCCAAATTGTAATTTGCCTATGATGGTCCTATTAAGACCTAGGCCAAATATAGATATGTTAAGCCTAAGAGTTGTGATGTTATTCACACTACTATAGGCAATGGATTGTTATATCCAATATTGAAAGCCGATATGGTTAATGTGCCATGGCTAAATGAAGTTTATTGGTATATATAAACCAAGACTTAAAGATGGCTAACTCTAACGAAGCACAAAGTAGCCACAGGAATGTTGAATCTAATAAAGCTGAAAATAAAAATATAGATGATGAAAATTTTCAAGCTCGCATTGATGCGGCTGTGGAAAGGGCCATGAGTAAGGCCATAGAAAAGCTAAGAGAGCCGAGTGCCACTCACTCTATACCCCAATCTATTCCACCATCTTCAGCTCATAGGGAGAGCTCTGTTCACTCTTCAAATGCGAAGAGTGAACCAAAGAAAATAGATCTTATTGAAAAGTCCCGTTCTGTTAAGGACGGATGTACTTATAAGTATTTCGTCTCATGCAAGCCCCAAGACTTTAACGGGGAGAAAGGAGCGGTAGAAGCCCTAAAGTGGCTAGATGAGATGGAAACTATTGTAGATATCAGCAATTGTGCTGATAAGGATGTGGTCAAGTACGTATCACAATCCTTCAAGGGTGATGCCCTAACATGGTGGAAGGTCATGATTCAATCAACAGGTAAGGTACACCTGTACAACTTGGGATGGTCCAAGTTTGTTGATTTGGTAAAGGAAACTTACTGCCCAACCCATGAGGTGGAGAAGCTAGAGACTAGACTTCCTGTCTCTATCAATGAAAAACCTAGACTGTCGGAAGTACGTCTCCGATTTCAACTCCTTATCTAGGTTAGTATCCTATTTGATCACCCCCGAATCCAAACGCATTGCGCGTTTCATAAATGGGTTGGCGCCCGAGATAAAGGGCAGGTAAAGGCTGCATAGCCTAATACCTATAGGTCTGCTGTAGATCTATCTCTTTCCCTCACCCTAGATCTGGTAAGACAAAAGTCACTTAGGACTTAAACTGATAGAAAGAGGAAACGGGAGGATAATAACTCCCAAGGATTTAAGAAGAAAGGAAATTTTGGGTTCAAGAAGAACCAGCACGTGTCTAGTGAAAACCTCTATGCAAGAATTGTATATATAGGCACTGGGGACAGTGTAGTATAAATCCACAAACCAAACCCTATGGTATCTGCAAGAGAAAAGGGCATAAGACCTTAGATTGTAAGGATCTCAAGGATGCAGTTTGTTATAACTGCAACGAAAAAGGGCATATAACGTACAATTGCCCCAAGAAACCCAGAAGTAATGAGGCAAAGCCTGGAGAGGCCAAGAAGGGAAATGCCCGTGCCTTTCAAATGAATGCCAGGGAGGCCGTTAATGACAACAACGTCATAACAAGTACTTTCCCATTAATGATATTTATGCTAGAGTTCGTTTTGATTCTGGTGCAGATAAGTCATTTGTTGACCATAAGTTTAGTAAACTATTAAACTTACCCATAAGAACTCTAGACAAAATTTATGAGATAGAACTCGCCGATGGAACCTTAGAAATTGCTTCTTCCATTCTTGATGAATGCTCTATATTCATTAAGAATCATTCCATCCATATCTCTTTTTTGCCAATGAAATTGGCGGGGTTCGATGTTGTCTTAGGCATGGATTGGTTATCTCATAACCAAGCCCGCATTGCCTGTGATAAAAAGCTCATCGAAATCAAAACCGCATCTGCTAAAATGATCACCATCCCTGGAGACTCACACTATGGATTGCCGGACAAGGTGTCATTATTTAAGGCATCCAAGTGTTTGAGAAGAGGCTATGTCTTCTATATGGCGCAAGTTACCATAAATGAACCAAAGCCGAACCTTGAAGATCAACCAGTTATCTCGGAGTATCCGATGTTTTCCCTGAAGAATTATCAGGCCTACCTCCAGATAGGCAAGTGGAGTTCAGAATAGATATTATACCAGGATCAGCACCCGCAGCTAGAGCTCCATATAGGCTAGCTCTAACTGAAATGAATGAGTTAAGAGTTCAATTGGACGAACTCTTGGAGAAAGGCTTTATTCAGCCTAGTTTCTCACCTTTGGGAGCTCCTATTCTGTTTGTAAAGAAGAAAGACGGTTCGATACGAATGTGCATCGACTATCGGGAGCTGAACAAGCTAACCATTAAGAATATATATCCTCTTCCCAGAATCGATGATTTATTCGACCAACTTCAAGGGGCTAGTTACTTTTCTAAAATAGATTTAAGATCAGGATATCATCAACTGAAGGTTAGAAGTGAAGATGTTCCTAAGACAGCCTTCAGGACCCCTATGGTCATTTTGAATTCTTAGTGATGCCTTTTGCGCTCACAAATGCACCGGAAGCATTCATGGATCTCATGAATAGAGTCTGCAAACCGTATTTGGATAAGTTTGTCATTGTCTTCATAGACGACATACTTATTTATTCTCGTAGTCAAACTGATCACGAGAAACATCTTAGGTGCATCTTCGAACTTTTAAGACAAGAGAAACTTTATGCGAAGTTCTCCAATGCGAATTTTAGCTTAGAGAAGTCCAATTTCTTGGACATATGATAAGTGAGTGTGGTATCCAAGTGGATCCCGCCAAAATTGAGGCCATAATGAATTGGGAAGTGCCCAAGACCCCAACGGAGGTTCGTAGTTTCTTGGGATTGGCTGGTAACTGTAGGAGGTTCATTGAGGACTTTTCAAGGATAGCCACTCCTTTAACTTCTTTGACCCGTAAGAATATTAAGTATAATTGGGGTCCAAAGCAACAAGAATCTTTTGAGATTCTTAAACACAAATTGAGCAACGCTCCTGTGTTATCTCTACCCGAGGGTATTGAGAACTTTGTTGTCTATTGTGATGCTTCGCACACTGGCATGGGCTGTGTGCTAATGCAAAATGGCGAGGTAAGTGCCTATGCATCACGACAACTAAAGGTGCATGAAAAGAATTACACCACCCATGATTTGGAGCTGGGTGCCGTTGTTTATTTGCACTAAAACTGTGGAGACATTACTTGTATGGCACAAAATGTGTTATATACACAGACCATAAAAGTCTCCAACATCTGTTCAATCAGAAAGAATTGATTATGCGACAACACCGTTGGATGGAAACTCTTAATGATTAAGATTGCGAGATTCGCTACCATCCAGGCAAGGCAAATGTAGTTGCCGATGCCTTAAGTTGCAAGGAAAAGGTTAAACCTATTAGGATTAACGCCAAGAGCTTTGAGCTCAGAAATAGCTTAGTGAAAAGTTATTAGATGCACAAAAACAAGACTTGTTAGAGGCTAATATTCCTAATGAGGGATTAGGCAGAACTTTTGATCAGTTAACGCCTGGAAAGGATGGAATCCTAAGATTTAATGATAGAATTTGGGTTCCGATCTTTAGAGAACTTAGAGATCTAATCCTCCAAGAAGCGTACAATTCAAGATACTCGGTTCACCCGGGAGGTGACAAGATGTATCAAGACTTGAAGAAGAATTATTGGTGGATGGGTTTGAAGAAATCCATAGCCACTTATGTAGCTAAGTGTCTGACATGTTCGCAAGTTAAGGCTGAACATCAGAAACTGTCAGGACTTCTACAACAACTTGAAATTCCCGCTTGGAAATGGGAAATGGTAACGATGGATTTGATTACCAAGTTACCTAAGACCAAAAGTGGTAATGACACTATTTGGGTCATAGTGGATAGGCTGACCAAGTCAGCACATTTCTTACCAATTTTGAAAACCTGAGGTTCATTGAAAAACCAATTTTGATCGAGGATCGACAGGTTAAGAAGCTCCGAAGAAAAATGATACCTATAGTAAAAATTAAGTGGGACGCTTTTAGAGGTCCCGGGTATACATGGGAGGTTGAGTCCACTATGCGACAAAAGTACCCCCATCTTTTTGAATAAAATCTCGAGGTCGAGATTTCTTTTAAGGGGGTGAGGATGTAACACCCTGTAAAATCATGTCCAATAGTATAGTGACACGTGTTGTGTTTTTAAATATAGTCTGCTAAAGACCAATAAGGACTAAAGGCGTCAACATGCTCAATCTGAGCCTCTGAGTGACGATCCGATGTCAACATCCATAAATAAGAGCCTCTGAGTGACTGATTTGTCAACATGCCTAGCCTCTGAGTGACATTGAAATCAACATGCTTATAATAAGCCTCTGAGTGATCCTTTGTGAAGTCCTAACTCTCATACGTACCAATTGTTGGACGAGAGAGTTCAATTTTGTAAATATGTGAAAGTTTGATAATTGAGGGATTAAAGTGTCAACATGCTAATTTATACCTCGGGAGTGACCTTTTAACGAACCGAGAGCTCGACAATGTCCGGGCATAATCCCGGGTATGCCAAGTATTGGCTACGGAGGGCTAAAAGTGCCAAAAAGGTGTTTAAAAAGGTTTTTGGAAGCTTTAATAAGTTAAGGGGTTAAAAGTGTCAAAGCTTGCAAGTAGTTATGGGGCGGTCACGGGCCGCGAGAGACTTGGTCTGTGTCTCTCGCGGGGCGTGAGAGAGCCTATGTTGCAGAAAATTTTGTTTGGTCTCCAAGCAAAACTCCAAAACCATTTAACTCAAAACTATGGCTTCTCTAAACTGCTATGCCACGTTTCGGGACAGTTGTAACCTCCTTCTTACACCCCTAAACACCTGGCTTCACCTCCTTTGAGTTCTCCAACTATAAATAGGTGTTCAAGTGTTTATTCCAACTTGTACCTTTCTAAAACATAACTCTTTTCCCTCCTCTGGAAGTTCCTAGCTGAAAGGAGCATCCAACTTAGTTCTCTTGCATTGTAGGAACCTCTTGTAAGTGTTCCTTGCTCTTGCATTTTCGTTTATAGGCTTTTATAGCCAAAAGTCTAGCGTTTTACGGCAAACGCTTTGACTTTCGGTTAAGACCATTATGGTCCAGCCATTGTTCGAAATGAACATGGCTAAGTGATCATAATAAGGTAGGTGTTAGTCCCTATAAAGGGGCAACGCCTGAAGATCACGTTTACTAGACCAATTGACGGGTCAAAGTTATGAAAATAAAAAGTCAAACAGGCCATTTTTCGGAAAAAAAAATTATAAGTTGATCTTATACATGTTATGAAACCTTTTTGACAGTTCGTAATAATTATTAGAACATGTAAGAACATGTTCGGCTCGTGAATTTCGGTTCTAGGGTCGGTTCGCAACCGAAAGTCGCGAAGTTTGACTTCTGCTTTGACTTTCAATTCTGACCTGATTTAGATTAGTTATCTACTAATCTAAAGTTGCATTATAAACATAAAATAACGTAGCATAACCCTCTGAGGTTATATTACATGATCATAATCAGAATCCAAGTTTATGTCACACCCCGACCCGCAGCGGAATAAGAGTCGGGGCATAATTGGGTTATCACCAAAGCTCATGATGTTTACTAAAATGTTTCATATTTATTAAATTCAAATTACAACTTAAATGTTCAAACCAAATTCATACAATACAAGGAAATGAAAACTAAATAAACAATCCAAAGCCTAAACTGATTTATTCTTCTAGGCCGTCCTATGTGTTTCTTGCTTCAACTGGATCACATGTATCATGTGTAAAAATGGGGAAATTTTAGGTCAACAAAAGTTGGCGAGTGAACCTTGTTTAAAAACATTGTTATTGATTTCTTGTTGTATTTAATATTGAAAAGTTGTGCAATAATCATATGTGAGCGAACGTATATAATCAAACAATCACAAACCACCTTGAATGAGTATATGACATGAATGATAATGTATTGTGAGATCCAGGCTCAATCAAATGGAGCTGGCCTCGTATGTTGGCAACGTCACGTTCCGCTCATAGGTAATGGGGAACAGATGAGCCTATGATGATGTATGTGAGATCAAGGCTCAATCAAACGGAGCCGATCGAAATGAGGCACCTGTACTCAACCCGTCTCCCACGGGGAGCTGTTAGGCCTAATGAAATGTATGTACTGAAAATGATAAATTTAATCTAAACATTAACCACACAAACAATTGATACATATTGGATACACATTTGATCATGGATATGATGGATGCACAAGTGTTTAAATATAATAATAATTAAGCGACACATGATACACCCCAAAATGTGATTAAAACGGGGAATTTGTAGAGATTCAATCACATTGGGTGCGTTCTTTTGATGTTGTTGGATGCGCACGAGTTTTGGAATTTGATCGACGGGGAAAACTAACCTAAAAATATTAACGAAATAGTTTGGTAAATAAATGGATTCTTAGGTTTATTTTTGTGAGTTTAAGGGCTTTTTCTACTTTAAAAATATTATTTTTAAGTATTTTTAATTGATTTTTAAATTAAATAAATAAATAAAAGAAATAAAAAGTTTTGACTTTTTGACCGTTGACCGGTCCGTTGACCGTTGACCGGGCCGTTGACCGGTCGGACTATGAGTAATGTGTGCGCTGAGTGAGGTTCGAACCCGTGACCTCTCGTACGCGTGCACGCAGCTCTACCAACTGAGCTACGTGTCTAACCCGAAATATTCTATGTTTAATTATATATATATACTAATTAAATGTTAATTTATTTGGTTTATATTAAAAGGATTTAAAATGGTGGAACCGGTTGCTGGGACCTGGATCGAACTCGGGTCCTTCGGTTTGTAAGCGCACAGCCCAACCAGTTGGGCTGTGTGTCTTATCTGTTTAACTTACAGTTTATATTAATCTTATAGACATAATGTGACTTGATCTGATTCTGTTTTAAAAAAAATTGGTTTTAATTCGGAAAGTCGGTATGTTATAAGGTCCGAACTCGTGACGTGCGCTGTGTGTTTGCACACAGTCCACCGCTGGACTTTGTGTCTAACCCGGTTTAATATCTTGATTTAATTAAACTTATATATAATGTTCGACATCGTCTTCTTCATTCAAAGACACAGACAAACGATATCCGACTGTTCTGGTTTAAATCATTCGTCGAACATATAAGTGGTTGAAATGTAATGGATAAAAAGAGTTACGGAATCGAATGTACCGAACAGACTGTTTTTCTCATAATTCCGGCAATGGTCGTCGGCTCTGATTTGTGAATTCCGTCTGATTGAATCAATTAACAGTTTTTATCGATGAGTTGTGAAATTAAGTTACTATACAAGAGATATCAGGGGGTTTAAATGATTGTACCGATTTACAGTGTGATTTCGGAAATTTCTAGAGATTTTCCGGCGAGTGCAGAATATCCGGCAACGTCGTCTGGGACCGATTCTGGTTGAAGGATTGAAGTTAGTATAAGTCTAACAATGGATTGAAAACGAAAGAGTCGAGAATTTACCGATTTTGTGTAGGTTTCGGTTTTTCGGTGAAAGTCCGGCGATAGCAGATAGTGATTCCGACGAACAGAAGTTAGAGTGAAAAATAAAATTGAAGGTGTTGCGAGTGTTTCCGAGACATGAGGCGATGGTATTATTAGTGTAAATTAGGAGTAATATCATTTCGGTTTTAAATCTCGAAAATCATATGAATCGAGTTCATTGAAGATAGAATTGATTAGAACGTGGGTTGTAACTGGCATTGAATCATCGGTTATACTCAGAAACTCGTGACCATACCAAAGGTCTTCTAGTTATTTGAAAGCCGATGAGCGGTTTCAGTTCTTGTCGCAAACAGATGAATTCACGGGTGCAACTTAAGTTTTATTTGATTCATTGATTACATAAACGAGTCAAGTGGCGGAGTGGTGAAAAACTTGTTTGTTGAATGAACCGGCTGACCCGGGTTCGAAACCCGGCAGCGGTATTTATTTTTTTCTTCGACCGTTTTTATTGTTTATTAATTATAGTTTATAAATTCTAATATATTTATTAATTATGTATTGTTTAAAATTAAAAAGAGCATTAAATAAGCAACGAAAATTGTAACTGACTATTCGATTAATAAACGAAGCGGGTTTTGAAAACCCGTTTTTCGACGTATGTTACAGTTTATGCGCAAGTTCCATAATTATGCCATCTTTGACCAAAATGCCCTTTTTACATAAATCAAGGTTTTAATGATAATAAACTTGAAAATGAGTTTCCTACTGATGTAATATTATAAGTAGGATTATAGGGAATGTTAAACCAAGTTATAAACTGAGTTTTCAAGCAGGTCCTTAAACTATGTCGATAAATGACGTTGTAACTTATAACATGGTTTGAAAAAAAATCTTTCTAAGATAAATCATTTACCTATTGATATGTTATATTAAATAACATATCTAAAACATTTTAATCTGACCTTAACGTCAGTTTTCGTAAAAATCACATAAAGACGCCATTTTACGACATAAGGCCGTTTAAGCGCATAGTATGGTTTTAAACCATATTAATGGACCAAGACTTGTTACCTACTGATTTTAAAACTTATTTTAAACATATCTACAGTAGGTAAATGTTATAAATTCAGAATCCCAAATAAATTATAAACTATGTGTAAAATGACCAAAATGCCCCTTCGGTGCATAGTTTGGTCATAAAAGATAATTTACACATATAATTGACATCCTACTGATATTATATCGTAAATAAAATATTTTTACAGAATACTTATGATGGTAAACTTAAAATATATTCAAGTTTCTTTTATACGGTATGAAATTACCAAAAATGCCCTTATGAGGCATAGTTTCGTTTTAAAACCATAACGGGCATATAAGTTAATATCCTACTGATATTTTAACTTATTTAAAGTATAATGACATATAGAACTGGTCCATGACTTATCCGGTTACCCAATATCGCTAATATGCGCACGGTTACGTATATGTAACTATTTTATGGAAATTAACCAAAACGGGTTTAACCTTGTCATTTAAGTCTCAAAGTCCAGAATGTTAATAGTTTACCCATATTAAACAAGTTTAAGGTACTGTTGGGATTAAACTACATTCTATCCAATTATCGTTTAATCTAGGTCATACGTTTTGATCAAGTACGCTAGTCGGTCTAAGTCTATGACTTAAATAAGACCGTTAGTATTAATTGGTTAGTTTATGCCATAATCCAGACTAGAGACTTTCCGGTAAATGCTATCTGCACTTAGTCATTTTTGTGTATGGCTGAGTTATTAAAAATTTAAGAAGACTAGCTCAGGTAAATACTCTCGACTTATTTCCCCTATACGGGCTTAGGTTACGGTAAATTATTACCGCTTGGTCGGAAATGGGATTAATAGAACGCCGGTTCGGAATAGATATCCGCATATTCTGTTTTAATCAATTTTGTTTGATAATTTAAACATCGGGGGTTAACTACCATGTCTTGGATATCCTCGGCTCATTACAATCGAAATAGCCACGACCTTAGCGCGGGTGTAGGCATACACTCGATAGACGCTCAATTATGCATTCCCACAAGGTTGGGAGGAATTGACTCCTTCGTGAGTCCAAATTGGTGTGTACATTAATTGTGTCTCGGTTTTCGTGCCAAGCCCCGTATGTACGATAAACATGTAAATCTGTTAACAAGTTTGGACGGTCAATTGACCCGAGTTATAAAAAGAGATTTTTGTGCTGATACGCACTTAAAATGTTTTCAAAATGTTTTCAAAATGAGTCAGTTAGGTGTATTTACCAGCGAAAGCTGGCGTATTTTCAAAAGACTAATCTGTAGGTACAATACAAAAATAGGCCGGAAGTGCTCGGTAGTGATAAAGGATCTTGCAAATCCTAAATCTGCCCAAAGTCTGTTTTGTATTCTTTCCATGTACAATTTATGATCCGTCTGTGGATCTTCTATTACAAGCTTGTATATTATTTTGTATTTTCGAACATTTGGTTTGTAATAGTAATTTTACTCCAAGACTTCCGCTGTGCCGTGTTTAATTGACCATGATGTTATCAACTGTTGTCACGATACTCCCCACCCGGGCCACCGGTGTTTGGATTTCGGGGTTGGAAATCCGGGGTGTGATACCCAGATGACTCATCAGCATAAAGACCCGAAACTCAGACGTTGGCTATCTATCAACGCAGGATTTAAGACCATGAAATCATATGCTGATGGTATGTTACCCACAAGTTATATAGTTCGTTATGTTTATATCACTTATTATCTTTTAATCATTTTGAGCGGTTAAGCCTACTGACATATCACATTAGATCCTAGTCTTTTCAGCTATGACACCTTACATGTGTCAGTCACGCCCTTTATCACGAATATTCATTTCATTTCCCAATTTGATGCAAAAAGACCTTTTGGGTTTTTCAGTTTTTTAAATGTTTTTATATTTTTCTGATTTTCTCCTCCTCAAACAATGAATATATACATATATCGCCCTCTTCCCCCCTAAATTTGTGCACCATACTTTATGCACAAATTTTCTAATAAAGAAAACATATGTACAAAATTTTAAACGAAAGGAAAGGAAAATATTTTTGTTGTTTTTGTTTAACCGTTCCGTCATTAGATTAAAGACTAATCAATTCAAAAATTAAAGCGATGAACTTTTTTCGCTGATCTTTTCTTACCTCATCTCCTCCAAAGGAAACATCGACTCATAATAAAAATTTGAACTTTTTGCAACAGTGTGATGTTATCCAATATGTCCCTGGAATAACCGCTATCAACATTCCAGAGATTGTCAACAGCTCCTCCTTGGTTGTTCCTAAGAAATAAGGAGATTAGTAAGACAATGGGACCTAGGCCATCGTGGTCCTGGTTTTCCCTAAAGCATCAAAATAAGACACTTCTTTCAGACACAAATCCCCTTTTATTTCAAGGATTGGTGATGTTGCTGCCACTTTGGATTTGGGTTTCCAAATCTGTTTCATTTTAACAAGCGCGGTTGTTGCCTTTGATTGAGCAACTTTAGCTGTTTCAGGTTTAGTCATTTTAGAAACAGGTTTTTGTTTCTGAACAGCCTTGCGTTTGTTTTTGGCAACATTTGAATCCCCATCAGATGGTTTAACCTTGGGATTCACATTATTGATTCCCATAGGTAATGATACCTTCATCAGCTTCGAATGATTGTTATCCTTAGGTGTAACCTTCTGATTTTGAACATGATATGGAACATGGGGACTATGTGTGCAGTTTCGAGCAATGTGACCAGGAATGCCGCAATTAAAGCACGTTTGTCTCTTCACGTATAAACCATTCTGATCAGCTTGATTTGCTCTTGCAGGCCCTGAAGGATGAACTGATCCCGTTTGTGCTTGATTTCCTTGCACACTTCTTGCAGACGAAGATGAATTTGGATGTTTGTACTTGTCGTTTGCAAGGGCCTTCTTCTGTTGTGGAGAATTCTTTTGATTCTTCTTGTTTTGTTTAGACTGCAAGTCTTGTTCAGAAATCTTCCCAACCTTTCTAAAAGCTTTGCTAGCATGGTCAAAGGCATATTTTTCATATTTACCATTAACGGCCGGCTTAACAAAAGCATTTTTCAAACACTAGCCTTTTGAGGGCTATTGTTGCCTACTGATGATTTTGGAGAGCGTGACTGTCCTTGACGTTTGGACTTCTGCTTTCTTTGTCTTCGATTTGCTCATTTCTGCTCCTTTAGCTTGCTCTGAACTTTTTCATCACAAGTACAAGGTTCAGGTTGTTCACTTTGCGCACTTGGAGCCTTGTTCACATCAGCCCTCTCTTCATTAGCTTTGATAAAGTCAGAGAGTCCTGGTTTATCAGATGAGAGACCAAACACTCTAACTGAGTCATTAGAAGAGTCAACAGCACCACATGGTTCCCGTGTGTCTGACGTATAGTCACTGGGTTTGCTGTACACCATATGTTGTGCTTTCTCAATATCTTCATCGGTTTCAGGCATTGTAGGGTAGTTGTGATTATACGGTGGGGCAACCTGATTGAATCCCAAACCCTTCCCCCTGTTCTCCTTATATGCCAGCTGCACATTGCACACGTCTTGAACGAGCTTACTGGATGTATCAAACGTCTTTATATTAACTTCGTTTTGTTGATATTTTCCAGTAAGAAGTCCCAGCTCAACTCTTACCAAGTCGCATTCCTTGGTTTTTGAATCTAATCTGGTTTTGTAGTCATGGACCCAAAATTTCTGTTGATTTACGTCCAGGTGGAGCTGGGCTATGTCTTTCTTTTATGCTTCAACCTTTTCGGTGAGTAGCTTGTTACTTTCTTGAAGGTTGATGCACTAAGCCATTGCATTGTTGTAATCATCAGCCATTTTGGAATTAAGTGCCCTAAGTTGATCAACCCTATTCCTGCAAGGTTCAGCGCACAAAAGGTAGTTGGCTGTGTGAATGGCCGATCTTGGCTTGTTAGCGTGAGTTTGGGCTTGAGGTAGAGTTTGGGGTGCTGGGCTGTTGATTGCTGCTTGCTGGGCTTGAGGTTTCCGTTTGGACAGTTATTTAGGATGAGACCTTGTTGATTTAGCGTATAGATCTTGGAGATCTTAGTTTGATTGTAAATGATCCCACAACCAAGATATAAAGGATTCTTTGTCATCATCCAAATGTTATTCATCTCATCTCTTACTTCCTCTTTTTGCCTCCCACGTTCAAGCAAACGCATCACATAGTCAGCAACCGGATCAACATTGTAATTTCCAGTAAACTCATTCAACTTTTCCTTCACTTCATCCCGCAGGTTCAGGCTTTGATTTTGTGCTGGGCTGAAAACTATATTCAAGTGCTAAGCTTGGGCGATAAACATCTTCGGATGAACGAAACCGTACCGGTAAGAACGATAAAAAATGTCTGAAAACTGTTTTTACCAAAATGTACCGTTCGACTCGTCTCGTGATACGAATCTGATGATATATAATGTCCGATAGTGATTTTTTTCCTAAAAATCACATGAGTCTAACCGTGCACCCGGTTTGTCAAGATTGTCTATGGATCAAATTCTGCGTACGAAAACGTTTAACTCTAGTTATGTCAGCTGGTTAACTTTCCGTCTTTGTGGGTACAACTCGGAACAGTACTGAATTCGAAACAGTAACTCGGAATGTTAATCCGAGATGGAATCTCAAAAAGTGATCCGAGATGCTAATCCGAGATGGTGATTCAGAACAGTGATCCGAGATGGTATACGAGATGCACTTTTCAATCCGAGTTGCTTCCCAAATTCGAGATGCAATCCGAAATGCAATCCGAGATGAAAGAATATGATCCGAAATCCTTGAAGATTATCCGAAATCCTTGAAGATTTATCCGAAATCTATCCGAAATTCAATATTTTTATCCGAAATTCAACAGATTAATCCGATATCTATCCGAAATGTATCCGAAATTCAAACAACTGATCCGAATTCTATCCGAAATGCAAAGGATTTATCTTAAATGCAGCACATTGCTCCGAAATCTGTCCGAAATGTAAACAGAAGATCCGAAATCCTTGAATGTTGATCCGAAATGCCTATTTTTCAGCAGAAACCAAACAGAATCAGTGTGATATCAGATATGAGCCTGGAAAATAGGTTCAACAGGCTCTGATACCAATTGTAAGTCCCGATGATCCGGATCTACCAACGATATCACACAATAATCAAGGATAGGCGGAATCCAAACTTGATGATATTCAAGAAAACCGAAATGATGAAGAACAATAATACTCAACTTTAACACCTTGCACACGATTCTATTATTTGAACAAGCAAAACCGTCTAGTACAAGATGGAGGTTCTCTAGAGAAATCTCAAAAGTCTAACCCTAGAAATGACATAAGCTTAGCTTATATACCTAGGGTAAGGGCATGCCCCTCATGGGCTTGCCTATGGGCTTGCCTGGCCCACATGGCCTATGGCATGCCCAAATGACCTATAAAGGTCCAAACCTAATATAAACTAACCCAGTTAATAACAGTTAACTACCATAGAGCGTTGCGTATATTTGATGAGTCAGTCTCACACTTCTAGGACCTAACAATTCCAGAGATTGTCAACAGCTCCTCCTTGGTTGTTCCTGAAAAATAAGGAGATTAGTAAGACAGTGGGACCCAGGCCAGCGTCGTCCTGGGTTTCCCTGAAGCATCAAAATAAGACACTTCCTTTAAACACAAATCCCCTTTTGTTTTGAGGATTGGTGATGTTGTTGCTTTTTGTTTTGCTTTCCAAATCTGTTTAGGCGTTTCTAATTTCTTAGATGCCTTTGGAAAAGCAGTTGGCTTTTTAACCTTTTTATTTTTTAAGACTTTTGTAGGTTTCAAAGCTTGTACCTTTTTAGCTTTAGCAGCATTCCAATCCCCATCAGAAGGTTTAACCTTTGGATTCACATTCTTCATTGCCTTAGGTGATGACACCTTCATTGGCTTGGAATGATTGTTATCCTTTGGTGTAACCTTCTGATTTTTAGCATGATACAGAACATGGGGACTAAGTATGCAGTTCTGAGCAATGTGACTAGGAATGTCGTAATGAAGCACGTTTGTCTCATCACATATAAAGCATTCTAATCAGCTTGATTTGCTCTTGCAGGCCCTGAAGGATGAACTGATCCTTTCTGTGCTTGATTTCCTTGCACATTTCTTGCAGACGAAGATGAATTTGGAAGTCTATACTTGTCTTTTGCAAGGGCCTTCTTTTTTTATGGAGATTTCTTTTGATTCTTATTGTTTTATTGAGACTACAAGTCTTGTTCAGAAATCTCCCCAACCTTTCCAAAAGCTTTGCTAGCATGGTCAAAAGCATATTTTTTTCACATTTGCCATTAATGATCGGCTTAACAAAAGCATTTTTCACATCGCTACCCTTTTGAGGGCTGTTGATGCCCATTGAGGATTTTGGAGAGCGTGACTGTCCTTGACGTGTGGACTTCCGCTTTCTTCGTCTCTGATGTGCTAATTTCTGCTCCTTTAGCTTGCTCATGAACTTTTTCATCACAAGCAGAAGGTTCAGATTGTTCAGTTTGCGCACTTGGAGCCTTGTTCACATCAGTTCTCTCTTCATCAGCTTTGATAAAATTGGAGAAAGCTGGTTTATCAGATGAAAGACCAGACACTCCAGTTGAATCATTAGAAGAGTCAACAGTACCAGATAGTTCCCGTGTGTCTAACGTATAATCACTGGTTTTGCCGTAGACCATATGTTGTGCTCTCTCAATTTCTTTGTCGGTTTCATGCATTGTCATGTAGTTGTGATTATACAGTGGGGCAACCTGAATGAATCCCAAACCCTTCCCCATGTTCTCCTTATATGCCAGCTGCACATTGTACACATCTTGAACGAGCTTACTGGATGTATCAAACTTCTTTATATTGACTTCGTTTTGTTAATATTTTCCAGCAATAAGTCCCAGCTCAACTCTTACCAAATCACATTCCATGGTTTTTGAATGTAATCTGGTTTTGTAATCATGGACCCAACATTTCTGTTGATTTACGTCCAGGTGGAGCTGGGCTATGTCTTGGTTTGTTAGCGTGAGGTTGGGCTTGTGGTAGAGTTTAGGGTGCTGGGCTGCTGATTGGTGCTTGCTGGGCTTGAGGTTTCTGTTCGGCCACTTCTTCATGATGAGATTACTTTGATTGTCCGTATAACTCTTGGTTTGAGTGTAAATGTTCCCACAACCAAGATACAAAGGAGTCTTTGTCATTACCCAAAAAGGAATTCATTCATTCCTTACTTCCTCTTTTTGCCTCCTACGTTCAAGCAAGCGCATCACATATTCCACGAAAGGATCAACATTGTAGTCTCCAATAAACTCATGCAGCTTTTCCTTCACTTGATCCCGCAAGTTCGGGTCTTGCTTTTGTGCCTGGAGTGCAATGCTATTAACGAATGCTTTGATCAGTGGGCTAAAGACAAAGTTCGGATTTGCATTCGGTTTTGGATTACATACTGGGCTAAAAACTATGTTCGAGTATTCAGCTTGGGCTGTAACATCTTCGGATAATTGAAACCGTACCTGTGAAACGTTAAAAATGTCTGAAACTGTTTTTACCAAAATAGATGTTAGACTCGTCTTGAAACTACGAATCCGAAGATATATAATGTCAAAGACCTTTTTTGAAATTTCCGTGCCTTTTTTGTAGCATGTTTTCAGAGATACTTTACGGATAGTTGTCTTTGCACGAAAACGTTTACTACCAAGTACGTCAGCTGGTTAAAATTCCACCTCAGCAATTCAGAACAGTTACTCTAATTCAAATAGTATCTCGAACTCAGAACAGTACTTTATCTGAGATGGTATTCGAATTGGTAGACGATGATCCGAGATGGTATCTAAGATGATTCGAGTCTTCAACAGATGATCCGAGATGGTGTCCGAGATGATTCAAGTCTTCAACAGATGATCTGAGATGGTATCCGAGATGATTCTAGTCTTCAACAGATGATCCGAGATGGTATCCGAGATGATTTGAGTTGAGTTCGAGATGCAAGAAGTCAATCCGAGATGGCCCGAAATGCAAGCTGATATGATCCGAAATGGTCCGAACTCTATCCGAGATGCATAAATACCATCCGAAATTCAAAAGTTCTTATCCAAAATCTATCAGAGATGCAAAGGATTACCCGAAATTCAGTCCGAAATGCAAGTAAAAGGTCCAAAACACAAGCAGAAACTTGAAGCAACACCAAAACAGCAATATTCTTGAATGTTGATATCAAATCCGAGCCTGAAAACAGGTTCTGATGGCTCTGATACCAATTGTAAGTCCCGAATAATCCGGATCCAACAACGATATCAAACAATCGCCAAGGATGTGCGGAATCCAAACTTAATGATATTCAAGAACCGAAAATAAGAGAAACGAGATGAACAACAATAACACGCGAATCACTTTCAAACTTGCATACGATTCTCTTACTACGAATAGCAAAACCATCTGCTACAAGTTCTTCACACCTCTCGGTCTCTCTCTCTAGAATGGTGGGGGCTACCAAAGTTCTCTCTAAAAGCTTAACCCTAGTTATGACATAATGTTCCTTATATACCTAGGGTTGCTTATGCCCCTCATGGGCTTCCCTTGGGCTTATCTGGCCCACATGGCCTATGGCATGCCCAAGTGACCTAAAAAGGTCCAAAGCTAATACAAACTAACCCAGTTAATCCCAATTAGCTACCACAGACTGTTGCGTATATTTGATGCGTCAGTCTCACACTTCTAGGACCTAACACAGACTCACCCGAATCCAACTTTCGCTCAAACCCAACAATGGAGATCTTCTCTGATAAAGAATCTCATCCCAGATCCAGTCTTCAATCCAAAACCGTAATCTTATTTCTACCACAGCCTCTTTGACACAACCAACATCACCGGACACCACCCAAACAAACTCCCTACAACCTCAAAGCATGATTGAATGATTCTTAGATCAAAAGACTGCTCCCGAAAAACACAACAGACCAAAATCGAGCAACCAGATTTGGACAACAAACCTGTTTTTCCGATCAGAAATCACCACCTCAGACCTCATTGGACAACAGGGTGGTAGCAAACCCTCACCGGACATAATAAAAGGCAAATATCAACCCATCGGAAAAAAGGGCGGTAGCATGGCCTTCGCCGCCACAATCAACACCGTAGAACAGCAGAACAACTATAACCACAAATCAGAGCAAAACCACCAAGGCTGTGGCGGTGATTCTAGAGCCTCTAAACTAGAAATAGGGAACGACATAGGTAAAGGGTTTGGGGATATATCCTCAAGCCCTTCTACTAGTAATCCTCACCTTTCTTGCAATTACCATTTGAGTCCCTCTAGTTTATTTAAACCTTAATACTTTCCCATTGTATTCCAAAATTACTTGATGGCACCTCTTTAAATTTAGAGTTGTCAAAAGAAAAACCACTTTTACAATAGGAAGTCAGGTTTTTTAAAAACAATGGGAAAAGTAAATGTCATAAATGGTTGTAATAATCGTAACAGCTCTTGGATATTCGATTGTGGCACCACAGATACTATGACGTTTGATCTGTCTGATATAAAAACAAGGACGAAACCAGTGAAAAATCATATCAAAGCTGCCAATAGAGAAATTATTGAAGTTAAAGGGGGAGGAACAATTGAAGTATCACCAACGATGAAGTTGTCAAATTGTCTTTATATACCTTCCCTGTCACATAAACTTTTATCCATTAGCCATGTCACGAAAGAGTTCATCTGTACAGTTCTAATGCATCCTACCTTTTGCATTTTACAGGATATCAGGACAGGAGTGATCATTGGGTGTGGCATTGAACAGTAGGGGCTGTACTATGTGGATGAAGTGACTCATCAGGGAACTGTGATGTTAGCTCATGGAAGTATCGATAGAAAAGCATGGCTATGGCAAAGGAGACTGGGACACCCATCCACTCGTTACTTACATCTTTTGTTTCCAAAGTTATTTCCTTCAAAAACCAATTCAGTTTGTGAAACTTGTGTTTTGGCCAAAAGCCATCGACATACCTATTTACCAACTAATACTAGAGTTGATATTCCTTTTTCGTTGATTCACTCTGATGTTTGGGGACCAGCAAAAGTTGGGGGGGCAAAACTTTTGATATTTCATCATGTTTGTTGATGATTGTACTCGTATAACGTGGAGGTATTTTGAAGCATAAATCCGAGGTCTTTGAAAAATTCAAGGAGTTTCATACTATGGTCAAAACTCAATTCCATAGCCTCATTTAAATTCTCCGATCTGATAATGGAGGAGAGTTTGTTAATGACTCCATTAACTTTTTTGTAAATCAAAAGGGATAATCCACCAAACTTCATGTTCCCACACCCCTTAACAAAATGGTGTGTTAGAATGGAAGAATCAAATCTTGTTAGAATAACATGTGCCCTGCTGATAGAATCCCAAGTTCCTACATCATTCTAGCACAAAGCTTTAGCTACGGTTACGTATCTTATAAATCGCCTCCCAACCAAAGCACTCCAACTTAAAACCCCAATTGAAACCCTAGTCAAGTTCACCAAACTCCCTCCACCACTTACTCTTGAACCTAAGGTATTCGGCTGTTTTGTCTTTGTTCACATACCCAAAATCAACCAAAAAAAACTTGGGCCATGTGCAGAAAAGTGTGTCTTTGTAGGATATGGAGTTACTCAAAAGGGATATCGTTGTTACAACCGAAAACGAGGCACATGTATACTACAGTGGACTGTAACTTCCTCGAAACAGAATATTTCTATAACTCCCAACATAATTGTCAGGGAGAGAAGGAGCATATCGATCCATTAAGTTGGTTAGTTTGGTTGCCCTCGTCAGAAGAAACTTCTCACAATGAGTCACTAAGATCCACACAGCCTGGGCGGGACCATCGGTTAGTGCCACTGAACAAGGTCCTCTTGACTTAATACCCAAGGTAAGTGAATCTCCCCTACTTGAATCTCTCGTACTTAAACCAAGTGATAATTCTTCATTTACTCCTAATCATGATGTTCAGCAAACAATAGTTGAACAGGGGAACAAACAACTGATAGCATTGATGTTCAGGAAACGGTAGTTGAACAGGGGAACAAACAGCTGATTATAATAAGCAAGGAGTACAGGAAACAAATGATTGTTATGTGCTACCTCCAATGGTAAATAGAGGAGTTCCTCCTAAACGGTACTCTCCAGAAAAAGAGTCTCGAAACTCCAAATATCCTATGGCAAACATTGCTAAAGGAAATCTGTCCAAAGAAGCCAAGACATTTGATTCCTCGGTATACCAAGAGGATATTCTAGCCAATGCTGAGGAAGCCTTAGCATCAGAAGTGTGAAAGGATGCAATGGAGACAGAAATGAAGGCCTTGATTAAAAATGATACATGGGAAAAGAGCAAACTTCCAATAGGAAAGAAACCGGTAGGATGTCGTTGGGTGTTTTCTATTAAACACAAACCCGATGGTACCATTGAAAGGTATAAGGCCCGATTGGTTCCCAAAGGGTACACACAAACTTATGGGATTGATTACTCAGAAACCTTCTCACCGATAGCAAACTCGATACAATTAGGTTCTTCTCTCCATTACGACTAACAAGGATTGGCCACTGCACCAGTTTGATGTAAAGAATGCTTTCTTACACAGAGAATTAAAGCAGGAGGTTTCACTAGAGACTTCAAAACAAGAGAAATGTGTCGATTGAAAAAGTCAATTTATCGGCTTAAACAGTCTCCACGGGCTTGGTTTGGGAGGTTCACCGTTGCTATGAAAAGATATGGTTTCAAACAAAGCAACTCTGACGACACCCTGTTCTTAAAAAGGAAGGGGACCCTTATGATCTGTTTAATTATTTATGTTGATGATATGATAAGTATAGGGGTTGATCATGAGGAGATGTCAAGATTAAATGAGAATCTGTTTACAGAGTCTGAAATGAAAGATTTGGGAAGACTCAAGTATTTTCTTAGAATTGAGATCTTACGATCAAAACATGGAATTTTTATTTGTCTAAAAAATACAATTTTGACTTACTAGCAGAAACAGGAATGATTGATTGCAAACCAATAGAAACTCCAATGGTTGCAAACCTAAAACTGTTTATGGAAGGAGTCCAGCTAACAGATAAGGGAAGATATCAACAACTAGTAGGGAAGTTAATATACTTATCCAATACTCGCCCCGATATAGCAGATGTTGTTGGGTGGTAAGCCAACTTATGCATCAACCACAAGAGTCCCATATGGAAGCAGTCTGAGAATTATCAAGTATTTGAAAGGAAATCCTGGACATGGTGTTTTTTTTAAACCACATGGGCATCTCAAGACTCAAGTTTATAAAGATGCAGACTGGGCAGGAAATCGAGGAGATAGAAGATCTACTTCTGGCTACTTTACACTACTCGTCGGAAATCTTATGACATGGAAGCGTAAGAAACAGAAGGTAGTAGATTTATCCAGTGCCGAAGCGGAATTCCGAGGGGTAGCTCGTGGTGAAGCAGAAGTTCTCTAGATACTCGAACTCCTTGAGGAAGTTGGTTTTCCGGTAAAGAAGCAAGCAGAGTTATGTGTGATAAGAAAGCAGCCATCCAAATATCAGGAAACCCAGTTCAACATGACCAGACGAAGCAGGTGGAGGTTGATCGACATTTTATCAAAGGAAAATTAGTTAGCTCAAGATGTCCTAACCAAAGCCGTTAATGAAAGAATCTTTACATTGTTTATCCAAGTTAAATTTCGGAAATCCCATTATTCAACCTGAGGGGAGTGTTAGAAGATTTGGTGGAAAAGAAAATTTTGAGGGACCAGTTTTGGTTATTCACATCTCTCCCAAAATAGCTCCTCAATCACAGCTTCTACACAGTTCTCGATTGGTTGAATTTTCCATATCTAGTTTTGTGAACTTTGTTTATATAGTTGGTTCTCCCTCAATGTAAAAATAACACAAAAAATATATACAAAGAAATTACAATTTTTGTCGAATAAAACCATTCTAGAAAACACGGGTTTTACCGGTAATTTCACCGTCGTGCATACGGGCGGATGGGTTATCGGATTTTCACAGGAATTAGTGGTGGACTTGAATTACTCTCGAAGTTTTGCATTTGCTCAGGTGAATACCCAAAAATGCTCAAGATTTATTCTGTTGGCCGCTAAAAAAAATTACTTCATAACATTAAACCAAACTACCTGTGTTTAATAAGAAATAAATGTTTAAATCTTGTGACTCGCCTTTTATTAAAATACTAAACAAAACTAACCATTAAATAATGTCCTAATCAACACGAAAAAATAACTTTAAGTTTGATGTGCACTCTTACTTTATCTAAGAGTTGACTAAAAACAAAAACACATCTGTTGGTGTAAAACGTAGGAGCATACGTCAACCTATCCCAACACTTCACACTCTCTTTATATAATAAGAGTTGCAGATTGAATCCAGATGCATTCGTGATTCGTTCCATCTACCAATCGAACAACAACGAAGATCGAAAAACAATGGCAAAAGTTCCAAGAGTAAACTGGGTTCACAGGGTTTACAAGTCTCAGCTCAGGGCTTAGGCTGCATGGGCATGTCCGCTTTCTACGGACCACCCAAACCCACATGATCAATCTCATCCATCACGCCATTAACGCCGGTGTCACCTTCCTCGACACATCTGATGTTTACGGCCCCAAAACCAATGAAATCCTTCTTGGCAAGGTAACATCATACTTTTGATATTATTAATAATAATAACTTAAGTCCGCATTAACGAAGCCCTCCTTATAACACGCGTTTGCCATCGGCGGACACGTGACTTTTTTTATAAGGACGATGGGGGGCTTAACCAAAATTTTATAGAGAATAATAATTTTAAACTGAGGGTAAAATAGTAAATTTGAGCTGGCCGGCAAAAACGTAATTTTGAACTCAAGGCAAAATCGTAACTTTTGAAATGGTGGCTAAATCATATTTTTGAACTAAGGGCAAAATCGTACTTTTAAGTTAGGGGCAAAGTATAATTTTATTTTGAACTGGCGGCAAAATCGTTCAAATTTTTTAGTGTATAAATAACACTAGAAATGTTTTCATGGAGGACGGTTGATTCATGGTTATAGCATGGGTCCGCCCCTATTAGAAACCAAAACATGACTTCATAGATGGGCAACGTATTAGGGGCAAAGCGAATAATAACCTAGAATGGTTTTGGTTAGATAGAGTTTAGAGATTGGTTTTGGTTAATATTTATTGAATTGCAGGCTTTGAAGGGAGGAGTGAGGGAGAAAGTGGAGCTGGCTACCAAATTCGGGGTCAAATACGACGGCAAGTGGGCAGTTCAGGGAGATCCGGCGTATTTAAGGGCTGCTTGTGAAGCTAGCCTACAACGGCTTGAGGTTGAATGCATTGATCTCTATTATCAGCACAGGATTGATACTCGTGTGCCGATTGAGATCACGGTTAGTTTTCACAGTTTAGACTACTCCTGTTTTGATCTGTCTGGAAGGGGGTATGATTCAGTGGCGGAGCTAGCCCATTAATTTAGGGGTATCCAAAAGATTTTTTAACGTGCAATCATACAATAATAAAAGAAACATTAATAAAAAAAATTCTTTTGGGGCTTGGGCTATGTTTATCAGTTGGGCGTCTTTCAATTATATTATACTTTTCCATTATATTATAATTAATTTGGGTTTAATAATTATACAAGTTTGCAGTTGTAAAAGGTTTGGGCTTCTAAAAATTTGGAATTTTAATAAATTAAAGTATCGGCTTCCCCGTATTTGTTCAGGGGTATCTTTTATATAAAACAGAAAAAGAATTACACAACAAAAACAGGGTTGAGCCGTAGCCCGTGATACCCCTCATTATATTATACATCCGCCACTGGTATGATTGTAGGTCCTGTAGGTTTATAAACACATAATTTGCATGAAATTAAATGAAACAAGAATGTATGCAGCTGTTTTATTGATTTGTTTGTTCCTGTTTGTTGCTAGGATTCTTGTGATTACTAGTGAATTATTGGTTGTGCACATTTATGAAAAACGTCTCCCAGCTCATTATGAGTAGTTACACAAAATCCATTCTGATTACTATTTACTTCGGCTCATTATACGTGTAAAGCCACAAACGATTAGTATTCGCCTGAAACGTTCAAACAAATGTTTATCTTATTATCGGTTATCACAACTTCAGACAACAGAAGCACGTCAAAACAGCATCTCTTACAACCCGTTTTGTTACAGTTTAGTACCTGAGTTTGATTCTTTTATAACGTATAACCACTTTCAAAACATAATGCCAAACACCCAAATTAGAAGTGATTCTTTTCAAATATGTGTAAAGTTTTGTTCAACATATATAAGAATTCTGATTGTCATCTCTATAAATGTTATCCGTATTGTTGATAGATGGGTGAACTAAAGAAGCTGGTGGAAGAAGGAAAAATTAAGTATGTTGGATTATCGGAGGCATCAGCATCAACCATCAGAAGAGCACATGCTGTGCACCCGATAACTGCCATACAACTAGAATGGTCCTTGTGGTCAAGAGATGTTGAAGAAGATGTTATTCCTACATGCAGGTTGGTTACCAAATTTCCTTGAACAATCATGTATATGGTCAATTTCACCAAGGTTTAATTTTACCAAATACGCATTTTGACCGACTTTTTAAATATGATGACCATGCCGTTTTTCGCTTTTTTAGCCCATACCGACGCCAATTTAGTTTAAGTCTGACATGTCATCACGACATTACCTGATTATTTGCTTGGCTCCACCATTTTCGAGTCTTAATGCCTAAACCACGTCATTTGCGATATGTAACCCCACGTGGGATCTTTTGATGAGTTATAGTTTCGTAATGGTTATATTTTTTCTTTTGATGAGTTATAGTTTCGTAATGGTTATATTTTTTAAGGTTTAAAATGCCTATTTGAGTAAAAAGGTCGTCAAAATGATCATTTTCGTGATATCAGTAATGAAGTATGTAGAAATACATATATCTAACTCTGCATATCGTACTCTATCAGAGAACTTGGGATAGGGATTGTTGCATACAGTCCCCTAGGACGGGGGTTCTTCTCATCTGGCCCGAAGATGTTGGATGAGTTGCAAGATGGTGACTTACGTAAGGTTTGTTACTTACATCTTTCTTATCTTCTTATCAAGGCGGTACTGGTCGGCCCAAGACCAGTTATCTTTTGGCTTAGTTTTCATGACATTACAAGATTGTTATCGAGGCGGTACCTTTTGTTCAACTTCTTTAAATTCGATTATATTGTATGTGCTAAAATTCATACCGAGCCACTTTCAACCCGTTTGACCAGTTATCTATTGTCTTAGTTTTCTTGACATTACCCATTTGACCCAATAGAGACAATGCAACGGGTCAAAACAAATCTCTTGGCATTGGAATCTGAACTTGATATGAGTTTTTAAATTTTCATCCTGTAGTACATGCCGAGGTTCCAACCCGAAAATCTTGAACACAACAAGATCGTGTACGAGAGGGTTAATGAGATCCCGTCAAAGAAGGGTTGCACACCTTCACAACTATCATTGGCCTGGGTCCACCACCAGGGAAATGACGTTGTGCCCATTCCAGGAACCACCAAGATCGAAAATCTTGAACAGAACATTGGAGCTTTATCTATTAAGCTGACACCAGAAGAGATGACTGACCTTGAATCCATTGCATCAGGTGATCTAGTCAAGGGGGCTCGCTATGATGCGAGAATTTCCACATATCTGGACTCGGAGACTCCTCCGCTCTCATCTTGGAAAGCTCAATCTTAGTTGTTGCCATAGGTTACGTGTTGCTCTCTGTTTTTCAGTAAGCGCGCTTGATCATAGCTGCGAGTTTGTTGATTGTTGTGTGTTTGTATATGTATATCGGCTTTATTTTCTAATAAGAACCTTGGTTTGTGTTATGAGAGGGTATTGTGCAATGTGGTGACCGAACAAAGTGAATTATATGATGGGCCAAAAGTTTAAGAGTGGTACCGGGATGGTTATTGCATAATTGTGTTTGATTGGGTTTTTGGTTCCTGACCTTCATGAACCATGATAGAGAACCGAAAGTCGGTTTTTGGTTAGGTCCGACCCAGAACCTTATAAAACATATAAACCATGAATTGGGCCCAAACCCGAAAAATGGACAAACAATGAAAATTTAAGTGTAAAACCAAGGCTAAAGGGGTCCGTTCCTAGCTCGGTCTCACTAATTATAAAGTTTTGGCTAGTCGGGTCGGGTTTTCGTCTTGCTGTACCTTTATGACGCTACGTAGGTGTACAGTAAACCACTCTTGCCTTTGGCTTTCTAGTTGACTTCGATTGACTTTTTTCATAAAAGTATTTAAATTTTTTAACGGCTAATAGTACACAACTTCTACTCAGTACTGAATTACACCAAATTATCACCCTTGCTTGGAATTGAACCAATACACTAAGAGGCAAGAGCCTCTACCAAATGAGCTAACCCCACATTGGCATAAAACCATTTAATTAATACCATCTTTGGGGTGGGATAAAGCTTAGCGACCCTTAGGTCCTAGGTTCGATTCCCACAAGCTTTCCCAGATTTATTTATTTGTTTTCCTCCTGAATTGGTGTATATGCATTATTGACTGATGGAGATGGATATGATCGTATGGATCCGCTCGTGGCACGATGACACTCTAGTGGTCCGATCAGTGATTCAAATTTGCCGTTCAAAAAGAAAACCTAAACTGAGAAAGAAATGGGCAAAGGCCACCAATTAAACAAGCCCAGTTTGAGTCATTTTTTTAGCCTATGATTCAGCTGTCAGCCCAAATTTAGTTAAGACCAACCCAAAACAAAGAAAGGAAAAGATGGTAGTTACCAGTTACCACCAACAATAACCTTGTGATAGATTTGAACATAAGAAATTGATAATAAAAAAATCGTACAAATATATGTATACATTGTTTTAATTGTAACTACAAAATGTTTTTTTTATTTTCACTCACATTAGATATCTTCAGCACTACGTACAAATATTTATGTGGTTCTTATAATTATTAGTTTAAAATTTATTTGTATCTAACACACTTGTGCTCCATGATGCCACCATCCTATATAAAACATAAACTTATAAAATTGTATTGAGTAATATTTTAACCTGCCTTGTTTGTGTAAGTATATATTTATTGTGGTACCTCGCATATGTAATGATTTGTAATAATGCATAAAGTATTATAAGTGTGTGTCGTATTTTTTTCTAAAATTTTGTCTTCTTTAGTATTCCACGTATTTTGATTGTTTATATAAGTTTGTATGTCGTATTTTTTTCTAAAATTTTGTCTTCTTTAGTATTCCACATATTTTGATTGTTTATAAAAGGAACATCAAATAGAATATATAGAAAATTGAAAGAAAATTTCTAACAGGTTATTTAAAAAAAATTAAAAACCAAAATAAACTAAATTGTTGACAAAAAAAACTAAAAGAAATCAAAAAAGGTTGGAAAGCCAGAAATCCAATCTATGGATTTCTATTAGAAGAAAAATCACAATTTGGTATTTGTTTTACATTAAAAAAACCTCAAAAACAAACATGAAGCAAACTTTTATATAGTTGTAACGTCATAGTTTGTCTTCATATCGCGGTGATGCAAGTAACAACACTCGTTACATGGTTGCTAATAAGTATAGGCAAATCCTATTATTATAATATAATTTATAAACTTTTTAGCTACAGTTATTTTTATCCTTTTGTGATTTTTTTTTTTTGAAATTTTTTTCATCTTTCTTTTTCCTTTTCTATTTTTTGGTTTTTCTTTTTTAAGTTTCAATCAAACCAGTGTTGTACATATAACAAAACGAATGATCTAATACTGACCTTAACAACGTCAACACCGAAACTGATATTCGTTTTTATTGTTTCGATCGATATAAAAACATCTCGGTATTTTTTTGGTCGTACCAAGACCTTTTTTTCTCTTTCGGTAAGTTATATGAACCAATATCAACGAATTCTTGCCATTAACGTTTTTTTACTACTGCATCTACTTTCCATTAAAAAATTGGGTCGCCCTGCCCAGAGCACGGGTGTAACCCACTAGTTAGATTAATACTTGGTTGAACACGAGCTTGGTATGCGTCTTATTTATTAAGTTTGATATGGTAAGATTGTTACAAAATCAAATTACTTCTAAGCTCATTTTCAATATAACGGGGCAACGCATAACTTAGTTGTTTCTTATTCTTTGACGTCTTAAATTATTGTTGAGCTATAAGTTCAAATAAATATGAAATGAAAGTTTGTTAAATTGTTATATCTAATTATTTATCTTATACAGAAAATAGCTTTGTAACTTCTCTATTTTTGTACATTCATGTGATTCATGCTTCACCAAACTAACACCACCTAATATTCCATGTCATTCATATCTTGCTTTTAAACCACGCATACAAACGTACCTTTTTGGTACTTCATTTCATTGTCGTCAAAATCTTTATGACATTTACTAATATTATATGAATATGAATATAAATATATAAATTTAGCTTGGTTATTTAGTAAATATTAGAAGTATTGTGTAATATAAGTAATGAAAAAGGATATTCTGGGTTAATAATAATTCAGTCAACTTATGATGTTACAGCCTAAAATAATTACAAAAAAAATTACTTGGTTGTCAAGCCAGTAAAAAAATTATAAACAAAAAAATTAAAGTTTAAGTTCTATAACTTTACAATGATTAAAATATTTTTTTGTAAGTTCATTACAGTTGTTACCACTGATAAGCGATAACACATGCACCTCAATCTATGCTTTTATTTTGTGTTTTTTTCTCAACATTCTTGTACTTTTTTTACTCATCGTCCATTTTTTCCAATTATCTCATTTTGTTTCAAATTATTTTTTAAATTATGTATTATGTAGGAACAAATATGTTCTTTAATTTGAAACAGAGTCGTCATATTTTTCTGAACTTGAAAATAATTGTGTTAAGAATATAAAACAATTATATATATTCTTTAACATAACATGAAGAATATCGGCTCACGCTATTCATATCCACTATATTAGGCCCGACTTATAGGGCTTGGTAGTCTAGACGATCTCCCAATAACCAAAATTTTTGAGGACCTGAAATTAAAAAAAAAAGATTTTTTATATATATTTTTTAAAATTTTATTATATATTTTAATTTTTGATACAAAACTTTTTTGATAAAAAAAAATTTGACGAAATTTTTATTTTTTGTCACTTTTTTTAAAATAAAAAATATATATATAAAAAATTATGATGTGACTAGTTACGGTGGTGTAAATCTCATTTATATCGCCGTAACATTCTGGCTCGTAAAAATTTGATTTTTTCTCAGATATGTCTTAGTTAGATGTTAATATACCTTTGTGTATTATTTGGTTGAAAAAATCACACGAGAAGTAGAAGTTCTTACGGTTCTTGCAGTTTTAGAGGGTTCTCACATTAACCTGAATATATTCGTGTGTGTGTGTATAGGGTAGGTTCTAGAGTGAACACTAGTGTATTTGTGAAATAAGTGAACAAATCTTCGCCATTGATTACATCATCAAATCTTAAAATACACTAGTTATTTTCATTAACAAATCATGCCCATTGATTTACACTTGTATATTGATAATCAATTGTAACACCCCAAAATATATCAAAAATATAAATATGTACACACACACACATATATATATATATAAGGTAAGGATCTAGAGTGAACAACATTATAATAGTGAACTGATCTAGACAATTGATTTCCATCATCCTAAAGTTTTCATTAGTGGCATGATTGTAATTATGAGAGTTGTTTTTTCCTTTAAATTTAATTAAAATGAGTAATTCTGAACATAATGGGCCGATTTTTTAAAACTGGAAACATGAAAAGTTGCCTTATATTTCCCGAGTTACTCGTTCCTCCAAATTCGCTTATAATACACATGTGTACTGTATATTATAAACTGGAATTCTACAGCAAAGCTGCATCCTCGATTTATAGTAATGCAGTAAGTTTACCATTGTACACATGTGTACTGTATGGTATCAACTGGAAGTTTGCATCAAACTTGAATACTCGCATGTAATAATGCAGTAACTTAACATTATACACATGTGTATTGTATGTATCAACAGGAATTTTACAGCGAAGCTGCATCCCCTTATATGATAATTCATCATCTTAACAGTATAAACATGTGTATTAAATGGTATCAACTGTAAGTTTACAACAAAACTGCATCCTGATATGTAATAATGCATATACTACGCACTATACACACGTGTACTAAATTGTAACAACTGGATCCTCCATATTTGAATGAATTAAAAATACGAACTTTGATCCAGGAAGAGTTGAAAAATAATCTCTATTCAAAAACTTCGAGTGTATTAGCAAACGAATTCGATCTGATAAAACTGAAAGTACGTATAATCAACTGGTGATCTACGAAATAATTAGAAAGACTGTTAAATCTCTAAAATGTAGGGATTTTGTAATTGAATAAATGATTAAAAAGAAAAGATTTAAATGAAGATATATGAAAAAAATACGATCCTACCTTGACACATAAAAAGGAAATCAATGGCTAAGATGAGTTCACACAGTTCACTATGAAGATATTGTTCACAAATGATCCTAAACATATATATATAGGATTAGGATCATTTGTGAACAACCCCCTTGATAGTGAACTGTGTGAACTAATCCTAGCCCTTTATTATTAATACACGTGTGTAAATCAATGGCCAGGATTTGATGATAAAATACACTAGTGTACTTTACGATTTGATGATGAAATCCTAGCCATACACGTGTGTAAATCAATGGTCAGGATTTGTTCACTCTGGAACCCCACCCTATGTATGTATGTATGTGTGTGTGTATGTATGTATGTATGTATGTATGTATGTATGTATGTATGTATGTATGTATGTATGTATGTATATACACGTGTGTGTATTAAAACATGATGACTAGGAATAATTAACCTAGTTAAATATTACATAATTGAGTAATTAGACAATGGAATTAAGCCTTTATAAATAAAAAGTATAGTGCAGGGAGTAAAATGGTCAATATGATAACTAAGGTTTTATAAATGAAAGAATTAAAATAAAAACACACATTAGTGTGTGTTTAGTGAATGATCAACAGGAAGTAGAAAAGGGGAAAACACCTCCTCACCCTAAAATCATCAAAATCCTCCAATTGAAAGACTAAAATTGCTAAAATCTATTGCATGAATCAAGATTCTTGATCACCCAAGCTAAGAGAATCATAAGGTATTTTAAAATATGAATTTGGGTGAAGTAGAGAACTATGATGAACTCCATGGAATTTAAATTCTTGAATGGTTGTAGACTTTATAGTAAAATTGATGGCATGTATATGCCTAGGGATATCATACTTGCTCAAATTTAGAAAATTATGCATAAACAAAGTGAATTGGGTTTTTGTGTTTCTATGAGAAAGTGGGTTTTAAGTAAAAGTGTGGAATGCATAAGTATGATGATTTAATTACTATTTAAGAAGTATGATAAACTGAAACAATAGATGTGATGACATGAGTTTGTTGAAATTACATGTTAGTATGAATTATAATGAGTAATTGAGCTTGTTAAATTGAGATTCTTGGTTAGGCAAATTGAACTAAAACAGCTAACTAATATGTATGCACCTAAAGTGCTCGATGAAACGCCTAAATGAATTGCCAACTTTAATTAATAAACGGAAAGTGTTGATGAAAACATGAGATAGTGTGTTTGGAAAATTTACATACCTTAGTTAAGGGCCGAGTGGTTCTAATGACATTTGGCTTGTACACTTTAGGCAACGCAAGCTTTAAGGGAAAGCTTTAAGGTAAGTCACTTTCTACTTCATGATATTTTGTTATATGATGTGTATGAATGAACAATGGTGAAATACTTATGAGTTTGGTTTGTTCAAAAGTGATGGATTTCACATGAACAACCAAACGGGTCAAACGAAGTTATATGCATACCGGTAAAATGGGCGCGTGAGTAATAACCTTAGTACAAACCCGGCTAATGGGTTAAGTTACAAATATGTTCTTGAATGGTTATTAATGGCATGTATATGCCTAGGGATATCATACTTGCTCAAATTTAGAAGAATTATGCATAAACTAAGTGAATTGGGTTTTTGTTTTTCTATGAGAAAGTGGGTTTTAAGTAAAAGTGAATGCATAAGTATGATGATTAATTAGTGTTTAAGAGGTATGATAAACTGAAACAATAGATGTTATGACATGAGTTTGTTGAAATTACATGTTAGTACGAATTATGATGAGTAATTGAGCTTGTTAAATTGAGATTCTTGGTTAGCCAAGGTTTAACTGAACTAAAATGGCTAACTAAAATGTATGCACATAAAGTGCTTGATGAAACGCCTAAATGAATTGCCAACTTTAATTTATTGAACGGAAAGTGTTGATGAAAACATGAGATAATGTGTTTGAAAAATTTACATACCTTAGTTAAGGACGAGTGGTTCTAATGACATTTGGCTTTTACACTTTAAGCAATGCAAGTGAAGCGTCGGAAAGTCAAGCCGGTGCGGACGCACGTTTGAAAGGAAAGCTTTAAGGTATGTGACTTTATGTTTCATGATATTTTGTTATATGATGTGTATGAATGAACAATGGTGAAATACTTATGAGTTTGGTTTGTTCAAAAGGGATGGATTTCACATGAACAACCAAACGGGTCAAACGAAGTTATACGCATACCGGTAAAATGGGCGCGTGAGTAATAACCTTAGTACAAACCCGGCTAATGGGTTAAGTTATGAATATAAGCGTTAAACCGGGTAATGGGAACGCAAATCATAAAGTTTATGAACCCTAGTGATGGGTCATAATCGGAAAGGTTGTAAATTCTTGAAAAATTCGGAACAATGGAGTTCGATCATTAAAAGGTTGAACGAGTTAAACAAGCGTAAACGCAAACCGGATAATGGTAGCGTGAAATGCAACGTTAATATCCCGGGTAATGGGATAAAGTCGCAAGAATGATATATCGGCGAAAAAAGATGTGAATTGTATAAGCTTAAGTGCTTAAAACCTCGACAACGGGTCAATAATTAAACACGCTATTTTTTAATCAATGGCGTGGAACATGAAGCTATGTGTCAAAATTATGGGTTTACAAGTTTAGTATGTGGACAAATGTTTAACAATTGAATAGGGACATGTTTCTATTAAAACAAGTGGATATTGAAGAAGTAATGAGACTTTTGGTTAAAAAAATGAAATTTTAAAAATATCTGCAGCACAGAGCTACGGTAACCTACAGTTGAGTGCTGTAGGTTACGGTTGGGGACTTCTAGTCGAAACAAGGATTGTGAGCCGTAAGCTATGGCAGTGATGCCGTAAGTTACGGCTAGGTGTTTGTTGATTTTGTTCAATTGTTTGATTATTCATTTTGGATCTAACGGATTATGTTATAAACCCTTTATAACTTATGTTTATGACGAAATTGATATCTAGGTGGTTGTTATGTTTATGACGAAATTGTTATCTAGGCGGTTGTTACACGGATCACAATCTTTGCAAGTCATTTTCATACACGGATTATAATAAGGACCATTCATTTTGAAAACCTTCATGTCTCCATAATGAAAACTTCCTGCAGATAGAGATAGTAACAAGATAATCAGAGGAAGAGAGAAAGAGAGAGAAAACACAATTTCAGAGTGGAATCAAAATCTTAATCTTCTGACTTGATGACATGATACAGAGCCGAAAGTGTGGGATATGATTTTGTTCTTCGTTTACCATTTTAAAATTCTTAACATCGTTCTCTTTAATGATTTGCAGGGATTGACACCGGTCGAAGGTACAGGTAACCGACGTTTTCAATTTGTAGGGATTCGAGTTATGTCACTTTCAAATTTCAAACCTACTGCCTCATTCCTTTTTGTTCTCTCTCTCTCTCTCTCTCTCTCTCTCAAAGATTAAGATTCTAGATCTGGACCTGGATCTGCTCTATTCACCATAAGTTATTGTTCCCGAGGAGGGCCGAACACTGTTCTAGAGACCTTCCCTCAGATGGTTGAAGATGGAGCCCTAGCCGTCGCATCTGGTGAAGATGGGGGTGGTTATTTTTTATCTATTTTAAAGATTTGTGGATTTGAAAAAGTTTTCACCATAGATCTTCATGCCTTCATTGATAAATTTGTAAACCATGGGTTAAGGCCACTAAGGTCACTTGTTGTAGCATTCCATGTGATACATTCATGCTTTTTTATGTACAAAACTTGCTTTGCTGTTTTTTTTTTTTGGTTTTAGGATTGTATGTTTATTTTGTTTTATTTATATCTTTTTGTGAAGATGTTAAGTTCCAGATAGGCGTAAAGAGAGCGCTGGAGGACCATGGCAATTTGTTGGGCTAATGTCGCTCTTTGATCCGCCACGTCATAATAGTGCTGACACTATCCAAGGGTTTGAATCTTGGGTAAATGTTAAAATGGTTGATGGTATGTCTAAAAGTAGTTTAATAAAAACGACATAAATTAACTTAATCTAGACACTAAGTAATACCCTAGACTCTCTAAACTCGACTAAACTACTAATCGGCAAGCAAATCGATCGACTCTAGTAAAGCTAAGTAAGTCCATAAATCGAACCTACATGACTCTATTTAATTGCGTTAACTAGACTCTCTAGACATAGACTGACACGATTCTAACTGTTTTTATATTGGGGAGGGTCTAAATATCCTAAAATTGCAATTAATTAAAACTATTACTAAACTAACGAAGACACGAATTATGACATGGGTTTAATTTAGATGATGTCGAAAGACTACTGGAATCCTGGATTGTACTAGTTATGTTTTATTAGGATGCAAGTTATTATGGAATTGGGATCTTATAATGCTAAACTTATCGAGATACCGAACAGGATCCCTAACGCTTCTCAGGAAGACACCTATGGAACTCTAAACGCTGTTGAGAACACCAGTTAGTCTACATTTCCTCTCGGGTTATCTAAGTGGTTTATGTAAAGTACCCTACCTAGGGTAAACTTGGGTTCTTGATTCGACTTGATAGACAATGGTTGACAAGGAAACTAATTCAGACTTCTCTCAAAAACCCTACCTAGCAATTTACCAACTTAGACCTACCAATAATCTCGCACCTCTCAGCTATTGAGATTAGTAGAACACCTAGACCTACTCAATTACCAAATAATGCCGATTAACCAAACAAACCAAAAACATAAGTTAATGATCTAGCATGACCGTATTATGCGAAAGACATTTACCAGAGATCGAGATCACATGAAGCAAAAAAAGACAATTCAACAATTCTAAGCATGCATTTACAACGAACCAATAATCAAGTCGGCTACTTTAACATTAATAATCCATAAAATAACAAGCATCCATCATAAAAAATCAAAACTTTAACATCCGATCATCCTAGTCTAGGCGGTACAAGAGTTTTAGCCAGACATATTATTCATTAAACACAAAACAAAAGTATTTTCAAAAAGACAAAACATGATCAATAATCGAAAGTGAAGAACAAGTAAACCCGGAGGATTAATTCACGAGCCAAGCAATCTGAGCACTTCCAACTTTCAATCGACACTTCTTCAACCTTTAAAATACTCAAAGATCTTCAGAAAATTCGCCCAAGTGCTCTCTAATTCGTAACTAGGGTTGGACTTCATTATAAGGATGTATTTATAGGTTTGCATGCAACTTGACCAGCTCCAACACGAATTTCTCTGTGAAAACAAGGCCTTCGTGTCACGCAAAGGCAAACCCTCTCAAGCGTCGCACGAGGCGGCGCTACATTTTTATTTTTATTATTTTTAATCCCTTTGCGTTATCGAGGGTGGTGTTACTTCATGACCGCGTGACGCGGCGATGTTAAATTCCAACGTTTCTTCATTCATTCAGTTTCTGTTCAACTGCATCTAACCCGGTTCTCGGTTCTTCTTCTCGATTAGCATATTTTCCTCATTTTTTAGCAACTTTAGCACCCGAGACCTACATTTAACAAACCTTTCAGTAGTAACTAATTCTAACCTAAAAACTACATAAACTGACTCAAAATATATACAAACTTTCAACAATAAATAGATGTATTTTGCAATGCATCAATGGTTACAAGTGCTTTTGGTTTGAAAGATTTTGTTTCCACTCTTTTAAGGTTAAACATAGTTCTTTGAATTGATATTGTTACTTCGTTTGTTAGAAAATTGACAAGGATAAGTGGACAACACACATAATGACAATATTCACAAATTGGTATTTTGGTTTTAATTTGCCAAAAAGCCCATTTTAGTTTTGGTTTTGAACTGGGTATTAAGTTTGACCTCAAAAGTTATTTATTATGATCAACTAGCAATTACTGGGTCAATTTGGGTTCGTTTATCTTGATTGAGCTAAATAAATAACCATTGGATCAATTTGGGTTCGTTTTATCTCTATTGAGCTAAATAATAACCATCTAAAAGTAAACGGATCATAAATTCCCCAAAGTTTATTAGTTTCAAAAACCTCCTAGGTTTGTGCTATCATTCAAGTTTTCAGGGGTGTAATTAAGATGAGCCGAGGTACGGTTTTCCGTATTTTTTAATTAATTATTTATTTTGATATGTGTCTAAATCATTTTAATGGGGTCTGTATTCTTCTAGGCCTTACCGCAAAAGTGTTTGATCAGACCAAATTGATGCATGGCACCTCATACATAGATTTTATAATCAATATGCATCTTCCTTTGCAACTGAGGTGTAATTTACAAAAATTGTACATGTATGCATTATTTAGGGGAAGAGTTATCTTGAGAACGCTAAATATTGCGGAACCGTGAGAATAAATGAAAAACTAATCAAAACCAAACTTTGTTAATACAACCCTCACTGTATTTAATTACACCATCAAAAAAAGAACTTAAAACATCAAATAATTTATTTTTCCTCTCAAAATCACTCTTATTAGATTTTTTACACATGTGAAAATATAACAAATTTACACATGTGTAAATGGCAAACTTACACATGTGTAAACTTTCTTTTTATTTACGAATTCACTTAAATTTAAATGTGTAAATGAAATTTTTAATATTGTATTCGAAAAATAATTATAAGTGTACAAAAAAATTTGAATATGAATTGTTTTTTTTTACCAAGTTCTTGTTGATTTTTCATGGGTTCCCACGATTCTCACAATATTTAGCGTTATTATTAAGCATTTTTCTATATATATTTTAAGGTCCGATTTTTACTACTCACTAGGGGCCAAATAAACCCTTAACATCTCAATTCCACAAAATCAACATCCTAAACTGGTATTAAACAAACATATTTTAAATTCAAACAAAAATCAACAAAATAACCATACTATAATGTATTAGCAGCCCTATAATCGTGACGCTCCTTTCAAACCAATTGTTTTCGTCAATAAAAATTGTGGATGCTTACAAAGATCTATAAGAAAAAAAGCACCAATCATAATTGGATTATCAAAGTAAATAGACTTTAGAACCCTAGAATTGAAAGAAACAAAGACATCTAATCTATTTTTGAAGGAGATTTGCTTGAGAAGGAGATTTTCATTGAGGCTTCCATTGCCAATGAAACCCTCCGGACCCTCCTTCACAGGTTGAGAAAACAAAGACTAAATAAACATGCCAAACCCCTCACAGTCACCCCATTGGGCCAACACCCGTTGTATACTGAGACATTGACCATTTTTCCTGTTGCCCAACCTCTTATCATGGCGGCTGACCGGCGTAAATACACGCAAGGTACACCGAGGTAATACAAGAAGTCGAATCCATGCATCAACCGAATCAAGGATAGCCACCACATTATCCAAAGCTGTGGCTAAGGCTTGGGCAAACGCCATGCGACAACTAAAGGGGATGCTCTTGACTGTTTTAATTGGAAGAGAGAATACTCGGTCAAGGAGAGCAACATCATCACATACCTCTCTAGATGGGGTAATCGCTGTTGCGACACACGGTTTAGGGACTCCCACAATAAAACCCACATCACCCACTTCCGTTGGCACAAATTGAACAACCTGATCTTCATGGTGACACCCCTGCCGGAAAGAATGAAGGCACATGCACTCCCAACACAACCATTGTTCAGACAACCTAAGGGTTTCACAAACGGAGGTAAAATGATTGGGGTCTTCAGCAATGGCATGCCTCAAAATATCTCTTCTGTCATCCAAACCAAAATGGTGACGTTTAATATTAGTCATAAGCCTTGGGATCCCCTAAGACCCAGCAACCCCATCAGGGCAACGATGGAACCCCTTGAAGGTGCAAGGCCAAAAACCATTTGACATGGCTAAAAAACGAAATGAAAACAACTTTAACAAGACACTTAGGTAATGTCTCCACCCCAAAACAAGAAAGAAAAAATGGAACTAGAGCTAACATCCGACAGTTCAAAGGCTTTTTGAACCCGAGCTCATTGAAAAGTTACTCCGAGCATTTCATCGAATACCTTGTGGCACAAACCCCACAAGGAAACGAACATCCCATCTCTCTGACCCATCTCCACAAATCTGAACACAAAAAACTTTATGTGTGAGTGATGGTTTTAGTTATCCCAACACGATTCAGTTGTATTATACTTTTGAGGCTAGAGTTAAAATGATTATTTTACAAATGAAAAAGAAAAAAAACAGGAAGATAACAGTTTGATTCTGATGTTTACCGTACATTCAAGGTCGAATAATGAAGCAATGCATACATATATGTGTAGAAATCAAAATTTAGAGGCATTGGTGCAAACAGGATTTAGATGGACGATGGTCGATCACCTCTGATCGAAAAGCTCGAATTTTTTTTGTTAGGCTGTACAATCTTACACTTGCCCGTATGCGAGTTCTAATGTCAAGCAGTGTTTACATAACGTTGCTGATGGTCATTTTACCGCTGCGGTTAAGGTCCTTTGTTCTTCTGGGGTTGCACCACTTGATAAGAAAACTATGAAGGCTCTTGTGGATAAACACCCGTGCATGCCACCCCCTACCATGCCCGCTTTCTTACCATCAGAGCCTCACCTTGTAGCGGAGACCGAGAGTGTGCTAGGGTGTATCAAATCCTTCCCTAAAGGAACGTCATGTCAGATAGATGGTTTGAGGGCTCAACACCTTTTGGACGCCTCCGTGATTGCGATTAGTCTACTTAAGGCGATTTCAGCTGTGGTTAACTTATGTTTATAGGAGGATGTCCGAGGAGTTTAGCAGAGTTTGTTGCATCTGCTCCCCCTACACCCCTTCTCAAGCCTAATAATGGGATTAGGCGTATTGCAGTGGGTTCGATCTAGAGGATAGTGGTCTCCAAGGTAGCGGTGAAGGGGGTGGGGAAGGATATGGCCTAATATCATGGCGACTTTCAGTTTGGGGTCGGGGTTCCAAACGGGGCTGAGGCGGTTCTTCATAGTGCGAACAGGTTCTTAAATGCGCACCACCGAGACGGGTCGTTGGCTATGCTTACCGTCGATTTCTCGAATGCCTTTAACCTTGTGGATAGAACTGCCCTTTTAAATGAGGTAAGGAAAATGTGTCCATCCATCTCTGCTTGGGTTGATTTTTTATACGGGCAACCAGCTAGGCTTTATGTGGGGAATGGTAATATTTAGTCTTCCATGGGGGTTTAGCAGGGGGATCCCTTAGGGCCTCTCCTTTTTGCCCTTGTTTTACACCCCCTTGTCCTCCGAATCAGAGACCGTTGCAAGCTTCTTTTTCACGTCTGGTACCTAGATGATAGGACCCTTATTGGAGATGTTACTCAGGTTACCAAGGCTTTAGACATCATCAAAGTGGAGGGCCCCTCTTTGGGCCTCAATCTGAACATAAAAAAACTGAAGTTTTTTGGCCTACATGTGACGGGGTGAAGACTCGAGAGGGTTTATTTCCTCGGGAGATTGGTAGGCCGGTACATGGTGTAAACCTTTTGGGTGGTGCTGTTAGTAGAGATGGAGAGTTTGTTAGTGGTTTGGCCCTTAAAAGAGCCAAATGTGCGGTTGTGCTGATGGGATGCCTCAAACGTCTTCGGGACCCTTAGAGCGAACTCCTCAGGCTTCGTTCGTGTATGGGGGTTGCTAAATTGTTATTTGGGCCCAAACGTATCAACCTTCTTATGTCAGGGGAGTCGTCTCTGTTTTTTATAAGGGGCTTCGGAATACGATAGAGGACATTGTTGTTTGTAGGGGTGCCTTTTTCGGGGACCTCTAATGGAGGTTAGCTTCCCTCCCGACCCGTTTTGGGGGTCTTGGGATTTGCTCAGCTGAGGATGCCTTTTCCTAGACTTTTGTGACTTCAAGGGCCTAATCGTGGGTTCTTCAAGACCATATCCTTCGTGAATGTGGTGGTGGCTTGTTGGATCTGATTACAGGGATGCGTTAGACACTCTGAATCGTTCTCTTCCCGATCTTGATCTTGGCGGTTTCTACATTGAAGACCTTGCCCCCTTAAAGTCCAAAAAATTCTGGCGAATGCCTTATATGGTGAAATCGTCAAGACAGTCGAAGAGAAGCTTGCCTTGTCCCCGCGACAGCGAGCCGTGTTTGAGTGTTTGCGAGCTCCCCATGCTCAGGATTTCCTGTCTGTTATTCATTGAAGGTTTAGGGCAATGTATGTCGGCTGTGGAATACCGGGCTATTCTCAAGTACTGACTGATGGTACCCATTTTCCCGGTTGATGACCTGTGTCCCGTATGTCGGAAGGCTTGCTTGGATTCTTTTGGGGAGCATGCAGTCCATTGCAAAGAATTAACTGGTTTTAAATATCGACATGATTTAGTTCGAAATGAGCTTCATGTTGTCCTTAAGCGGGCAGGGATCTCGGCAAAAAACGAAGCCCCGGTGAACATCTTGACCGGTCCATTAGAAGGGAGATTTACCCTACGGCCCGCTGACATTCTTGTTTTTTGATGGGAAGGAGGGAAACACGCGTGCGTCGATTTGACAGGTGTGTCTCCCCTCGTTAGGCTAAGAGACCACGGGTTTGTGGCGGGCCAGGCGATGACCAAAGCGGAGGCAGGCAAAGTAGCTTAGCATGAAAAAGCTTGTATCAAGAATCAGCACGTGTTCGTCCCGTTCGCTTTCAATACCTTTGGCGCTCTCGCCCCTGACGCGGTGCGGTTTCTCAAACGGGTTCAGCAGGTGGTAAGTAGTAACACCGTGCATGTTAAGGGGCAGAATTTTGTGTTTAGCAGGGTAAGGTTTGCTATTCAGAAAGGGATAGCGGCACAGCTTGTTGCCTGTCTACCTGTCATTAATTTGTAATCGTCTTTGTGTTATTCAAACCGAGAGAACGGAACGATGAAAAAAAATAATAAGTAGATAGATGCTGTCATAAATCGATCAATGTAAATGATTTGATCTTCTTTTTTAAAAATCGACAAACAATAAATATGGGAAATGATTCAGTGCGTCTATTGGAAACCTCCTAAAAGATAGGATTTTACCAAAAATCTAGACATGAAGAAATAAAAAAGAGCTGGTGTAACCTTCAAATAGCACAAAAAAATTGTTGAATACATATAAAAATATTAGAGTGGCCAAGAACAAAGGAGTAGAAATCACCCAAACATCATATATAAAGCATCATATATAAAATCCAATCAAATTGATGAAACGTTTGAAAAAAAAACAAACCCTAATCATAAAAGATCGATGTAACAAACATGAACAAAAAAGCCTTATTCTGAACTAATTTGTGAAAAAACGTAATCTAAACAAAAATATCACAAAAATTCGGATTAATTCACGAAGAAAACATGTCTAGAGAGAAAACCTATTGGAGTTTACATCAATAAATATGCTCGACTTCATGTTCGTCTTCGACATCTATAATTAATAACAAAGCAGGGAGATCGGCAAAGAAGAGTGAAGCGGAAGAAGAGCTTTGGTATCTAGAGTTTGTGAAAAAGGAAGTTGTGAGAAAGCAGGAAGCATGGGATATGAAGGATCCATGGATCACCCAAATACAGATTTCAATCCACATTAAAAACGGATCTCACGTTCAGTGGCGGATCCAAAAATTATTTGCTGGGGTGCGAATTAGGTGTTTTATCGTATTTTTCAAGAGGTGCGGTCGGATTTTTTTGCCTAAAATACACACTAAAATTTCTTTTTCAAGGGGTGCGGCCGCTCACCTTAGCCAAATGGTGGGTCCGCCCTGCCCACGTCTCTCTAGTGAATAATATGCATTTTCGCCTAAATCACCTTAAAGTTCTACCACAACATGTCAAATCTCCCAAATTCATCTCATTTATTTTATTATATAAATTAAGTATAAATTTATTTCTTGCGAAAGAGACACAAGCGGGTGGGAAGTTACATTGGTCATAAATTGACATCATCTAAAAAGTATGAAAAAATCAAAGAAGAAAGATAAAGAGTAACTGAGGTTTTATAAAATATATGCATAAATTTTAAAAAAATTTCATACACAAATAAACGTGACTAAATGAAACAGAAAATCTATTTACCCTTTCGCTAAAAGCGATATAGTAAAATACTTGCCGTTAAATTTCCATATGGCGACAATTGGTATGCAATTATATTTCACACCAACTTATCCATCTTAAACATTTTACTATCTTTTCAATTATATTTCGCACTAATTTACCCATCCTTAATATTTTTCTACCTTTTCAATTATATTTCACACTAATTTATCCATGTTAACATTTTACTTATTTACAGTATCAACGTGTTGTATTAATATACATCCCTAAGCAGTGAAGGTTTAATTCTCATTAAAAACAAGTGAAACAGATTTTAAGAGTTGATATAGTTTGCAGTTAAAAAAAGTAATTAAAATTATAATGGTTTTAGATAGTTAAAGGAGGAAATGTGTTTCATGACTCGTGTTAAACAAATGATGTAATTTCCAATAGTGAAGAGTAGCTCACATGATGATTATGATAAGCTAAAACGTAAGAATAATAATCTCGTATGAGTTTATTGAAAAAATAAACTTAATATACAAAATAACGATTTGTTTGGTATAAGGTAATAAAATAAACAAAAGAATAAATTGAACAAATAAATGAAATGGGTAAAGGAATAGAATGGATCATTCCATTCAATTGAAATTTTGGATACTCATATGTGAATAAAATGAATCATTACTTTGTACAGTTTGAGAGACAAATAAAAGACGAATTAAAGAAATACAATTTATTAAAAATGACAAAAATATAATTGCCTAAATAATATATAATAATGATGATAATGATAATAATAATAATATAGTAAAAAAATTAGTAATAAAAATACTAACATATTTCTTTTAAAGAATGGAAAAAAATGGCACTCTCTTACCAAAGAATGCAAAAATCTTATATTTGGAAGGAGTTACATTCTTGTAATATCCATTCCTTATTACACGATAACAAAAACATGATTTTTTATTCCATTATAATGATCCATTCATTTCCGTTTTCAATTCCCTCGTGATCTAATTATTGAGCTACAATATATAATACTAGAGCATCAAAGGCTTAGTAGGATACTTGTCATGATTTGAGAAAATCTAAAAGTAAGTTAAAATGCTATAATTGTTACACGTTAAACATAAAGAACAAACAATTGAAAATTGAAAAAAAAAATATAATAAGGTAAGTAGTATATTTGATGACATATTAATTTTTCGAAATCTCTTAATACAAGGTTGGTTTGGCTTTCATAAACAATATTCATATACAACCGTACAGTAATACAAAACCCATTGTTGTTGAAAAGTAAAAGATGGTAGAATCTCATCCTTCTAAAGTGTAAATAGTTTTGTCATGAACTAGTTGAAAAAATAGTAAAAATGTCATCACAGATGATATGATCTCATGCAAATAATAATAACGCCATTATAAATTATATGATCTCATGCAGCAAGCAACAGTGGCGGATCCAGCCCTGTTTTGTGGATTCATATAACCCACTCGGTTTGAAAAAAATGGAAAAAATTAGTGAGAACTTTGTATGATTTGGCAAAAAATAGTGAGAATCTATCAAAACGAACCCACCGAAAGAAGTTTTTGTATACGCCACTGGTAAGCAATCTTTTAGTTATACATCAAGCCATTTGATGAGATTTTCATGAATATGAAGGTTTTCCAAAAATGTGAATATGAAATCATATGCTTCATAACCAAAAAGAATTCATATTCATACCATTTGAAAAGGAAGTTACAATTCTTGGTACTTGCAAATTGAAACAAATTGCACACCAACTATCATGCAAGATGGAATTACTTTCGAGGTTGTTTCCATATGGATCAAAGTGGGACATTTAATAACAATCTTGCACCAATAAAATATTACAAAAAACTTGTTGATGAATTTATATTGGAGATATGTGTTGGATAATAAAATAATGAAAAGTAAAAATAAACACAAAACAAATGAGTTAAAGTTTACTTTATGATTTCAAATTCTTAACTTTTAAAATTAATCTTATCTAATCTAATCTAATTTATTTTAATTTATTTAAATTTAATTTATATCTATTTATTTAATTTAATTTAATTTAAATTTAATTTAAATTTAAATCTTATTAATATACAAAGTGAATGAATAGTGTTTTAGGTGATGTTCTGTTGTGATCGGCTATTTGAACGATTCTCACACGTGATAGGTAGAGGCATGTGATGGTTGAGCCACATTTCTTCTCACACACGTTTTACAGAGGTTGACTTCCCCATATTACCCACCTCCTCATTCATGATATCATCACCCACTGCACACAGATCCGAAACCTAACTTATATTCTTTGACAATCGCCAAAAACCGAACAATGTATGCCATTAACCTTCTATCAACTTAGGGTTAGAAGGGGTACCAATGGTAGATTAGGGATGGAAGAAAGAGTGGTTTGAAGTTGGATTTAAGGGTGATTTGTGGCGAGACATGGTGGGTAATAGCAGCAACAACCGCCTCCACGTCTAACGGCGGCTAGGGTACTATTGTGCCAGCGAAGCGCCGGCGAACCATCACTTATAATATTTGTTTCTAGGTTAATTACTTTGAAATTTGTTGATTGTTGCAGTGACTTTTGTTGATAGCGGAAGCAGAGCACTACAATATCTATGTTTACAAGAAATATCGAATCCCATTTAATTTGATGTAAGTTCAAATTTGATTTACCATCAGAATCAACTAGGTTGTATCATTCAGCAAATATATGTTCTCCTTTTTATTATTGGGTTTATCGTTTAAAATGTCAGGATTTGAACAGAATTGATGAGCAATGGCCAAGTTGAAATGTTATGTGAGTAAACATGAATATAGTTTAGAATCGCTCAATATTATAGGACTTTGACGTAGTTAAAATTTATTTATAAGAAGTTGGCAATTGATCTACCACGGTTGGAGGTGAACAAAGAAATTGTTTGTGCAGGATGTCAGTATGGCAAAGCTCATTAATTGCCCTTAGAAGACTTTAAGTTTCAAGCTGTAACACCCCAAAAACGGGTTTGGTAATCAAACCACGTTAATAGTAAAGAGCGGGTAAAAGACTGTTAGTAGTAAGAGTGAACCCGTAAACAAAATAACTAGGAACAAATTAACCTAGTTAGTAACAAGTATATAGATTATAAAACAATGAGTAGTAGTAGCTTCACTTAAACAAAACCAAACTTGAGGGGCTAAAAAGGGGAGAAACCTAAAGTTTAGGTTTAATAAAGATTAAAACACAAAACACACACACTAAGTGTGTGTGTGTGTGTCGACTACGGCTGGAGAACAAGGAGACAACCCTTGTTCATCTTATATCATCAAATTGAAGGGCGAATTGAATCCAGAATCGATGCATGAACTCATTATAATGATCACCCGAACTAGGGGTCATGAGGTATGTCAAAAATCTCAATTTGGCGACATTATGAATTTAAGTTGATTTCATGGATTTCAATCCATGTATGAATTTCAGTAATTAAAGGAAGATAAGAGATGAATACTTGTTTAGGAACTAACCCTTATTGAAGATTTTGAATAGATTGCTATGAATTGGGTGTTTGAGTAATTTACCACACCTAGTTAAATGGGTATTGATAACATGATGAAATTGATGATAAACTTGTGTTTAGAATTATCATACATGGTAGTAATAGGAAGATACTTGAACAATTTATGTGTTGAGTATATGTTCATGCTTGCAATGAAATGGGTTTTTGTACAATATGATGAAATAGATGATATATTCATGTTAATTGATGTTTGAAATCATCATGAGTTTATGAATATTTAAAGTGTATGGCTAAGTTTGATGTTTGGGTAAATCCCATAGATATGATGCAAAGAGTTGATTTTTAATGATGAAACAATCCCTAAGTTCTTTTATGTGATTGATAGATTAGTATACAATGATTGAAATTATGTTAAATTGATATTAACGATTGTATGAACTTAATTGAGAGTTTAGTTATTATGGTAGACTAGAAATAACGCCTACCGGGTATTTGATGAATGCCTAAGTAAGTTCTTTGAACCTATTTATGCAATTGTTTGTGTTAATAGGCAGTTGACTTTTAGAAGTCAAAACTGACCTATCCTAAGATCGAATGATATAATTGATATAAATCGTAAGGTGGAATAGTCGTGTTAGATGATGACTAACCTAACCATCTTGCGAATGATAAATGATAGTTTGACGCTTGACAAGCTAGGTAGAGGCTTGGGAAGAAGCGGGTCAAACGGAACAAGTACGCAGAAGAAGGCATAGTTGGAATTTAAGGTAAGTAAAGCTTACATCCTTAAAATAGTAGAATTACTTACATAGTCGAACAAGCATTTTGGGTATTCGGGAAGAGAATTGAAATATAAAGTTCCAACATGGATAGATACGGGTTGGAACAAGTAAATATGGTATTAAACCATGAAGTACGATAAAAGGGTAAAACAGTAAATTAGTCATGCGATGATGAATAAATAAGGAGTTTTGAAAAAGATATTATATGACGTAAGTCATAATGGGTCAGACGAATTAAGAAACAATGTTTAAAGTAAGATAATCATTCAGTGTAAAATGAAAAGGGTTAAATAGTTGAGATGACAAATAAGTGTCATTCAAAATGACAAATGGTCATTAGACGAAGTGACAAATGGTCATTTAGACTGAACGGGTCAAATGGTGATATTATCACCATTTGCCAACGATAACTAATATCGCTTGTTGAAATGTTGTGTTCATAGAAAGAATAGAGCATGATATTAGAACGGATCAATGCTATGAGCCGAGCCAGGTACGTGTAATGGTCAAACTCTAAAAAGTACTTACGTTTCGTGAGGGATAATCGTGTCATAAATGAATAATAGATTACCTAAGGTAAGGTAATCTAATATTCTAGTTCGTAGGCATTATGTTATCCAGAACATAATGATTCTATATAGACTATGGTTAAAAGTACATTTTGGTCAAAACATGATATTGTAAGACCGTCGTAAAGAAAGGTCTAAGTTGACCAAAATGCCCTCGAATAATGAATTAAGTAAACGACTCTAATATTAGTTTGAAAATGAGTTTTATAACACAATAGACTCCTTTGGTAATGTAAAGGCGAAAAGCATAACCGTTTTGACTTAATGTCTCATATTAGATCTTTTTCGTAAAAATGTCAAACCGAGGGTAGAATTGAACATATAGCATTCTAAAACTAATTCACCACAATGTATAGTTGTGGTGGGATGTAAATAGATATTTATGTATGAAAACAAGAAACAAAGTAAGAGGAAGTGAGATTTAAGTTTATGCACGTAAATCTCTTAACGGGTCAAAATGAATATACGCATAACCAAGAATAAATGCGTAATTCGTAAGAATTAAGAATACGAGATAAGGATTTCAGACTAAATACCTAATTAAACAAATTTTCGGACAATTGGAGGTAGAAAGATATCTTATTATGAGAACGATAAGATAGATAAGGTTTGGTTGAATAAGCGTTGGATTACGCTAAAACAACCAAACGGGTCAAATAATAAATAAATAAAGGTTTAGTACAATAAGACAACTATACGGGTAACAATGGAGTGTTAATCCATACGGAAAAGGATGCGTAAATGTATAGTTTGGTTTAAATGGGGTTAAGGGCAAAAGCGGAAAATAAAAGCATAAACCGGGGATAAATGTGTAAATTATATGAAATAAGAATCCGGGTCAAGGATTTCGGGTTAAATATGTAAGAAAATATTCTACGGATATCTAGAAACATGTTTCGGGCAAAACGGAGAATAATTGAGCGAGTTACGGAAAATATCGTAACTAAAATAGCAAACAAGAGAAGACTTGCAGCACACCACCGTAGGCTACGGTGGCCTACCATAGTAAGTGCTATGGAACACGTAAGACAGAAGGTCTGGACCGTAAGGCTGGACCGAAAGCTACGGTGGCCAGCCGTAGCTACGGTGAAGGCTAAAACTGAAGTTTTGTTTTTATTGATTTAAGCCTTCGGGTTTATTCGGTTATGTTATAATTTATTTAACTAACGTATTTCATAAAATATGAAATATAGGTGATGTTTGGGACCACCGGAGGAGGATCAAGCTATAAGAAGAACCGAACACTATCAAAGACGAAGCTTCCGCTCTTGGTTTTGATTATAATAAAACTAACCAACGATAACATGTTTAATTGCTTAAAGATGTTGAAAAAGTTTTAATAAACTTCCAAATAAAAGTGACGTGTATTATAAATTTCATGCTTAAATGCGAAGATCCTATTTAAAAAAATTAATAATCAAGATAGGGTATTAGACAAGCAAAGCAACCGTTGGAGTTAGTACATTCAAATTTTTTTGGACCTGTCAACATCGCTTTATCTTAGATTTGCGTACTATGATAATATTTATAGATAATTACTCACGCTATGTTCGGATTGATGTCATGAAGGAGAAACCGCAAGCCTTAGAGAAGTTTAGGTTATTCAAAACTGAAACTGAGACGTTAACAAGTCACACCATAAAGTGCCTTCATTCTTAGAATGGAGGTGAATAACTTGCTATAGATTTTGCACATATTTAAGGGATCACCACATGAAGAGGCAACTTACATGTTCCTATACACTTCAACGGAATGGTGTATCAGATAGCTATAACTAACATTTGGCGAACACTTACAAAAGCATCATGCTAACAAGAATGCTCCCGGACGTTTTGGGGCGGAAGCCATGACCACAACAACCTATATTTTAAATTGATTACCACAACAGAACCAAGTGTACATGTCTCTATACGAGAAACCTTTTAAAGTTAAGCCAGACACGAAGCATCTTGGAGTATTTAGTTGTTATGTTACGTTTTCATACCGAATCACCTAATAACTAAAATGGAGAAAAATACAATAAGTAACTGCATGTTGTATAACAAAGAGAAAAGGGGATGGTGCTGATGCGATCTGACTATCAGGAGGAACTGTGTTTCAAAGCATGGTGTGTTTAACGAAAATTCGTCATGTTGATCGAGTGGAAAGAAGTTTTACCAGATTCTAAACAGTTACATGAAGATCTCAAAAGAGTTACCTTAGCCTTGGGTTTCAAGAAATAACGACTTAATTGAAGAAGTTAAACCTAAACCGGGTCCAAGTTCAAGTCCGGGTCACGACTTAAGTTAGTAGCCATGGCAAACCTAGGTTGAGAAGGTCGACTTGTGAAAGAAGGTAAAACCCTAGGTATGCAGCTAATGTGGCAATAGTTGAAGACAATGAAGTAGACCTCAAAACCGATGAAGAAGCTGCTTAGAAAGTTGAATGGATGTGAGCCATGAAAGTTTGAAATAGAAACCCTACATAGAAAATGAGACTTGGGAAGTTGTCCCAAAACCAACCAATGTGAAGGTTGTTTCTAATAGATGGGTGTTTCAACTAAAGAGAAAACCCGCTAGGAAGGTTGACCGTCTTAAAGCAAGACTAGAAGCTCGTGGTTTCTTTTAGCATGTTGAAATAGATTATGATGAAACCTTCAGTCGGGTGGCTAAGTTAAACATAATAGGAGTCGTTCTTTCTATTGTAGGCTGTAAGTCTTGGAACCTTTGGCAAATGGATGTTAGTAACGCTTTTTTTCACGGAGACTTGGGATCATGTAATTCAAGGGAGCGGCCAAGGGGATTTGAAAGCAAAGAACATCAGAGTACGTGTGTAAACTGAAGAAAGCTCTATACATGTTGAAGCAATCACCTATGGCGTGGTTCGGGAAGATAAGAAAGTGGTTCCGGAAGATAAGAAAGTTCTTACAACCGACAACATAATGGTTTTAATATGGCGCTAGCTGATGGTAGTTTATTTGTCAAGCCAATGGGAGCTAAAGTTATTATTTTCCTTGTGTATGTGGACAACTTAATAATAATCGGAGATTGTGAAGAAATGATCAGTTGTAGCACATGATCTCGTTAATAACGAACATCTTAAAATATTCAGACAATTAGGTCCCAGATCTTTTTAAAATTATTATACAACCTAAAACTTACACATCTGGGTTATCGATAACCCAGACAAACCGAGTATCTAATTATACACTTTATTACAACTTGAAATAATAAGTGTTTAAACTTAAAACGATTTGCCGTGCATGATCAAGCTTCACCCTTTCCATAAATGTTGCCGAAGAGATGGCGATTTAATAGTGTTCGTTCTTTGCGTGTTTGGTCGTCCGTCTGGTTCCCGCCTCTGTGAAAGCCTATCATAAACACCAAAAACAGTTAGTGTTTATGTTAAATGGTCAAACACATTTAAAAATAACAAGAAAACGGTTTTGCTGAAACAGAGTGCCCCTGCGCGTCACGAGGTGTCACCTAGCTCCCTCGAGTGGCGCGAGGGAGCACCACTTTGAATTCTGTTGATTGTGTACTCCTGCGCGTCGCGGAGGAGCAAAGTGTCTCCTCTGCGTGGCGCGGGGAGAACAATTTCCAAAAAGTTTTAGATGCTGGCAGTTTTAACCCCTGTCAGAAATTTTGCCAAAATATCACAATTTTTGCACTCAGCCTGCCCAACTTCAAGTTTATTTTTAGGAATTTCCACCATAATTATAGGTTCAAGCCCTTAATCCAAACCTAGATCCTTAAGCTTTAAATCATTCTTTCATTTTTAAGTTAATTACCCAACCGACCTGTTATGAGGCATTATGTATTTTAGTTCATGCCTCTTGTTTTCTTATATTACCGAATGATTAACTCTCTCAAAGAACTCATTATTAAGTCTACCTTGGAGGTAGTTTGACCGAACCATTATCCAAGGGTGTTTTAGTCAAATATAGCCATTTTACAAACCATAAAACTTATATAAGTTTAAATAAAAACTATTAGGCACATTTAGCTCATTATTCCGTCGAAATTAATTAGGTCCCTAAGGACAAAAATATTCCCAGTGGCCTATTATTTTAAGAACTCTTTTAACCACAATCCCACGACATAAGCTTGTTCTCAACTTTAAGTGCCATTTTACCCAATTGTTAGTCATACCTCGCTTGAGGTGGTCAATTATCCAATTTTGACCCAACCATCTTTAGTTGAGCCATAAGCCCTTACCAAAAGTATGGCTCATTACACGTACCTAACGCAATTCAAAGCAATGGCCCATTATCAATACCTCGCATTTTATTAGTTAATTCATGGCAATGCATGCACATACATTATGTTTACTTATAAGTATGAAACTTAACAAATAAGGCACTAAATATGGCAACATCACCTTTTGACCCTTTTCTTGGTTTGCCCTTTTTTGGCATTTCAATTTAACCTTGTATTGTTTTGTTGCCCAAAAGGTGTTTACTTACATCTTCATTGGCCCGTCATGGTTTATAATATAGATTCTTATTTCAAAATTTCCTTGTTTTATCACTAATACGCGATTACTTACTAGTTTACTTGTTTGACCCATTATGGTTCACACCATAGGGTCTTATTTCAAAAATTTGTTACTTTAATCACCGATATATAGTTACTCGCCATTTTGCTTGTTTGACCCGTTATTGTTTATAGCATAGGGTCTTATTTCAAGAAAATTCATTGAGTAATAACCAAAGTGTGGTTACTCACCAATTTAGTCGTTTGACCATTTTGGGTTACACCATAGGGTTATCTTTCAAAATTCTTTGTTTAATCACCAACATGTGATCTAATTATTATTTACTTATTTTACCCGTTATGGTTTACACCATATGGTCTTACTTCTGTAGTTCTTTGTTTATCACCAAGTTATGGTTTAACATAGATTCACCATTTTGACCCGTTTTATGGTTTTACCATAGAGTCTCATCTTAACATTTCTCATTTGTCACCAACATTAGCTTGTCATAAATTTTATCTATTTTGACCCGTTTCATGATTTACACCATGGGGTCTCGTCTTTAACAAGTTAATGTTGTCACCGAAAGGAGAATCAGTACTAATTTACTCGTTTGACCCATTATAATTTATAACATTGGGTCTCATCTTTTCACATTACTATCTATTACAAAATATAGTCTTCTCATAACTTTATCCATTTTGACCCATTTCATCTTCACAGCATGGGGTCTTATCTTAACAAAATCATCTGTCTAATCACATTTGATTCTTTGTTAACATCATTTTTAACCAATTACTTCCCATCACATAAGTAGTGGTTCTATTTAGGGGTGTAAGCTTAGTTTTCCTTGTATCCATTCTCGAGCTTTCCCGTGTCTTTGACCGTTTGATTCACTCCTTTCCAAGCTCCCACCTAGCTTGTCAAGTGTCAAACTATCCATAATATCCACAAGATGATTAGATTGGTCATCAATATCATTACCATCACCCTTATAGACTTTTATACCTCATCTATCATTCCGTTGCATTTCATTTTAGGTAAGTTTGACTTTTAAAAGTCAAATTGCCTATTTACATACATAGATTCAGTTAACAATTCGATAAAACGTACTTAGGCGTGTTATTGAACACTTGGTGAACATCATTTTTAGGCCATCATATTAGCTAAATTTTTCAACCAAAATCACCATATTTCTTTCAATTCAACAAGTTTATACACTTATTAACATCAAGTTAATATGTTGAATTCGTCCTTTTTTTTTCCAATTAATCATAGGTTCATCTTTCATGTCAAAAACCATTTCTAGACATATATAAACACTAATCAAATCTCTAAAATGTTCAAATAATTCACACATACAAGCAAGTACGGTGATCATAAACATTAATACAACTTCAATTTCATCATATTCATCAACAAACTCTATCAAATGTAGCACATTCAAATTCCCTGTTCATACTACACTTCACCACATACTAAATTTCAACTATCCTTAAGATTGTTACGTGTAGATGATCAAGAATCAATACTCATGCACAAGATTTGTACCCAATCCATCCTTGAATTTGCTGAATATTATCATTTAGGTTTCGGGTGAAATTTCTTCCTTTTTTTTTTCTCTTTGGTCGACAAACAAACAAACACACACACACTATGTGTGTGGTTTATTTTTCTCAACCTTTTTATATTTTCAACTTTCATACTTAACCAAATTTTTGTCCCTTAGGTTTGGTTAGTATTTTGTTTGTCAAGTTTGGTATGTTGGGATTGTAAGTCATAGAAATCTCCTTTAGATACAACTGTGAAGTTCTCTGTGGATAAAGGAAGGAGTTAGAAGATGACACTATGTACCGGAAAATAGTAGGTAGTCTAATCTATCTTACTATGATAAGACCAGATCTAGCTTTGTAGTAGGCGTCTTGAGCCGGTATATGCAGAACTTGTGAAAACCACACATGGATGTTGTGAGACAAGTTCCAAGGTATATTGAAACAACTTTGAATTATAGTGTTAAGTTCAAGAAAAATTAGAAGCTGGAACTTTTCGGGTATTGTGATGCTGATTATGCCAGAGATTTGGATACTAGGAGTTCCACGACCGGTTGTGTGTACACATTGGGAGGTAGTGCTATCATTTGGTGTAGCAATCGACAACATACGCTATCATTATCTACTACTGAAGCAGAGTATCAGGCTACCCAAGAATTAATGTTGCTATGGTTACTAATGAAAGATTTAAATCAAGAGTTAGAAAGTGGTGAGGTAACTCTGTTTTGTGATAATGCATCGTCGATCACGCTGACGGAGAACCAAACCTTTCATGAAAGAACAAAACACATTGAGGTTCATTACTACCTTGTGCGGGAGAAAGTTTTGTAGAAAGAAGTGAATCTGGAATACGTCAATACCCAAGACCAAGTAGCTGACATGTTTACTAAAAGTTTGCTAGCAGCAAAGCTGGTTAATTTCTGCGAAGGAAGTAACATGGAAGTTAATGTTGAAAAGTAGTGATAAAAGTTATCAAGGGCGGTACCAGTGATCTCAAATGGGTGGTTTGGGAGGAGATCTTAAGTTAAAATAGTTTATTTATGGAGATTTATCTTAAATTACAGGTTTAGAAGTATTATGTTTTCTAATTTAAATGTTTTTTTTTGTTCTCCAAGTAGTTTAACTGTAAAAGGGATATATGTTTAATTGTTTTAGTTTCATTGTATTCCTTTTTTATTAATAAAAAGAGTCTAAGAAAGTTTGTTTAAGTTGTTGTATTTTCGTGTGATACCTACTTGTGTTTGATTCAACCTTTAGAAAGAAAAAAAATATAAATTAGCATTGCTGTAAGTTTAATGACATGATTATTAGTTTAAAATTGCAACCTATACTTTACTTGTAAGCTTGTTATTTTGCAAAAAAAAAAAAAAACCGGAGAAGGGTGGGGGGTGGGGGGGGGGGGGGGGGGGAACTTAAATGAAATGATAATCGTTTAAGCTTAAATATATTTTTTACACTTCTTGTTTATCCAACTAAAATTTGATGGTTTTCCTAAGTAAAAAAATTACTGTTTTCACTAATATAACTTTTTTCCATGTTCTTTTAAAGCAAATGATTCATTGGAAAAGTGAGTAAATGAAGTTTTTGGATCGCTTGTCATAAAATTATGATATTAATAAATAGACTTAATTATAAAATTTAACTTTAGACTAGTAAGACTCGTCTTTGTTAAGTATTTAGAGTGTGTGTATATTTCATTAACTTTGTATTGTTTGTACTTAAATTGTGTATGTTTTATTAACAAATTGTGTATATTTTATTAACTTTGTATTGTTTGTACTTGTAAGGGTAGAAAAAATAAAACATCAAATTATTATAAAGCTCATGAAAATGCGCAACAAAACTTACCAATAACACTTATATATTGAATTTCAAAAATCTTCGCTATGAATTTCAAAAACTTGTATATATTAAATTTCTCAAATACAGTCACTATCACTTATTGGTTGATAATAATCAATACATCGATAAATAAATTAATGGTATTTTTAACTTTTATTTGGATTACCAAAAGCAATCCCATTCCAAGGGTGAAGCAATATTATGTTCTTGTACCATAGTTTGCCATTGTGTCTCTTGTCTACATCATTATAGTCTTAGATATGTTTTTGTTATATCTTTTACTTATTCTTTACTCTTTTATATATTTTGTTCTTATTTTTTTGACATTGTATATTCTTCTTAACCAATATATTTTTCTAGAGTAAATTACGATTTTGTTCTTTTTTTACGTCCTTATGGAGTTATTTATTTTTCAACTAGCCCATTACCAGGTTTATTGTTTCATCATCCATGCTTTTGTTACCCGAGTTGCACTTAGGTATAACTATCGCCCATTGCCCAGGCCTCATTATTCTTATTATTCACGCTCGCTTTACCTGGTTTGCATTTAAACGTTTTTAACCAGTTTGGTTCGCTCTTGTGAAAACCATCACTTATGAGCGAAGCGTTCCCATTTATAAACATTCTCGCAATATTTCTCTTGTATTAATAATGATAACTAATTAATGAAATTAATGAAGCAAATAGCCATGTACCTTAAAGCTTTCCTTTCAATCACGTATCACTTTCAGCTTGATCACCCGACCTATCCTTCGAGTCGCCTAAAGTTTACAACCCGACTTATCATTAACACGCCATCAAGATAACTATTTTCGTCACATTTGTTAACAATCATACTAAAGGATTTCTTTTAGAAATCCTTACTACAAGATATGACAACTAAGTTTCAATTAGGCATTTAATCAAACATCCCACGGGTATGGTTCTTAATTACTTTTTTATCGATTCAACGAAGAAATGTCTAACCATGTATTTTCAATTCATCAAGTAGGTAGCTTCCTATAAACACATTAGCACCTACATTTTCAGTTTAATATTATGAGCTCACACACCTAATTTAACTATCTTGATTTTATGGATTCTAATATCTCATCAAAACCCACTTCATCATGCATATACACATTACATTAACCCTAACACTTTGATCATGTTAATACTTCACAAATTCATCTAAAGGTATAGCCCTAGGCATGTTTATCACATTCTTTAGGTTACACTATCAACAACTCGTTTAAGAACTCATTCATTCAAACTCGTCTACATATCAATCATCGCCAATACGAAAAATACAACATACCTTATGTTGATCACATATGGATGATTGATAATTTCAATTCATGTATGAATTTAGAATGCAAGGGTTTCCCCCTTCTTTCTCTTCTCTGGTCGACACACACACATATATGTGTATGTGTGTTTGGTGTTTATCTTTTTTTTTAGTAAGTTTACTTTCCATTTGTCCTTTTTTGGTCCCTCATATTTGGGTTTTTTTATTTGTAAAAAGGCCATAGCCTTTTCTTATATTGTAATTTCACATGTATTATAACTAGGTTCATTTATCTAGTTACCACACTTATAATATTAACCAATTATACATTATATATATAGCGTGAGAGTTGGCTACAAAGTCCATTTTTTCCTACAAAGTATACAAAGTCATAAAACACCATAATTTCGGCTATAAAACACACTCAAAACCCACTTATATCAAAGTGAAGATTACCAAACGTCATATTTGTGGGTTTTGTCTTGTGTTTTAGATTATAAGGCTTTGATTTTCGAATGACTAACATTAGTGTGTTTTATGTTGATTAACAGGTTGTCAGGGTTTGGATATTGTGTTTTAGTGATCTCCACTCTGTTATTTGTAGGTTTTGAGTGTGTTTTATGGCTGAAATTGTGGTGTTTTATGACTTTGTACACTTTGTAGGAAAAATAGATTTTGTAGCCGAACCTCACCCATATTATATATGTATATATATATACATATAACATATATATAGGTTGAGGATTTAGAGAAAACACCTAAAAGTGTGAAAACAGTGAGAACGCCCCTTATACGTTGGATCAAAACAATCTATGGATTAGAATGACGCAGTGGCATTTTCGTAAATAACATCAACTTTATTACTTGGACGTGCTTCATTAAGGGTAAAGGGGTCTTTTATGCTTTAATACAAAACGCCACACTACTGAGCAAAACGCCATTCAAGATTCCCGCGTTAACCTACATTCCATACACATCACTCACTTCCAGATGAAACGACATATTTATCTAAAACGATATTGATGCAAAATGCCATAACTTAATGATAAAACGCGTTACATATTTAACAAATAGATGTGAACAAACAGTAACTAAAAGTTAATTATTAACATTTATTACAAAAAAATCCCTCCTCTACGCGCCAAAAAGATCATTATATAAACGACGTTACCGTCAATTCCATTATCATTTCAATTGATCATACTTAAGCGTCATCTTAAACCAAAACGCCAAATTTCAAAAACAAAATCTCTGAGAGGAAGAAAAATGGCAACCATCGTTTCATGAAGTGTGACAACCGGCAGTTTTCGGTTGTAATTAAGCGCTTAACGAATACTAAGACCATTATAAATAACGTAAGACGTAAATTAACTTGATCAGGCCTTTGGAAAGCCTAGGAACGTATACTTACTTCACGTCACGCGATTTGGCGATAATCGAAGACACTATACGCGAATTCGAACGATAAGTGAACTGATGCTGAACAAAACTGATAACGCCTAAAAATACGAATTTTGTACTTGTATTTATAGTGCAGTTATGATTATGCGATAAATTTGGATTGTCGAACGTCGCAAAGCACAACGCGGAAGTTACGCGGAAAACTAGACGCACCGACAACAAAACGGAAGCAACGGACTCGAGTTACGCCTTGACATCAATATATTATGATATATTTAGCTCCGTAATTTAATTTTATTATTCGTGGTTGAAACCGGATCGAAAAACGGACAAAAACGGTGACCGTAGAAAAATACGCAACTTTAACGCAACCGACGGGTTTACGCGTCAAACAACGACCCCCGATATAATTTTAAACATCATCGAGTCCGAATAAATAAATTTCGATAAATTACAAAGTTCGGGTTATGAAAACGGGCCTTGGAATACATATTGGGCTTACACACTAACGGGCCTTGGGCTCGACCCGTTTAAAAACCCTAGACTTATAAATACATCTCAAACGCACCTTTCCTTCATTTTCTTGCAGACAAACCCTAGCCCCTTGACCAAAGACCCCTGCTCCTTCTCCCTGCTTCCGATCGTCGGACTCCGGCAACAAAACCGGTGACTCCGGTCACCCCTTCACGCATACACTCACACACCCACACTTGTCCTCTCTCTGGTGAACAGACGGCAACGGCGACGACGATGGTGGTGTCTTCGGGTATTTTCGTTCGGTAATTCCCTTCGGTTCAGGTTTCGGATCACAGAGTTCAGTTTTGGTTCGGGTCTCATTTGGTTTAGGTTTCAGGTTCGAACCCGGTTCAGATTCGGTTCTACATGGTCAACGAGAGTCAACAGGTCAACGGCTCAGTTTGGTTGGTTTGGGTTTTGGTTGTTTCGGTTCACCTTCGGCTCGGGTTCGAGTCGAATAAATTTTCGGTTCAATTTAAACATGTAAATGTTTGTTTCAGGTTCGCGTTCGGTTCGGTCAGAATTCGTCGGCGCCGGAATGTGCGGTTCGACTCGGTTCAGTTTCGGTTCGGGTAAAAAGTCGGTCAACGCGAGTCAAGTCGGTCAACTAGCGGGTCAATGGGTCAATCAAGACTCGGTAAAATTTAATTACGACGCGAAATTTAATTATATAGTTTATATTAATCGAAATATTAAGTTATCGCGAAACCGAGCTCGACCCGACCCATTAACGAATACTTATAGCCAAAAAGTATAAAACAATAATAAAATAATAATAATAATAATAATAATAATAATAATAATAATAATAATAATAATAATAATAATAATAATAATAATAAATCGAACCGACTACGTTATTACTATTCGTTAAAAATCAAACCGACGTTAGTTAAATATATAAATCGGAAATAATATTTGGCGAAACTTAATATTTGAAAACGATGGAAAATTTATATATATATTGTTTGTTTGCGTACATTGCAGGTTGTGTTTGGATAAATAAATCGACAACTTGTGTTGTCAGGATCGTCCGAAAACAGAGGAAACTCTACCTGATTTTTGTAAAAATAAGTAATATGAAAACGCGACATATTTCAAAGATTTAACGTCTGATTTCAAACGATTGTTATAAAATAAATATTAACCTATATATTTATTTTAACGACGCTTACTAATCGATCCGATAACATTACAACGCGCGCGACTACAAGACGACAAGTTTCGGCAATCCGTTATAATCGAAAATAATTATTTATGTTTAATTCAAACGCCGAATTCGTAAACTATATTTCAAATGTCGATAAATTATTCGAACCATGTATAAAAATAAGTATATTGATTATATTTATTTCGAAACGCCAGTATTCCGAACATTTTTACAAGACGAATACAAGGCGCTTATTATTTCAAACGAACGAATTCGGAAATCGTATAACACGAACATAATTATATATATTCGAACGTCGAGATTTTGAATACTTTCGTAAAATAAATATAGTTATATTTATTTCAATCGTCGACGACGCGACTTTCGAATGATATTATAACAATAGTATATTGTTTATATTCGATTTTAAACGTCTAACGAAGTACGACACAATACCGCAAGATTATAACAAGCGTACGATTATATCGTTATTTATTTATTATAAACAATACGCCAGGCTCTCGCGCGAATATGAAATGCATTATCGATACGGATATATTTTCAAGTATATATATAATATATCTTTCGGAAACTACGAGAGTCGTATTATTATCCGACGACGTACATAACGGCTAATACTATTTCATGAAATATAGTATTGTTTATATCTAACCATATTTCAAGTCGTTCGAAAAATAAGACAATTCTAAGAAAACCATAGGTTGGTTAACCAAGTTAAGTCAATAATAATTTCATATAATCGTATGAGTAACGATTCGGTAGAGCTCGGTATCACGTAGTATAGCTACGTCATTCTTAGAAACTTACAAGTTATTCCATTTTAGGAATACCTTAGATTGCATGCTAGCAAGACAAGTTGTGGAGACAACACTACGGAAATCACATTAAGCTAGCTTTGCACTGGATTATCCAGGTGAGTTCATAAACCCCAATTTTTACTGTTTTACATTTTTATAAATGTTTTCGTGGGTGGAAAGACATTCAAGTTTTACAAAAGTACACCAGATTTCGATGAACGGAAACTATACATTTCTAAACCATGATACGAATGAACTCCAACAAACTCAAATGGTTTACAAAAGGTTATTTCTAAACCATGTTGCAAATGAATTTCAGTAAACTCAAATGGTTTACGAAAGGTTTATGTTAAACATACCGGTTTTACAAAACACTCGCGTATTTTTGAAACGTGCATGAGTTTCATGATTAGTGACGGGAAGGTCCTAGTTACTACGGGACTAGTTTGTCCTGCTAACAAGTAAGGGAACTGGTTGGTCCTGCTTACAGACACAAGGACTGGATTGTCCTATCTACGAATAAGGGGACTGGTTGGTCCTGCTACAGACTCAACTACTAGTGACGGGAAGGTTCTAGTTGCTACGGGACTGGTTTGTCCTGCATACAAATAAGAGGACGGGTTGGTCCTGCTTATAAACCAAGGACTGGATTGTCCACTACTCAACACTAAGGGCAATAGGGTCGCTTAAAACTGTACAGTGAAGTCCTCGCTGCTACCGGAACTATAACTGCCTGCTAGTCTACCGGCTTGAGTAAACAGTTTGGCGAGGCATTTCCTAGCTTGAGGTTGGTTATAGGCTCATGCGGGCATGTTGTCTTTTTCGTACGCGGACATCGACGGTTATTAAAATATTACAAAAACAAGGTTTTCAATTGACATGCCGGGAAAATGGTTTTATTACGTTTTCTCAACAGTATTTAAACCGGTTAACAAAAATATTTATTTAAAATCTTTTCGAACAAACTATGAACTCGCCAAATTTATGTTGATTTTTCGCGTGTTCTTTCTCAGGTTATGATTACAAGTATGGCACGGTTGGAATAGTGGAACCCATGGGATTCGAGTAGTTAGCGGGCGTTCATTTACTAGAAGTCTTAGCACTCACATTACTTCCGCTGTGCAATAAAGATACCAGTTAGATCACGCCCAGCTCTGATGTGAAGGGATTACATGGGGGTGTGACATGAAGATACACCCTCAGAATCAGAAGATTCATAATCCGTTTTGACAACAGAAGAAGAGTGTTTGTAAAAACAATCAAAGCCATATTGAACTTGGAAGAAGAAGTACAAAGGGGGACTAGCACTTGGCGTCCCTCTAGATAATCACGGTGATAAAAACACATAGGGTTATAAGAAGATCAGAAAATTTGGACCAAACAAGTCAAATGCAAAAATGGACCCAGTCATCAGATCATGGCATTTTGATGAAGACACTGACATGGTGACCGTTATATGTGACAACGGGGAGCAGGAAGACTACATGTTTGAAAACATCATGACCAAGTAGGGTCTTGGGTTCATGGGGGATTACACAACGCAACATGTTTTAACACAGACATGAACGTAAATTGGCATTGTTGCATGACATGTTCAAATGGAGGCTTCAAACTCTTCAAGAGCAAAAGGCCAATGAAAGTGAAAGTGATGACTTGGATGATAAACTGGAAGAAGAATCCGAAAAAGAAGACGAGTGGAGTGATGGATACTTCTCAGACAAATCCCTTCTGACAAGGAGTTTTAATTTTTTTTCTTTTGTATAATTTTTCTGTGTTTGTTATGTATTTTCATATAATAAAATACTATATTTCTCAAATTAGTTATAAAACGCCAAAATGCCACAATTGCAAAACACCAAAAGTTAATTGGTGTATTTTATTATCTTTATCTATCAAACGCCATTAAAATAAAAAAACACCAAACATAAAAGATGGGACGTATTACAGCCTTGACAGATAAAGCTGAACAACCGGTAACTACAAACAGTAACTGAAGCGACATATACTTTATTACTTACTAATATTTATTAAAATAAAATCCCGCCTAAACTACGCCCCAAAAAACTCTTATATAAACAAACATTTCAGGAACTTACATTGATCACACCCAAAAACAAACACCATGTTTTCTTGGGAAACCATTCACTTTAAAACGCTAAAAAAATTAAAATAACCACTGATGGCAAACGTCGTTTCTTGGAGATTCAGTATTGTTTTCTATGAAGTTTCGCTGAATGGATTCTTAGGTAAGGGGGATAACTCAATATGATTTTGTTGACTGGGATGGACAAATCTTCAAGAAAAATAGACTGATGATAGTGATATGTCATCTGGTGTGCATTGTTCTTGAGGAAGGTTTAGATGAGAAGAAGAGACCTATGCCAGTGTAAATGTTATTTTGAACTCCATTATTAAATAATGAAGAGTGGGATGAGCATGAAGATGATGCCCAAATATCATCTAAGGAAAACCCACACATCACACCCCAATAATAGCATCCACAAATACACATCGATCTATGTCTCCAACTTCCACAAAACCACTTCAACAATCAACAATAAAAGATCACACCGAAAATCAAAACGCCATATTTTGTTAATGACAGCTTCGCCAAGAGCAGGGCATTTCAGCTGTGTAGGGAAATCAACACCAATCTGAGGAATACAAAGGTTTAGGGGACAAAAACTTCAAGAAGAAGAGACTGATGGCAGTGAAGATTTTGGATGAGAAATTGGATTAGCATTTTTATTTTTTTTCTTTTCTATTTTTTGTGTCATTTTCTATGGTTTGTTATCTAATTTTCAGCTAATAAAATACATTATTTCTCCAATTACTTATAAAATGTCAAAATGCCACAAACACCAAACACTAAAACTATAATAAAATTCCTTTAATCATGTATTATTAAAAACTCCAAATAGTTATTAAAATGTATAAAATAAGGTGCAAGAGAATAGAACAAAAGAGTGCCTTATAAAAGTTTAATTTTGTCATCTTTATTTACTAAAACGCCATTAAGATAATAAACGCCAAACTTAAAAGATGGGGACGTGTACAACCTTAACAGATAAAGCTGAACAAATAGTAACTGAAACGACAGATACTTTATTACTAACATTTATTATATTAAAAACCACACCATGGCAATTGAATTTTTTTATATTTTCAAAACCCCATAATTACCAAACCTCATAATCACCTGTCACATTATAGGTCTTCATCATACATCACACGACAAGAGATACAAAAAAAAAAATATAATTACTATTGTTTTTTATCACGAAAAACATATATATACCTCGCGCCAAAAAAAGGTCATTATATAAGTAGAACAGGTAAACAAACTTAAGACTCCACAAATTGTCTAAACACGCCACAAATTGTTTAAAACGCCAAACAACTTTAAAAAAATAGCTCAGGTTATTGCATGAAGGTTTGAGAGGTCGTAGAGACTTTTCGTCCTAGAGTTCTCTGACAGTAGAAAGGTGAAGGTCAAGACCTCAGGACCTTGGGGTTCCAAGGGCCAACGATTGTGAAAGGACTCAAACGGTAATAAGAAGATTGAGAAGAAAATTTCCAGCAGATGATGATGATGATGACATTACTTATCTACTAACAGTTACCATTGGAGTTTGGATGAACCATCAAGAACGGTGAAAATGACTTATCAAGACAGGGTGGATTATTTATTGACGATGGACGAAGTGCTAAACACAGATAAACTACACCTTCTTGAACAACTCTATGATTTAGCACATTCGAACGATGCAACATCCAGGGTTGTGATGATACTTAAACACAGGATGCGAAAAAGGCTAAACGAGATTATGGCGTTATACGCCAATGAAATAGATAATGATGACGAGTCTGAAGAAAGTGATGACCAAAGCGATGGGTACATCTCTGATATAATACCATCCACAGAAGACTGTTAGTTTACATTGATTTCGTCTTAGTTGTAATGATGAAATATAATGAATTTAGGAATGCCAAGAACGCCAAGATATTTACCTTTATAAGATATAAGAGATTAATTCAACTATATAGATCTACAAATGAAGTGGCTGCTGAGAGAGAAGAAGGTGAAAACGCCATAATAAACAAACCATTAGTTTAATGATAAATAATAAGAATAACAGATTTACTGGAACCCTAAAATATTTTAATGAAAATGCCATAATTCAGATATGTGTAACAAGGTGTAAAACGCCATTGGTAAGTTCTAAATAATGAAAACGCCGAATAGTGATTCTAGGTTGAAGGACATACCGACGGTTTCAAAAATATTTCTCTAAAAATAAATTTGAAAATAAAACGCCAAAGAAACAAGAATAAAGAACAACATGCGATATCTGATGGACTTTTGTTTTAAAATGAATTATAACGCCATCTATTAAGCGGACTTGAACAATGACAATCGTACCCCGCATATCATTTAGCGCCCCCCTGACACGTGTTCGGCCATGATCCGTTCTCACCGTTTTCACACTTCCAATCGTTTTCTCCTGATCCCGTTTCTCTTCTCTCTCTCTCTCTATATATATATATATATATGATATATTTTTATTTTTGGGTGTTACAAGTTCACCCCTTTTAAAAAGGGTTTCGTCCCGAAACTTGTATACATACCGGAAAGAGAAAGGTATAGCCTCTTCATTTCTTATTCGGACTCCCAAGTGGAGTTTGATCCCAACTGGTGTTCCCACTTTACCTTGACTTTGTCAATATATTTGTTTCTTAAGCCTTTGACTTTTCAATCAAGGATTGCATTCGATCTTGCCACATAGTTAAGCTTAGTGTCAACTTCAATGTCGTAAGGAGACACATATGCCACTTAGTCGGCTAAATACTTCTAGAGATGTGATAAGTGGAATGTATTGTGAATACGCTTAATTCTTCCAGTAATTCCAAATAGTATGCCACCTTGCACACCCGATCAATAACCTTAAACGCCCAATTTTCCCCTCTTTCTAAAATGAATGATTCCCTTCAAAGGGGATACTTTCAACATCACTTTATCCCCTATTTGAAACTCTATGGGTCTTCATCTCTTATCCGCATATGACTTTTGTCGATCTTGAGCTATTTTTAAGTGGGCTCGTACTGCATTGATCTTTTTGTTTGTGGCTCTAACCACATCTTTGTAGGCAAGTACTCGAGGACCCACTTCACCCCTACATACCGGGGTTCGGCATTTCTACCATAAAGTAATTCATAATGGTAGCTATTATTATACGAGAATTCAAATAGCGGTAAGTACGTGTCCCAACTACCACCAAAGTCTATTATACATGCTTGGAGAATGTCTTCTAAGATTTGAATTGTCCTTTCGCTTTGCCTGTCGGTTTGTGGGTGTTAGGCAGTGCAGATCAACTACTTGGTTCCTATATGTTCTTTAAAATCTCGCCAAAAGTCTGAAGTAAACCGTGTATCCCTATCGAACACAATCGATACAGGCACCCCATGGCGTGCCACAATCTCATTTACATACACCTCCGACATCTTTTCGGATGTATAAGTTTTGCGGGTAGGAATAAAATGAGCACTTTTAATCAATCTATCTACAACCACCCAAATGGCATCAAACCTGCAAGTCGTTCTTGGTTCTTTAGTTAGTAGGTCCATGGTAATATGTTCCCATTTCCAAACAGGCATATCCAAGGGTTGGAGCGTGCTACAAGGCTTTTGATGCTCTGCTTTGACTTGTAACCAATTAAGATTTTTTCAACATATTTTGCCACATCTCTTTTCATTCTAGGCCGCCAATAATTTCGCTTCAAGTCTCCGTATATTTTTCGACATTCTTTGCCACATCTCGATTTCCACGTCAAGAATGCTTACGGACCTTAAGTTCAATGGTGCCACCACAACAATTCGAGACGTAGCCGTCAAACCAACTTCACCGCATGAAGTAACTGAAGACTTATGCAAAGACGACTTAACAATTTTCTATCTTGTCTCATCATAAAGACCACCATACCCACCAGATTGGTTGACACCAACACCTAAATGGATCGAACCGATTCTATGAATGAGTCATTTACTAGAGGAAGCAAAAGACTCCTCATAGGAGAGGATGGTGATCTCGTTTCCAAAAGGAGTCAAGCAGTCGTGGGTTTCACAAGGGGCGAAGAGTGCGAACCTTTACGCATATGCACGAAACTAGATAAACTCTCTTTGGTGGGGTGATGGAAGTAATCCCGGATCTAATCTAACCAAGGGAGCTAATCGCAGACAGCTCCCTCACACTCATCTCACCACCATCAGTGTCGTCCAAGATATTTATTAAGTCATACTCTATGGAGAACACAAACAAGTCTGTAAGAAACAGGGTGGATAGAGCAAGCAGTAGATGAAGAGACAAGTTAACCTTTTCCTTCATAACCGTAAACTAGAGCTTCTCGCGGATTCTCAGGAGCCCACAACATACTCATCCCCGCAGGCACTAAAGCTTCTTCATAAAGTTGCCACATGGTGTCAAACGGCTAGACAAAGCTTGATACAAGGGTGTGCTCTCGTATATAATCATCTTCTCTTTTCTCTTTCGTTATTTTGTCTTCAGACTTCTTGCTTCCTGAATGGCATCTCTACATGATGACGCACGTCGGATAACAAAGAACTTGTGTTTCCAGTTGTTCAAACTGTTAGGAAGATCCTTCCCATAGGGGAGCATGTTGCCCCCACGGGCGTTGAAATAATAAAAACCAGCGTTCATAGCAACATAATAAAAGACATTAATCATCGTGAACTCATATGAATTCAAAATGAGTGATAGAGGCATCCCCACCAGGCTGACTTGCGAAATGTGAATCCCGTAACGAGTCAAGATCTCGACAGTTAACTTAGTGATTGGTACTCGAAAGTTCCCTTCCTTAAAGAACATCACGTACAGACTGAAATTCCTCCTCTTTCAATTAATCATCGCCTACCAGTCGTCAAGGGCTCCTTAGATTTCTTTCCCTTCCTAGATCCTTCAAGACCGGATGCGGTAGACATGGTAATACAAGACCGAGGCGCACAAGAAAGAAAGCGATCGACAGGAGGATAGTAGGTTATATGCAAATACTTTGAAATTCTTCAATGGTTTAGTGGAGAGTAATGCAAAGGGAGAAGTCTCGAATGACATCGGTTTGGGTTTGAAACCACGTATTATATCCATCACATTTAATGCGAGGGATAATTGTGCCTTCAAGTGGGAGAAAAAGAACCAACAAGGAGACGACACATCACGCAGGAGAACTGAATCGACGATAATCGTGGGCGAGTGGGTTTCACACGCCTGCTACAGCCGAAAAGCATGTCAAATAGACAGCGCCATCACCCTGCAACGTTAGTTTCTTTCCATCCCGGAGGCGACAAACATCCTCACCTTGTCAATCAGTGGTCACCGTCAACCCCACCAACTTTTCAAAAATTTATCCACTCTGACCTCTTTTCAAACACAACTGCCACAGAAACACAAAACCACTCATTTAGTCCAGAGTTACAACCACTAAATACTTTCTCACGGAGGTAACACTAGACTAGGGGACTTGAAGGGGTATGGTCCAAACGGTGCACCCGAACATGCTCATACGCGACCATACCCCCAATTATGAGAAGTAATACATGGCAACTCATATAAACACAAGTTGTTTCACCTGTTAACGACGCACAACCAATCTAGTTATAGCTGCCCTGCCAGCACTCCTCCCAAGATGAAGGAATTGTGGAGGGGACAACAAGTACAAAAGGACAACATATGGCACCAATTAGTTGCTGCAGACGCTGCCATGAGCTTTTCACTAATGCTTGATGTCAGGACCGACAAAAGGTACACTTGGGCCATGACGTCAGGCCAATCACGTTACGCCACGTCATGTTCGTCTCTGTAGATAGCACTTGTCTTATCAATGGGACCAAATGGATATTCTCCCATTATCGCAAAATCATCCTCCTAACTCCGGCTATAAATACAGACCTTCACTTCCAGGTTAAAGATCGGCTCTCTCGTTCTCTCAGACTTAACACACACTTGTTTATTGTTCTTAGACGATACTTATTCTTACGCCGGAGGGTGGTTATAAGGAGAACCCTCACCTCTCCTCCTAGTAACGAGTCTCATAGTGTTTTGTTTTACAGCTCACTCTCCGATCAGTACCGAGGGAAGATAAGGATTAACCCATCTTGAAGAGACCATTCCTACAAGGATAAACCCTTCGGTTTAGACTTGGTGTTTCTTCAAGTCTCTTCAGTTGGGCGAATTCTTCTTCCTTCTAACTTTTATCGAAGGGCCCTTGGTAATATTAGTAATTTTCTATTACATTTCTTCATATATAATTTAGATATATTATTTTAAAAATAACGATGATGATGAATCGTGGTAGCTAAATTTATGGGATTCGGTTGTGTAACTCTTAAAGTGAGTAAATTACAATAACCGTCCTTTATGTTTCTACCAGATTGTAAAATATGTCATTTGCTTACAATAATTACAGAAAACGTACTCTATGTTTACAAACCCTTGCAAGTTATATCCTTTACCCTAAACTCTCTTAATTTATAATTAAGTTTGGTCATGTGAGGCCTATGTAAAGGCATTATTATCTTTTCCAATACCTTCTCATTTTCTCTCTATTAAAACCCCAATTATATATGTCCTTACTCTATCTCTCTCTCTAACTGCCTGACCATCCGATCACCACCATCTGCCCCCACCGTTCTCTCTCTAAACACTTTACCTCTCTCACCAATTTCTTGAAAAATCGTCTATACATTTGTGAGCAGCAAGTGTCGGACACTATCATAAGTTTGTACTCATCTTTTTGGACCATAGCCACTTATCAGGGGCATCTACCAATTCCTTTGCTTGCCTTAGAGCGAGAAGTAAGTCATTAGCTAATAAAGAACATGGCCATCTTACAACGCTGACATTCCATGTATCTTGAGGTAATTCAAGAACAATATCTTCTTCTCTATAATGTTAAGAATTTTATTTCATTCCAAATCAATGTAAGTTTATGGGTATCTTAACTAAATCTATGAAGGGTATCTTGAAACTTACTCCTTTAGTCCCTTGTATTCAGCATCTGTTATTCAGGCACGAGATTAAATTGCATCGCACTAGCAAAAACTGAAACCTTAATTTCAGTTGTATATTTCGAATCTCACCCAAATGGCCCCTCCCGCATCCACAAAGGAAGAGTAAATACCAGATGTAAGAGAGAGAATTGAGATAGTGAGAGAGAATTTATGTGTGTATGTATATATAATATTTTTTTAACAATATTAATGTATTTATAAAAAAAATTATAATTTTTAATTTAACATTTAAAGTAAAATGACCAACGTAGCCTCATGTAGGGTCCATTTGTCATACTTAACCATGAAAATTAACTGAGTTATAGTCAAAAAACATAACTTGCAAGAGTTTGTAAATATAAAGTACGTTTTCTATAATTATTGAAGGCAAAAACATAATTTGTAATTTAATATCAACATAAATAACAATTTTTGTAATTTACTTTTATATAATAAAATGTTAAATAGGGGATTGAAAACTTTTTGGCATGGAACTAAGTTGTGTCAAATCCAGGGCGACATGAAAAGAACTTGGGTCCTAATGACATCAATCAACATGAATGACTTGTTTATAATATGAAATATTATTTAAAAATGCATGATAAAAAAAATTACAACCTGCCAAAAATCATAGAAACTAAATTGATACATGTTCCACTAAACATATTTCAATCATTTATATGTAGTCAACACAATGAACACTATGATCCTGGAAGATCCTTTTGTTTTGTTTGGGATTGTTTCTTGAAGAACCATAAAAAACGAAATACAATTGACCATTTGATGATCACAATCTAAAAGTAATTATATGGAGTTTAATTAGACGCAGATGCTGTATTAATGTATTTTAATAAACTTGCATTTGATTCCGGCAAAAACCTCCAAAAAGTATCGACACAATGATTTTGTTTTTAACATATTTTTTTTAATCAAACTCGAATACACCATAAAAACAATCATTGTTTCATTTTTTTTTTCTTAGACACCCAACTTGGTATATTTTGTTACATTATTTTACTGTTTATTTAGCTCACTATATTCACATGCGACATTACACTGGAAATTAACATCAGTTTGAATATTGTTTCACAATGAAAATCTCAGGTGCATTGACATTGTTTCATATGTGTAATGTGTTAATTCACAAGCAAATTATACTATAAATTTACAGTTCTATTTCACATTTGAATGTATGCTATGTATATTGATATTTAGGTGGGATTGCACCTTGATGTAAACTCACTTTATGAACTAGTGTTAATTCACAAGTGAATTTAGCTAAAAATAAATAAATTAAAATTTATTTATGAACTAGTGATGATTCAATTATGTTTAGGGATGGTAAAATTACCCGAGTCTAACGGGTATACCCGAAACCCAACACAAATGAGATAGGTATATCTGATACTAAACGGGTATTGGGTCGGGTATGAGATTAGTTTTAAAAATTTTAGCGGGTATGGGTCGGGTACTGGATTAGGTGATACCCGAAACCACATACCCGTTTACCTGAATTATGTACTCTATCATATACCTGCATTTTATAATTTATATTTTTATTTTTTATTAACCTTTGTCTATTAGTGATTTATTTTAGTATTTTAATAATGTGAAAAATTAAATTTTCTTCTAGTATATGTATTTGATAATAATATTTATATTTTATATGTCGTGAAGTATATACATATAAGTGTATGAATATTATAAAGTTATTATTAATTTATGATATAACTTATATGTATGTGATGTACTTTTTTGTTTATAGTAGTTGTATAAAAAAATTATATAATAATTATAATCGCAAAGAAATGTATTTGAAAATTTCAAAGTATATCTTTTAACAAACTAATGGGTATACCCGATACCCGCGGGTATACCCGATATCCGACGGGTAATTACCCGAAAAATACGTAACAGGTATTGGGCCAATTATGGAATACGATTTTATAACCGGATATGTGTATGAGATTATTAATACCTAACCGAACCCGACCCATTACCATCCCTATTTATGTTATACACTACAAACCTCCCATAATACTATCTTAATTATAATAGCTACAATCGTAAACCCAAACCTAGCAAGGGAACCAATTATAACTCTAGAAGTAACTTACTGAATGAGATAGTGAATTCCATATACCAAATTTGAGAAATGATACAATCCGGTATATTATATATTTAACATTATTTGAAATTCGTTTCATTTACTATTTGTAATTTTATTAGGATTACATATGTTATCATAAAATTATGATTACATATATTATCACAAATTCTAATATAATAAATGACAAAAAAAACTATGCTCAAATAATATTAAATATGTAAAATAAATAAACAAAATTATTATTATTATAAACTATGCCCAACCTATGTGTACATATTATTTTATTTTACACATTTCTTTATTTTATGACATGATGCTGGGAGTGATAAATGCAATTTTGGTCGAGAAAAGATACAAATGAGAGTAGTCTTTGGAACGCCCCGGGGCTGGCAGATTGACACGTGTCAATAAGATTTTGACGCAATCGGCAATCCCGGGCACTTTCATAAAAAATACAAAAGAAAAACTTTTGTGTATTATTTTATTATTTCCTTTCCCACTAGGTATTAAAAATATGTTTTGTATCTTTCAAAATGATATCAGATAACTTTATGTGAACATTTGGTATTTTTTATACATGTAATATCGGTAGATAATAATTAAAAAGAAAATAACTAGTAACAAACAAAACAGTTACTATTATGTTAAGATACATAATTACATATTATTACATGTAATAACGGTGAGATAAGAGGTATAAGACCATACGTAATAGGTATTATAGGGGCGTGAATGAGATTGATAACGTCTTCAACATCGTCCTCGTGGGCGTTATAGAGGTATAAAAAGGGAAGAATATTTCTAGTATATCATCAAATGAGGAGAAAATATGGAATGTAATGTTTAAAATGGCATTAATAAGTATTAACCATTATACATTTTCTAAATGGATGTTACAGATGTGACGAAAATATCCGTTAAAAGGAATTAATCATTATAAATGGTCTAACAATATTTCATACATTTCCAAATAAATCTTTATATACAATGCAATATATAGCTGACTAAATCATCGAACTCATCAGAAACAATCAATTGAAGATTTAAACAAAATATAAAAAGTCTACATCTACTTATTTGTCAAGCAATTTGTTTGCAGATTTTTTAAATATTTTGTTAGAGATTAATGTCAAAGATATAATCTTGTAGTATCATCCGAGGCATCATCTTTCTATATTATAGTGACTTTTCTAAGAATATTCTTATTACAATTCTTGCATGCACCGTAATATCATGAGATATCTTGAGGTATGCATTTGATATTTCCACGTGACATTACCAACTAACCTATACAACATGTATATACATCTAGTTTTCATTAAATTTGAATATGTTGGTTTGAAAGTCTAAAAAAAATAGCTTACCTTAAATAAAATATTAATGGATAAACAATATAAAAAATATACGAACATTTAAGTTAAAAAATGAATCATACCTTTTATTTAATAATTTGATTTCATCAGTATCATCTGTGATGAAAAGCCTGCTAACAATGTATGCACTTGAATTTAAATAATTTTATATCAATTACCATTAAATATGAAACTGTCTATTTGAGTTACCAACAAATTTTGAGATTAATTATTACAAATCGAGAAGGAAATCATTCTATATTAGTAATTCATACTAAGTGATATATAAACATTGTTTTAAATAAATTATCTCCAATCAAATCAAAATAAAGTAAAACAATAAAGGAAAAGTTGTGTTTAATGTCGGAATATAATTAATTTTAGAAATAAGAGTTAAAAAATGGATATTTACTGTTAACTATAGTTTTAGAAATTTTGAAATTCCAGTTTTAATGCAATTTATATAAGGCGGATTGTTATAATAAATATATTAACATTAACATTTTTTTAAACTTGAATTTCTAGAAACGAAGATGAATTTTCCAAAATTAAATAACTACTTTTAAAAAGAATATATTATAGAAAAAAAAACTGTAATGTCAATTGTTGAACTTTCTCTTTTTTTAAGTAATATACAATATAAAAAATTTCTATGAACTCTTTAAAATATAATAAAGTACACCAATCTATTTTCTATGTAACATAAAGTCCTAAGTAACAAAATCTCAAATAAATACAAAAGTAATACACTAATTAATTACAATTAACTTATTTATCTCCATTATCAATAAAAGAAGAAATGAGCATTACATCACAATGCTAACATAACGGCTATGTAAGCTATATATCAATGTCAATCTTATCTCATTATTCCATCATAAATCATGTACTTTCATATTATATTTAATATTTATATTAATATTTAATAAATGGATGGTTCTTTTAATTATATGCAATCTAAACCCTAATTTACGAAAACAAATCCCCAAATATCACAGATCTCTGATTCCGTTCGAACTTAGTATATCTGACGTGTATAGATCGGTAACGAAGACGATGATGGTGGTGTTTCGGGTTGGAGAAGCGACAATGGTGGTGAGCAGTGGTAAGCTTTTGTTGATTAGGTATTTTATTATTTGAATTTGTTTTTTAAATCGGAGAAATAGTTAAGGGTTCTAAGTTCAATCCAAAATATTACCCAATTTTGAATATGTTTGTTCTTCAGTAAGTAAGGTTTGAAGAATATCAAGGTCAGTATCTTTATCTGATTCTTGATTATTATTGATAGATTTGGCAATATGATTTAATCTGTTCATTTGTGTATCGTCAGATGGTAGATTAATTTGACTTTTTAATCTAATTAGGGTTTGTTGACATCTAAAAAGGATCGTTTATGATTTCAGATGGTAGATTCATAATATGTAACAGTGTTTAATTTTGAATATGTAAAATGGATCAATGCTTTTGATGCTTTGTTTTTACGAAAAGGGTATGAAGAAACACCGGTTGAACCTAGGGATATTTGGCGATATATTAGTTACAATCGAGGGACTTCTGCATAAAAGGTTGCCTCTTCGCTCGCTCTTCAGAGTGATCTCACTCTGACTGATCTGCAAAACTAGCAACACCGTTAGTCTCGTCACGGGGAAAAGAGAGGGTTTTCTCCGTGACCACACTCCATGGGTGAGAATAAGTATTGGATGATTGCAAGTAATAAGCAAGTAAGTTGGTTCGTATGTTTCTAAATGTGATTGTGGATGGATTACCTTGTGATCCGATACTTATTTTATAGCCGAAAGTAAGTAGGCTTAGGAGATAGGCTGATGGGCCTTGGGCCCGGCCTAGACAACCAGAGATATCCGTTCTGTCCCTTTGCTCGAACATTAAATGTTCCCTGTAGGAGAATTAATGTTCTCTGTCAGGAGGTGCGCTTTGTCGGATGCTGAATGGTGCCCGTGTAAAGGCAGCTGTCTCTGGTGTCAGACCTGCCATCAGCCAAAAGTGGAAAATGTGTGATAGTCACTAGCGTAAGTATGGTTGGTACACAGTCTGGCTTCTACATACTGTTCATGCGACGCCGTCTGACGCAACCTGTCGAGCAACATTGGTCATAGCTCTGCCACCCCGTACCCTTGTATATAGTTAAAGCCTCTTTGTGCTTATCCCTTCTACGAGGCTGTCAGTGCTTTCTGGCTAACGCAGAGTTGCAGGGATAATCCTTTTGTCCGCAGGACTATGAATAGCTCTCATGTTTGTCTTGTCTTTGCAAGGTTTTGGGACTTGCAGCCAGAGGATTATTTGATCCGCGCAGGGTCAAGTAGCCTGCACGTCTAAGTCTAACTTTGCCGTTGTGCCAAGTACACAAGGTTCGTTATGTAACTTATATTGTTTGGTCTAACTTGCCGTTGCGCTGAGTGCGCAAGGCTCATTGTGTGACCTACATGTGTTGGTCGAATTCACCGTTGTGCTTAGTGCGCAAGGTTCACTGTATGACCTATTGGTGTTGGTCTAATTTACCGTTGCGCTGAATGCGCAAGGTTCATTGTATGACCTATTGGTTCCAAGGAAGGCGTACCATTGCACATTATGCAAAAGGTTATCCTTGTAGTATGTTGTTGAGGGTATGGTCCCTTACGTATGCTGGCAAGTAGGAGGAGTACTGGACTAAAAGAATTCTTGTATGCGCGCTTACTTCAACGAATAAAATTCAAGAAGGGTTGGAGGAAACGTTTGCGTGAAGAAAACTCTTCGTAATGATGATTTGAAATTTGAATCTCTGCCACGCTGACGTTGCAGGTGGGTTGGTGAGAAAAAGAGTGTCCTGGAGAGGACATTTGACAGTTGTTGCATGCTGTCAACATACCTCCTCACATTCATTAATGAATTATCAGAGAGAGTGGTGGCCACGCGCGCATGGTAATTGTCAGTGGCAACTTGCCTGCCACGCGTCTTGCGCTAATTGGTTGTTATTTCCTCGCGTGAGTCACGGTTCCCAAACACATTAATTGCTATCAGTATAAATAGTAGTAACCATCTAGGGTTTTCTTCATTCCTTCAAGTTTGTCCCTTGAAATTCTCTGCGTTTGTTCTTGAGTTTTTTGTTCTTCAAAACTTTTTTCTTTTCTTCGATTTTTATGGCGGCCAAAGGTCCGGAGATTGCTTCTTCCACAGAGGCTTCAACCTCTTTGCCGACAGTCAAGTGGAACCGCTCCACGTTTAACCGTATGGTTTTTGGCTATCAGTTCGCCAAGAGCTGGGATGCCCGGCTTCCAGCGGACGGTGAGACAGCCGCCGATGCTCCGGCTGGCTACATCCCCCTATTTCAGGATTTTTTCTCCGATGGTAACTTCCGGTTACAAAATTGTTTCTTGAAATTTTGAATTTTTACGGCTTCCACATCTCCTAGTTGAATCCAAATGGGGATGGTGCGGATAAAACATTTTGAGTTTTTGTGCTAGTCGATGGGATCCGTCCCAACCATCGACCGTTTTCGCATTTTTTACCAACTCCATTGTTTAATGGGGTTTTATTCTTTCCAACACTGTATGCAAACACGGAAAATTTTGCTCTCCCCTCCCAAGTCCTTGCACGATTAGAAGGCAAAATTTTTTTATGTGAAATCTGGTGTCATTCCCCTCCAGATGCACTTCCGGGAGGCGGAGGAGATTCCGGCGAAGACCCTTCCTATACCAGTGGTGGATCCCTGGTATACGGATTTGAAAGAGATCCGGGGAATCCAATTGTCGAAGAGGATATTGTTGGCGGTCAGGATGAGTTTGGTGTGGAAACCGACCACATGGAGAAGCTGGTTTACATAGAGGGGGATAGGAGTAAGTATTTTTACCTTGCTGTTGTATTTCTTGATTTCGCGTTGTGTGTAGGCTGACCATGTGTTTCTCTTTTGCAGGGGCGCCGCTGTTCTTGGCCGCCTTCCAGAGGGAAGGAAGGGTGTATTGAGAAGATCGGCCTGGGCCCAGAGGAGCCCACCTGGTATGCACGGGTCCTGGGGAATTTTGAACTCCCTAGGAATGCAGATATGCTGGCCCTCGCGCCTCCGACTGGTAAATCTTCATATTGTTAAGTGTTATCTTTGAAAATTACTCAACCCGGGGTTGACCCTCCCAAAGATAAGCGCATTGTGTCTGACCGTTGGAAAGATTATGTAGTAGTATCTGTGGGAGGGTCTTGTTCCTGTAGGTATGAAGAAGAACAGACCGGAGCCCGGGAGGTCGAGTCCAGCCCGGAGGAGCCTCTCAAGCGGAAGAGGCGTCCGAAGGAGGACATCTCCGCGCAGCCCTCCAAAAAGGTTGCGCGGAAGGCGATAGGGAAGAGGGGGAGTCTAGAGACGCTCAACGACAAGATTTCCCTAGGTAACCTTATAACTTGTGTTAATCACACCACGTTTTTGTATAATGTTTAGCTGACTGTTTGTCATCCCGCAGGTGGGGATGAGCTGGTTTTGTGGAATCCAGCACACCAGTCGCGCCCAAGGATACTCCAATGCCCCCGCCTGTGGGTGAAGGCGTGCAAGCGTCCAGCGCACAGGGTGGGGAGTCTGCTGCTGGGGCGGCAGAGCATGAGGTGGTGGTAATCCTTAATTAACTTAAACAAATTCACAACAATCAAACTTATGCATAAATGAAATGTCGCGACGATTGAATTTCACATTAGTATATTACACATTCCAAATATTCGAATATAGATAGGGGTGTCTCTAAGGATTGAACCCTTTCTATTCAGTGAATACATGAAGATAATATACACACAAGGTTATATACTTTTATGTTTTTTCTCGACACTATTTTTACTAGCTGTGTCCCATCCTTCAATGAACATATCAAAGTCAAGTCCTAGCTTTTTGAAGCGGCTAAACTTCATGCTCATATAGGTAGCTCTTTATTCTTGCACCTGCATATGCAATTTTTCAAAGAACTATTAAGAAGAAAGCCTTCAACCTCCTTTAACTAAGAAAGCCTGAACACATACCTTGGGATAATACGATTAATGTGTTCCAATTTCTAGATGTTAAGCTTTCCACATTGAATTCAACACCTAACGTCATATTAGGTGGGAATTGGGTATCTTAACACAAGAAATCTCATGTGGACTTTAATCCCATCCTTACAGCCGCCTTGTGCAAAAGATCTCTACATAACGCTTTGGTTAAATGGTCGGCTAAATTATGTTGAGTTCTCATAAACTCCACGGATATCACCCCATGCATGATGAGCTCACGAATCATGTTGTGTCTAACACCTAAGTGTCTAGACTTCCCGTTATACACTTTGCTATAGGCCTTAGCCAAGGTAGCAGCACTATCACATCTAACAGATATTAGTGATATAGGTTTAGGCCGCAATGGAATCTCATAAATCAAGTTTCTTAGCCACTCAGCTTCTTTGCCAGATGCGGCTAATGCTACAAACTCTGACTCCATTGTTGAATAAGTTATGCAAGTCTGTTTCTTAGATGCCCAAGATATGGCACATCCTCCAAGCAGAAAGGTCCATCCACTCGTGGAAGAATGATCTTCCTTATTGTTAATCCAGCTTGCATCCGAATAACCTTCTAAAACTAAAGGAAATCCAGTGTAAGTCAAACCATATTTCATGGTTCCTTTCAAGTACCTAAATACTCGATTCATAGCTTGCCAATGACTTGCACCTAGATTGCTAGTATACCTACTAAGCTTTCAACAGCATAAGCTATATCTGGTCTAGTGCTAATCATAGCATACATGAGAGATCCAATGGCCTTTGAATATTCAAGTTGGCTTATCGCTACACCTTCATTAGGTGAGAGCTTAGAAGCAGGATCCATTGGAGTGCTAACTGGAGAACTATCATGAAAATTAAACCTTTTCAATATCTTCTCAATATAGTGAGATTGAGAGATCGATATGCCATTGTTCTCCTTTTTAATCCTTATACCAAGGATCACTTCTGCCTCCCCCATGTCTTTCATGTCAAAACAAGATGACAAAAATTTCTTTGTTTTATCAACTTGATCTTGGTCAGTACCAAAGATTAACATGTCATCTACATATAGACAAATTATGACTCCTTTCCTAGAATCATCAAATTTGCTATATACACACTTGTCCGCTTGGTTTTATACAAAACCATTAGAAAAAACCACATCATCAAACTTTTGATGCCACTGTTTTGGTGCTTGCTTTAAGTCATACAATGACTTAACTAGCTTACACACCTTATGCTCTTTGCCAGGCATAACAAAACCCTCTGGTTATTTCATATATATTTCCTCATCCAAATAACCATTCAAGAAAGCGGTTTTCACATCCATTTGTGAATCACAAGATTGTGTATTGCAGCTAAGACAACCAACAATCTAATAGTGGATATTCTTGCTACAGGAGCATATGTATCAAAGTAATCTATTCCTTCCTTTTGTCTAAAGCCTTGAATAACCAATCGGGCTTTAAACTTGTCAATTGAACCATCTACGTTCATCTTCTTCTTGAAGATCCACTTACAACCAAGTGGTTTACAACCAGGGGGTAGGTCAGTCAATTTCCAAGTATTATTCTGCATAATAGAGTCCAACTCATCATTTATAGCTTCTTTTCAGAAAGCTACATCCCGAGATGCAATGGCTTCACTATAGGTTTTAGGATCTTCCTCAATATTGAACCAATATTGATATTGAATTTTTAACTTCATCTCTAGATCCTTCAACCAAATATAGTTGAAATTCATCACCAAGTGATTTAGCTTTTCTTGCTCTACTACTCCTCTTGAGTTCGGCAGGAGTATCAACCATTTGATCAGCCATTTGAGGGTTACTGGAGCTTGAAACCATGTCCCTAGGCTTAGGTATTGAAGAGAATCTATTTTCATCATAGTCTGCAGTTCTTGCCTCAGTTACCGTATGCACCGACATGTAGTCATTTGTCTATAACATAAAACCTGTGAGCAAATGAATGTGCAGCATACTCAATGAAAATGCAGTCTATACCTCTTTCCCCTATGTTCCTTATCTTAGGGTCATTGAGCCTTACCACAGCCCTACAGCCCCAAACTCTTAGTTTATACAACTCAGGGTGGTTTTTTTATACCAAAGCTCATAAGGGGTGGTCTTGTTCCTTTTAGTTGGAACCCTATTTAGCAAATAGCAGGCTGTCAACATAGCCTCACCCCAAAAACCTTCACTTAGGCCTGAATAGGACAACATGGTATTGACCATTTCCTTTAGAGTCCTACTCTTCCTTTACCCACACCATTTTATTCTGGTGTGTAAGGAGCTGTGGTATGGTGTATTATTCCATTCGATTGGAATATACACCGGATCAAAATACTCACCACCTCTATCCATATGTAGGGTTTTGATCAACCCACTCTAATGAAGCTCTACTTATTGTTTATAGATCTTAAACTTTTCAAGAGCTTCATCCTTAGCATGCAACAAATAAACATAACAGAATCTAGTAGCATCATCTATAAACGTTACTACATACTTTTTATTACCTAGAGATGGTGTAGCATAAAAGTCACATAGATCGTTGTGTATCAAATCTAACATTTTAGTTTCCCGACGAACATGTTGCATGAAAGGATTTTTAGTTATCTTATTCACCTTGCAAATATGGCATTTATCATTGTTTATGTTAATAGGTGGAATTAAGCTCATTTTCGACATCTCTTTTAACTCTTTTATAATGTACATGTCCTAATCTAGCATGCCACAATTATGAATCAGTCAAGTTGTTACTTCTACTAGTTGAAGCTATGCAACTCACATTACTAGTTGAAGTTATGTCATTAACAATACCAGTTGAAGCAACATAAACAAATTCATTCATAAAGGAAACATCAACATTCAACATAAACATACCATTACATAGATAGCCAAAACCTACAAAGCAACCAAGTCTTGACAAGATATACTTGTCACTTTCTAGCACTTGTTTGTAACCACAATTATTCAACACAATGCCGCTTAACAGATTCTTTGGAATTCCAGGCGCATACAAAACATTATTCAAAAGTAACGATTTTCCAGAAGTAAAAACAAGATGTACGTTCCTATTCCTTTGATTGGTTTAGTTGCAAGATTCCCCATCTTGATGATAGATCCGTCTTCGATTAGTTGAAAGTCTTTAAACCAATGAAGATCCTTGCATACATGGCTTGTTGCACCCGAATCAACCCACCAAGCAATATCATCATCCTGCACATAAAATGCTTCAGAAATTAGTGATACATAATTCTGAACCGAATTATTAAGTTGTACTAAATCCTGACCTTGCTTGCCCAGGTCCTTGGACCCGCTAGAACCAGCCTCATTCTTGTTTTTTGAACCAGATTTGTTGGCATCTTCATTAATTTACAGTCCCTTTTAAAGTGACCAACTTTACCACATTTCCAGCAAGGGAAATTCGGCTTCTTGTTTTGACCCGAATTGTTGTTCTCTTGAAACTTCCGTTTACCTTTGAACTTATTGTTTCCTTTAGATGATTCACCCGCCTCAACCATGTTCACAGATGTTCCAGCCTGTTTCTTTTCATCATTAACCAACACCTTTTCTTGTGCTCTCAAGCCTTCTTCAATTCTGAAGTGGCTTCCAAGTTCAACCAAAGTTGACTCTCCTTTCTGGTGTTTCAGAGTGTGTTTCACATCTCTCCAGGAAGGGGGTAACTTGTCAATGATGCTTGAAACCAGATGGATTCATCCATCTTCATGTCATGTTGGGCATACTGCTCCAGAATTCGCAACAGTTCATTATACTGTTCCATGACAGGTCTCGAATCAACCATCTTGTAATTATTGAAATTACTAACAAGAAACTTCTTACTAGAAGAATCTTCTGCCACATGTTTTGCTTCAAGAGTGTCCTACAGTAACTTCGCAGGTTCAACATTTTGATAAACATCAAACAGGGAATCAGACATACCATTTAGGATGTGACCAAGACAGATTTAGTTGTCGTTTTCCCACTTTGACAGCTTCCTGATTTTTCCAGATTGCCTTCCTCCAGTATCTCTGGGATTGGAGTTGTCAACACGTACACCACTTTAAGGGTTGTGAGAAGAAAGTGCATCTTCTTCTGCCATCTTCGGAAGTCCTACCCTTCGAACTTCTCCAGTTTGTCAAACTTGTTTGTCATATCCTTCATCGATCCGCTTGCCATCTTTACAAAAATAATTTGATCTTTGTTGGGGAATTTTTAGTAATCCGGATGATCAGAGAGGCGTGTAGTAACTCTCAGATCAAATTATTTCGGCGGTTCTACCGAACAATTCAATCGGATACAACTCTGATTTTTGGAGAATGAACAATTTTGTCTGGAAATTCGTATGAACCAATCTGACCAAAAGACACCCTCACGAATTTTGGAGATAATTCGCAGATAACTGCCACTTGGCAGTTATTGGCGGTTATTAGCGATTGGATTTCAAAATTCAATTTTAGTTAAATTGCCGCCTTAATTTTTATCGACCCCAGCCTGAGGCTCTGCCCCTTGGACCCCGCCAGGGGCTGCCGCCCCTGGGACCCTGCTCCCAGGAGCGTTGCCCCCGGGCCCCCGCCAAGGGGGCATTGCCCCCTTGGAATTATAACAACTCGAACAAGCGTGCACTCCCGCACCTCCTAACTTGTTCGATGTACATCATAACGCCCTTTGGTCACCAAGTTAATCCCGATTACACTAAAATATCTAACAAGACCTGCCCCTGCGCCATCATCGTTGGATGCGCCATCTGTGTGAAGTATCCACACGCAGTCATCTGCAACCGGCGTTGGGTTTTGTACAACTTCATACTCTTGCACTTTATTGTGTGGTACTTTCGCAATGAAATCGGCTCTTATCTGGCCCTTTATTCCTGGGCGTGGTTTGTACACAATGTTGTGTCCACGAAGCTCAATTGCCCATTTTGCTAGACGGCCAGATAGTTTGTACACAACGCGTGTGATGTAGATGTTAATGGTATGGAACAACGCTAAAGTTGCATAGGGCTGTTTGGATGTGTGCTTAACCCGCAATAATCAGATTTGAGTAAAAGCAATTATGGTCATGCAATTTTTATATTAGATTAAGTATTTGGGTTTGGATAAATTGATAACAAGTTTCTGATTGAAACTTATTATTGAATGACTTGTAAAATTACTTGCCAATCCATCGCTTTAATGAATTGCTTATCTGGCTATGATTCTTGAAGTTAAAATGATCACATATAAGCATCCAAACCCGAGCGCACGAGGTATAAAGTGTAGTGAGGGATTGGGAATCCCCATCGCTTTGCTTTTTCTGAATCTATCCTTTGCGTGAAGTTTGAATGTATTCAGAATGTTTACTTCATTTTCTTTTACGTGATTTGTTCATTTGTATATAATTACAATGTTTTCTTTGGAAAAAATAAAAACTAAAGGTGTTGTTTATATGTTTTGCAGAGTTGATTGTCTGTTTTAAAGCAGTGATGAGACGATTTAGTAAGTCGCTAAATTAGTCCCTTTTTATCATTTATTTGATTTAAATCTACATGTTTACAAGTGATAAATGCTTTCTTTGTGAATCTTGATTTCTATAAGTGATATGATTCATCCTCTGTGATTCTTTGAATGTTGATACTATAGATGAAGAGGACCCACTGGTTCAACCGTAGATATTGAAAGACATTTTGGGTGATCATCCTTTCACAGATATCGTCTTTGGAAACAAAAACGGGTTTCTTACTATATTAACCGCTCTGAGTCTTGCATAGGAGACCTTCATTGTTAAGCAGTTTTCTTTTCCATATGTTATCTTCATTAGATTCTTGAAGAGTATCTATAGGAAGTTTCATATGAAGAGGACAAAAATGTCAGGTCATAATTCTTAGCACAATGTATAGGGATTCGTTGTTTAATAAAATTTGGTATGTAAAATTTCTAAAAATCACCCGTATTTACACACGGGTTTTACTATTAGTACTATATAATAAAAGAAACTATTTGAGAGACACTTGTTATCATATTAGACTATGTCTTATGGATAATTATTATTTTAGTTAATCTTTTCTAATTAATTAATAGATAACCATCCTACTAAATATTATTTAGTTTAATATCTTATTGATAATTATTATTTAGTTTAATATCTTTTAATTAATTACAGATAACTCTCCTATCAAAAATTATTATTTTGTTAATTATAGATATTTGTTATTTAGTTTAAATTTAATGTATACTTCTCATTTATAATATTATTTATTTGATTGTCTATATCATATGACACATACCTACTTTTTATTTGTAATATACAAATTTACTCTTATTCTTTTCGATGATGTAATTATCTCAAATAAACTGTAAACTTTTACCATAGTATATATGATACCAGACATAAAGTCGAAAAAACATTTTGGATGGCATCAATAACTTAAGACATAATATAATTATATGTATAATATGCACTTTTTAAAAAAATAATACCAAACAAAATTACATATATAAAATCATATAATTTTACTAATAATAACAAAGTCTTAATTTTTTTTAAATAATTCAAAAAATAAATAACTAAAAACATATGACATTATAATACAGTTAACTCATTTATCATCATACAATCTCTAAACTATTCAATCATTTTTTTTTTCATCTTATATTACTAAATAAATAAAAACTAATATTAAATCTTATCCTACTTTAAATGTCAAATGGAGTACTTCGATTTTTCTAATAAAATATTATCCTTAAATTTAAATTATTAGTTTAAGATATTTTAAATAACCAAATTTTTTATCACCAAAACCAAACTTTGTATTAATATATTATTTATTTTTATTTTCATTATTAAAAAATTATTATATCAATTTTATTACATAATTTTTAAACATATTGTATATAACTTTTAATATTACTTTATATATATAACTAGACTTATTACAGGTTTTTTAAATATAATTTATATTTTGTCACTCAAATGGCTGCTTATTTGTTTCTTGAATAACATGTTTGACCACTGTATCTCCTTTTTAATAATCATCTCCGCAATAACCATATCTATCGCGTACCGTTTAACTTCTTTTTAATAATCATCTCCGCAATCACCATATATATCGCGTACCGAGTATATCCATTAGTTTTTTTTTACATATAATTTCTTATTATTTGGTATATAAAGTCATAATTATTCAATCTGTGATACACGAGGGTTTTAAAGATATAACTTTTTTTATTATTTGGAAAACAATATTACATTTATTCAATTCGTGGTTTTAAAGAAATAACTTTTCTTATTATTTGGTATATAAAATTCCATTTATTCAACCCGTACGATATGGTTCTTATAGATATAAATTTTTATTATATGATATATAAAATTACATTTATTCAACCCGTGCAATAAATAAGATTTTTAAAATATATTGTTTTATTACTAAGTATATAAAATTCATTTATTCAACCCGTGTAATACACGAGATTATAACCTAGTAGCTTATATGATAGATGTATTAATTTTAATTACAATTGACTTATAGCTTATATATGGTAAATATATTAATTAAATTTAGAGTAAAATGCAATTACATCCCTTTACTTTAAAGGCGGTGTCATCACGCATCCCTAATTGAATGAGTTAGTAACATAGGGAGATCCTCACAAGCAGGGGCGGAAGCACTCTCTGGTGTGGGTGGGCGGTCGTACCCTTTGAAAAAAAGTTTAGTGATATTTTCCGCAAAAAATTATGATCACAGATTGAAACTCAACCCAATTATGTAAACAATTTAGCTCACTAATCCCTTTATTAAAACTTGTATTCATTCTTGTAACCAAACATCAAGCCCAATACGTTAATATCATTCAAAGCCCAACCCAAATAGTAATTGAATTAAACAAAAATCAGTCCACAACCCAATCGACGATTCCAATTTCCTTCTGCCCTCCCTCTATGTTTGTTGCCACTGCCAGCGACGTGCGACGACGTTATTGGTTGAGTTTGAAAAGGATTAGAGACCAAAGTTATGATGGGGCAAGTAACATGTCGGGTGAGTTTAACGGCTTAAGAGCTCTTATTTTAAAGGAAGATGTTTCGGCTTTCTATATTCGTTGTTTTGCACACCAACTTCAACTAGTTGTTGTGGCGGTTGCACACAAACACACACCTATTTGGAGAGTATTGAAACGATAACATGTTTAACAAATGTCGTTTATGCATCTTACAAACGACAAGACATATTTCGTGAAAGCCAAAGAAGACAATTGGAAAATAATGGAATACGTGCTTTGTACCGGAAGTGGGTTGAATCAAGAAATGACACTTTCAAGGCCCGGAGATACACGTTGGAATTCCCACTAAAAAATGCTTTCACGTATGATTACTTTATATCCAAATATTATGGAAGTTCTTGGATGAATAGGAGAAACGGGTCAAACTCTTTCTTGTAGTAGAGAAGCGTACAAACTTCTAGAGGATATGAATAAAAGTACAACTTTGTATTTTACATACACTTGATGGAGCATATTCTAAACATCACACACACACATTGTCCCAATGTCTTCAAAGAAAAGAGCAAGATTTGATGAACGCGGTTAAATTGGTTTCTTTCAACAAAAACCAACTTGAAAAGTTTAGATTGTAAGGATTTAATGAGTTACTAGAGAAGGTTAACTCTTTTCGTGACATGTGTGAACTTGTTGTGAAAAATTTAGATGATGGATATATTAACCCAAGGTGGCAAAAAAGAAAGACGAACATCACAAATTGGCATTATTACAAGTGAGATTGCTTCAATACGGTTCTAGATTTGCAAACTCAAGATTTGGGAACTGTTTTAACGAGGTAACATTGGAACTACTACTTTGTATGAGTTGTTTAAGTCTGTGTGATAATTTTAGTGCATTTGACATTCCAAATATATTAAAACTAGCAGAAAAGTATCCATATAATTTCGATGAAGCCGAAAAAACAAAAAGCTTCCGCTTAAACTCGGAAACTACATTGGTTTTGTGAAAAAAGATACAAGATTTGCCAACTTGGATGGTTTGTCGAGTCTTGTAAGGTTAATGATTTCAACCAATATTCACGTAAATTTTACATTAGTATATCGTTTATTGAACCTTGCTCTCGTATTACCAGTCGCAATCGCAACCATTAAAAGATGTATTTCGGCAATGAAGAATGTGAAGACGGACTTGCTTAATCGGATTGGCGATAAGAATTTAAGTGATAGTTGTATCTGCTATATATGTCACATCCGACCCGCAACGGATAAGGTATGGGGCATGAGGGATTGCCTATAGCCTTTGACATTTATTTAAAGTTTGAATATTTATTATCATCAATATTAATTTGTGTCACATAATCAAATAATTGTTCCAAATAAAACCATACAATATTCAAAATACAAAAGATAATATAATTCTTGATAATAATTCTAAGGCACCATCATACGTGTCTTCTGAAATAGTTATCAACCTTATGTACCTGTTCCATGTGTAAAAGAAATTTGGGTTAACGATAGTTGGTGAATAGATCTTTATTTGTTTTTATTTAACTTTAAAAGTTTAGTTGCTTTATTTGATAAAAATTGTTCAACATGCAATATTAAGTGTAATAGGTGACATTAATCAAATAATCCAATAATCAACCATAACATAGGTAAATAACGTAACATGACATAACATAACATAAGTAATGAAACAATGATGCGATTCAAGCCTCGTAAGGTGAAAAACGACACTATGAAACAATGATGCGATTCAAGCCCCGAAAGGCGACAAACCAAAACTACGAAATCCATGACACAAAGTGGTAAACACGTATAGCGTTTGAATAAAACAAGTAATGCAACATACGAACAAACATGAGCATATATGACACTTAACTTGGCATATTATTGAAAAAGTATACGAAACATATGAAACGTGACACGCGAAACACCCCAAAAAGTTGAAGTGACAAAACGGAGAAAAGTAAGATCTACTCAAAGTGTGTGTTCCGTGAATCCTTAGCTAAACCGCACGAGTGTTGAAAAGAAATGATCCGAATGAAACAATTATCCTAAGTGATATGACACAAAAAAATACTTAAACAAAATACACCAAATAATAATATATAATAATACAACCTATGACTTGGGGTTTTTGTCTAACCAAAAATAGTTTATTAAAAGTAACATTTTTTTCTTAGTGAAATTTGGTAGTCCTAGCTATATTATTTAATTGCTATAATAAAACTCATAGTGATATATATATTTTAATACAATAAGATATTATAAGATGTTAAGTAATATTTTTTTGTAAAACACACATACACATATATATATACATATAGTATTTTTTAAATGATACTACCAACATATTTATTTTATATTTTTTCAAAAGTTAACTTTTATATATTTTAGTATATTTTAAATTTGACCATTTTTATGGTCAAAAGCCTTATAGATTCTAACTCACATTAATTCATAATTTTTAGAGTAACAAATTTATATATTTTTATGTTTCTAAAAAGAACCCAATTTTTTTGCAAAATTTTAAAGACATGACTTATATATCCATAATCTAGCCAAAATCATGTGACATTTTAAAAATATTATTTTGACAAAATGAGACCAATTTTTATACAAGTTTTGTTAAGTCATGATTATGATACCAGTAAAATAAGACTTATGAGACGTATGATATTGAGAATGAAAATGAGCTTATGATAAAAAATTATAGTATTGAAAAAATAACATTTACGATATTGAGAAAAATAATATTTATGATATTGAGAAAATGGATCTTATGATTTTTTTTAGAAAAACATTCTCATGATAATCATCAATAGTAAAAACTAACTATCTCAAAACGCAAACTACATCTAAATCCCAAGTGATATAAAATTGCAATAATTTAAAATAAGAACACAAAAAAATAAAGAAATGCAAGAAGAGTAATTTTAAATCTACCTCCTATTAGGAGAGGGTATAAACATAAAGATTGATCCAAGAATGAGGTAGGTTCCCTTGCTTCCTTCTTGATGATCTTAAGACACTTGATAGAGATGAAAAAAAAAAAAGATGAAAGATGGCTAGGGTTTTTGAGAGAGATGGTTTTGAAAATGATAAGGAAATGAGGTGGAATAGATTTTTAAATAGATCTTAATTGTGTTGATTAAAAAATATTATAATAAGATTGGTGCTAGTGTAAATCTCACAATTATGATGTAATTATAGATTTTTCTTTCTTTCTTTATAAAAAAACTAAATCCATCTGACTTGATTCAATTTTAATTTGTCGTTTCCTAAAATAAAACAAAAGAATTAAGAACGAAAAGAAATCTTGATGACATTGTTATTATAAGTATAATTATTTTTTCCTAAAAATAAATAAAAGAATCAATAAAGAAAAGAAAACTCGATAACATAAGTATAATTATTTTTTATACATAATTAATTCAAATGCTTAACTCGTTTTTCTCGTGAAAAATATAACGTTTTATAGAAATACAACTATGCCATTGAGTCGAGCCTATTTTTCTCTATCTGTTGACTTAAGTTTCCTAAAAATCTGAGTAGGGTTAAATTATTCTTATTCTTATTATTATTATTATTATTATATTATTATTACTACTACTACTACGGATGTTGTCGGCATAAAGTCTATTCCCTAAACAAATGAATATGACTAGCAAAAAATAAAAAATGAATTTGATTGGAGCATAATTGTGGTTGAATAATAAATATACTTAACTGACGAAACAAATATTCTTATTTAGAGTATTAATATTCAAACCTTAATATAACTATTTGAGTTATTACGTTTCGGATCCGGTTTATGAAACAAATCAGGTTTTTGTAGCATCTGTTTTTGGCAGATATTACAATCTCCCATACTTTTAGAAATTTCGTCCTGAAATTAGGAGTAAACCACTCTGTAGAATAGTGTGTAGGGTTTTTTTTGTAAACGTACATGATATCAGTTAGATTTAGTCATAACCCACGAATCTTGGGACCAGGTTGTTTAGTAAGGATGTCAGGTAACCAAGTGTTAGACACTTGTCTTAAAAATATTGAGAATATGCGCAAGCTAATGTGTAAAGTAGAGGTCAGATCTGATTGAGGTGATAGCGTAGCTGGTGAGAGCTGGATATTCAGATTAAGGAATCGCTTTTAGTGCCATAGGTGCCATCAGTGAAGAGCGTTTATAATAGTGTATGAGATAGCATGTAATAGGCGATACGAAATTTACATCGTGAAGCCCAAGAATGGCGTATCGGAAAATTGACTGCGGCTTGAGAGAAAATCATGTCCTGAGGATGACTTGTAACACGAGAAAGTTTGCAAACTGAGTCGTAACGTCAACTCATAATGCTTAAACTGAAATCCGTGTCACAATTTGGGATTTACAAGAAAAATAATCTCATAAAATGCCACAATGATAGATTTAGATGCGAAGAGGTAGAATTTGAAACACCAAAAACTCAACCAACGAGCAAAAACAATAAATTCACATAATCTATCATGATTAGTCTAACGTTGCTTTTGAAAATTTGACAAAGACACTTATATATAGGAAGTATCAGTGGCGTACCCATCATATCTATACCAAAGTTTCACCCACCTCGTTATTTGAACCATGAACGGCGACTAAAACACTACCTATACAGAACTTCTCATGACTAGTCTAACAAGTCTTTTTATAGTTTGACAAGGACACTTATATATAGGAAGTACCCGCGGTGTATCCACCATGTGCTTATCAAATTTCATCGGCTTCGTTATCCAGTTTTGATTGGTTCTATGCGACGATTGGACCTAAACCTACTAACTAAATAAACGTAACCAAAACCACAAACAAACAATACTTGAGTCTTGAACCCAAAAAGGGCGTGACTAAATAATGGCAGTATCTACATCCAATAGTCATGAGTGAAAGATATCCGTGAAATAGTAATGAGGTGAAATTGTAATCACAAGAAAATAGCAAAAACAGCTTTGTCCCTTACGGGTCAAGCCATGAAATCATAATAACATAAAAAGGCGATAATAAAAATAACATTAGGAAGAAAAGATGATAGTACAAAAAGACGGTCTTTAGTATGAGTGACAAAATAGTACGAAATGATCGTATTACCAATTGTCATTAGTGTAAAAAGGAAACAATGATAATTTTAATATGGTACTGTCGAAAACGTGACAACATCACAAGCCATCTACATTGTGAAATAGAATTTAGTAATTAAATGGAATGACGTTGGTGTGACATGTCAGTGATATAGAGTGGAGATAGTAGAAAAAGAAAAAAAACCTGATAATGTGGAAAGATTACATAGGTAGTAATGATGTTAACTACTACAAGTTAGGTGACGAGTACGAATTAAACAACCGTAGGTGTCATACGGTGGATTAGGAAAAGAACCAAATGTTCTCAGAATGGCAGTCTAGAGATTCGTCTCGGGTAATGAAAAGGTAGTAGGAAAAATTATAAGCTTTGTTAAGAACTTTTATTTATTTAAACGGTATTGTATTAACCATAGTCGTGCTAAACAAACTCATGTTTATTGTGTTTTCGTATATTTGAGTGTATTGAACACTTCACTAAGTGTGAAGTAGTAGTACTTCTATTTAGTACACATAGGACAACCCAATTTGTTTATGAAATATTTCGTTATGTTTTATGAGTAATAGAAAGTTTATTATGAACACTTTTTTATACATTCAAAAAGTATATTTGTTTATATATATATATATATATATACATATAATGTGTGTGTGTATATATATATTTATAAACAAATTTAAAATTAGAAAATTTTAATGTCTTCGAGTGCTCTTGGCTCGAATTTTGGCGATCCCTAGGCACAGGCTAACGAAAATGTTTAGGATTGTGACGTTTAGGATATTCAGTACCACCACTTGTACTGAGTAGGGTTACAACGATGTGTTTTCTTGAATTTGAATTTATTAGACGACTCTTTTTGACATATTACAAAATAGAAAAAAATCGAATCGTTAAACTTATATCCAAAAGTCATACCAACTTTTAATTAATTTAACTGTTTCGTGACGACTCAATTCAAAATGTTCTATTTAAACGCTGATGAAAGAGGTAACACATAAGGGTTACGTCGTGTTGTTGATCGCTTTTTTTTACCTGAAATGGATTGGCGTTGAATGCTCGTCTACGTGCCGTCTGATTATCTTGATTCACTACGTTGTCTCAAACTCAGGTGTTGACCATATTAACTAGTTTGATATATGCATTACCGAAATGGATTGCGTCCTCACAATAGTTACAAGCTCGATCATAAGGAACAAGTTGTAGGTTATGTTGTACGATCGGTTTATCGGTAGGTTAAGTAACTTGTTGGATACACTGTTAACTCGTAAGTTATAAGTTGACTGGACGAGTGAAGAAGTTACGAGTAGTGCATCTGATGAAGCACTAGGTTAACCATAACGCTCACAGTAAGTGAAACAACACCACAGGGAGTTGAATGAATGACGGTATCGGCAAGTGATGCACCATGGAAATGGTCTAATGATAACACTTTTCATTAGGTTGAGGATTAGGGGCAATTGGAATTTGGCGGAATTGCGATATGGCATAGTTTTGGTCGTTTTCCTGTCTATTAGGGTTGTTGTTGTCACAGGATGGTTCGGTTTTACCCTCTTTGGACTGGTTCATAGAGGCTTTGGAATTGGGCGCCCGTTGAGTATGATCGGCAATATCAGGAATACCACGGTCAGGGTTTTCCCGAATGACAACCACAATTAGAATATGTTTATGAAGAACAAACGCAAGTACGATGTGCAGCTCATAGTGCGAATGGCTAGCAGAATAAGGGATGTATCAGAAAATACACAAAATCATGAGATTTATGGTAACCCATAATTCAAGGATACGATTCGCAGGAAAATCATCATAGAACATTATTGAGTAACTAAAGTTCATCCCATTGACAAAAGACGAATTGCTATAGCCAGTGCATTGTCGACAAGGAGTGTTGATTTGATGGCGATTTTGGCACTGGTTGCCCAAAGAATCAACGCAATTAGTTTGCAAGTTTTTGTGAATAGAAACTTGTGGACACATAGTGTAAAACGATATTACAGATACGGAACTTATGTCACATAGAAATTCAAAACTTAGATACATGAATATACGAAACGTGACACGCAATTCAGCCAACAAAATCCCAATATAAAACCACATGAACCATGAAATCTAGACAAAACTTAGGATAAAACAATATTTCGAAATGAAATATTTTAAAATTTATAGGGTTGGTATATCATAGAGTTTAGTATGCCTTTCATGCGTCACTTTCGTAATCACATGGCCCCTACGATTACTGAGCTTTTGCATGGTCCACATATGTTGACTCATTGACACACACTTACCCAAAAGAAACCATAAACTAATAAATGATTCAAGTTTTAGGGTGATATGAAACAATGTTGGAGAGCACCCATGACTTAACACAGGTACTTTTGACTTATCAAAGTGTTGTTGGTTTTCATAACGTTTGGTATGACATGCTTTGTCCTAATGGTGTTGGCACTCTTATCGATGGTCCCAGGTAGGCAAACTGGTCCTTAATGGATTTGTACGAATTGCCGACCTAGACAAGGCGTCCCGACTACCGGTACCTAACCCTTCAAGTTAGTACATGTCCTCCACGTGAACCCACTTTGACCAGATATGAAACTCAAATAAAACTCGAAACTAGAATTGAAATAAATGAAATCCAAACAATATTGAAACGAAATAATGAAATCAAAATAACTTTGCATATATAGATATGTGGCTAGTAAATTAAGAGATATAATATTTATATATTATATAGTGTGTGAACGCAACAAGAATAAAAAAGGAATATACTTTAGATAAATACTAATATAACACAATGTTCATGTAAGGCACATTTAACACATAACAATTAAATAAGTGATCTTGTGCATGTGTACTTTAAATACTCATAAACTATAAACAATTAAACAAGTAAGCACATAAGTACCTAAAAGAAAAACTATAGTCTAAGTCTAGGGTCTAATAACCTATCTTAATTCCTGTAATCACCAGTTCTCTAATAACCTATCTTAATTCCTGTAATCACCAGTTCTGATACCAATCTGTCACACCCAACCCGCAGCGGATATGGTACGGGGCATGAGAGATTGCCTATAGCTTTGACATTTATTTAAAGTTTGAATATCTATTATCATTAATATTAATTTATGTCACGTAATCAAATAATTGTTCCAGATAAAACCATACAATATTCAGAATACAAAAGATAACATAATTCTTGATTTACTTATTCTAAGGCACAATCCTATGTGTCTTCTCAAATAGCTATCAACCTTATGTACCTGTTTGATGTGTAAAAGAAATTTGGGTCAACAATAGTTAGTGAATAGATCTTTATTTGTTTTTATTTAACTTAAAAGTTTAGTTGATGTATTTGATAAAAATTGTTCAACATGCAATATTAAGTGTAATAGGTGACATCAATCAAATAATCCAATAATCAACCATAACATAGGTAAATGTAACATGACATAACGTAACATAAGTAATAAAACAATGATGCGATTCAAGCATGTGTACTTTAAATACTCATAAGCTATAAACTATTAAACAAGTAAGCACAAAAGTACCTAAAAGAAAAACTATAGTCTAAGTCTAGGGTCTAATAACCTATCTTAATTCCCTATAGTCACCGGCTCTGATACCAATCTTCACACCCGACCCGCAGCGGATAAGGTACGAGGCATGAGGGATTGCCTATAGCCTTTGACATTTATTTAAAGTTTGAATATTTATTATCATCAATATTAATTTGTGTCACATAATCAAATAATTGTTCCAAATAAAATCATACAATATTCAGAATACAAAAGATAATATAATTCTTGATTTAATTATTCTAAGGCACAATCCTACGCGTCTTCTCAAATAGCTATCAACCTTATTTACATGTTCCATGTGTAAAAGAAATTTGGGTCAACAATAGTTGGTGAATAGATCTTTATTTGTTTTTATTTAACTTTAAAAGTTTAGTTGATTTATTTGATAAAAAATGTTCAACATGCAATATTAAGTGTAACAGGTGACATCAATCAAATAATCCAATAATCAACCATAACATAGGTAAATGTAACATGACATAACGTAACATAAGTAATAAAACAATGATGCGATTCAAGCATGTGTACTTTAAATACTCATAAGCTATAAACTATTAAACAAGTAAGCACAAAAGTACCTAAAAGAAAAACTATAGTCTAAGTCTAGGGTCTAATAACCTATCTTAATTCCCTATAGTCACCGGCTCTGATACCAATCTTCACACCCGACCCGCAGCGGATAAGGTACGAGGCATGAGGGATTGCCTATAGCCTTTGACATTTATTTAAAGTTTGAATATTTATTATCATCAATATTAATTTGTGTCACATAATCAAATAATTGTTCCAAATAAAATCATACAATATTCAGAATACAAAAGATAATATAATTCTTGATTTAATTATTCTAAGGCACAATCCTACGCGTCTTCTCAAATAGCTATCAACCTTATTTACATGTTCCATGTGTAAAAGAAATTTGGGTCAACAATAGTTGGTGAATAGATCTTTATTTGTTTTTATTTAACTTTAAAAGTTTAGTTGATTTATTTGATAAAAAATGTTCAACATGCAATATTAAGTGTAACAGGTGACATCAATCAAATAATCCAATAATCAACCATAACATAGGTAAATAATGTAACATGACATAACATAACGTAACATAAGTAATGAAACAATGATGCGATTCAAGCCTCGTAAGGCGAAAAGCGACACTATGAAACAGTGATAGGATTCAAGCCCCGAAAGGCGAAACGCGAAACTACGAAACTCATGACACAAAGTGTAACATTCGTGTAAAACGGGTTCCAAAAACCTGCTCCTTTGAGAATCAAGTTTTAATTTAAAAAGTTTGTTGCGTATTTATTTATGTTGCTTAATTTATGTTATTATTCAATAAATAGTACATAATAAAAATAAGTAAATTAATTAAACCTTGAAATAATAATAATAAAAATAATGAAATAAATAAACAGAGGGAACCGGGAGTCGAACCCGGGTCACCCACAACTTCACACACTCAAAGCACCACTGAACCACACACACTTGTTGTGTAATATTGGAAATAAATGAAACTTAAATAAAAACTCGCGTGTCACCTGCTTGAACAAAAACTGAAACCGCTAAACTAATTCAAAAATAATCATCATTAACAGTTTTGATTCGCAATTGATTGACTGTAACCGATGTTAAACATCAGTTATAACCGAAATCAAAACTTAATTTGATTCAAAAACTAACCGAAATCCATGATTGAATTGAAAAAAAAACCAAAATGGTTGTTGAAACTGAAATCAATGATTAACTGAGTTTAACCCTATAAATACCCAAACATTCACCTTAATCAACTTATCCAGAAATCTTCCAAACCCTCTAGTTTCTTTGATTCTTTTCTGTGTCAAAACGACATCGACGGAAATCTTTGCACACGCCGGAACTTATCACCGGAAAACCGGAATTTCGATACTAATTGGTATAACCCTCTAAACTCTTTTCATATCTGTTATTTATTGTATTTTAGATTTCAAACAAGTACCCAAAATTTTTGAAAACCAACTTCAGTCGAGTTTAAGTCTAGGTTTAAGTTGGTGATGATGAAGAAGTTTTTAAAGAGTTTATAAATATAATTAAAAATGGAATTTTAATCGGGTTAGACACACAGTCCAGTGGTGGACTGTGTGCATTTTAACTAAAAGGTCATGAGTTCGAGTCGTGTGCATGATGCCGAATTCCTTATATAAAACAAGCATTTTTATAACTTATATATAAAACAATTCAGATAATATATAAATACAATTAAAATCCTTAGATCTCCGGGTTAGACACCCAGCCTAGTTGTAGGGCTGGGTGTAGAATGGGGCATAGGTCACGGGTTCGAGGCAGACTTTGAGCGCCGGTTCAAAGGTTTTTAAAATCTTTTTAAATAAATGAATTTCAGAAATTACCTAATTAGTATATAAGAATAGTAAAATCAGGGATTATTTCGGGTTAGACACGTAGCACAATTGGTAGAGCTGCGTGCACGTATACAGGAGGTCACGAGTTCGAATCTCACACGATGCTAATAATTAACACAATCAAACCGTTGACCGGTCAACCCTGTTAAGGGTATAATTTTTTATTTCCATTTTTCTTTATTTTTTACCTAAAAATTAATTAAAAATACTTAAAAATAAGATTTTAAAGCCTAAAAATTTGTATTAATTACCACAAAAATAACCCAAAAATCTAACAAAAAACATTAATTAAAATATTAACTTTTATTTATTTATCGTATGATTTTGTTACTATTTAGGTTAGTTTCCTTCGTCGGTTAAATCCTAAATTCGTGTGCGTTTGTCATCAATCCAAGGAAACGTACCCAATGTAAGTGAATCCTTTCAAATTCCCCTTATGATTCATGTTTTGGGGTGTATCATATGTCGTCGCATATTTTATTTATTCAAACAACTTGTGCTAACACCATTATGTGATCTAAAGTGTATATTTTTGTCGTTGATGTTATACGTGGTTACATTATGTCATTTCAGGGCAAATCATGCATACAAGGCCAATCAGTTCCTCGTTGGATACGAGTTTAGCATCGCGTGCCTCATTAGATCGGCTCCGTTTGATTGAGCCTTGATCTCATAGTTCATCATTTATCATGCAAGTGTACATAATTGATATTATGTGGTTTGTTTATGTATATACACATATGCTCATATATGGTTTTTGCACAATCTTTTAAATAAATTAATGTAATGGAATTGTTTAAATGTTTAATTTAGATTCACTCGCCAACTTTTATTGACCCAAACTTTTATTTTACGCATGATACAGGTGGACAGGCTGAGGAGAGGAACACTTAGGATTGGCCTTAGAAGATGAAATAAAATACATCATGTTTAGAACAATATTTCTTGTGCTTGTATGTTTCTTGTGTTTGGATATTTTCTCTAAAATATCAAGTAATAAATACGAAACTTAATCATAGTAAATGTCATGAGCTTTGATGATAACCCAATTATGCCCCGACTTCTATTTCCGCTCGGGTCAGGTTGCGACAGATTGGTATCAGAGCTCTGACTATAGGGATATAGGATAGGTTATTAGACCCTTAGAGCCTATACTATAGTTGATTAGATTTTAAATACTTGTGTGTTACATGCAAACTCATGATGTTTATTTGTTTCATATTTGTTTCACACACAAATGCATGCAAGCACTTTCACTACTACATGTTATAGTATGATATTTATTGTGGCTTACACATATTCCTAACATATCATGTTTATGCAAACACACACAACACAAATTCACAAATTTTCATGATTTCTTTCTCAAGGATTTTGTAATGTTTTCATGTTTTCAATCAAATCAAAGTGAGTTCTATGACGGGCATGTAGTAACTGGAAGGGTACGAGTACCGGTAGTCAAGACGTCCTTACTAGGATTGGCATTCGTATAAATCAAATATAATGGACAGTTTGCCTACCTGGGGACTAACGATGAGAGTACGAAGGACCTATTAGGCCAAAGCATGCCACACCAAATGTCGTGTGAACTAACCCCACTTTGAGTTGCCATTGTGTCTACACCTAGACACTCTCCGACCTCATATCTCGCAATCATGTTTTACGATTTTTACTCGGGTGATGCGAGCATTAACAGGCCAAAACCAATGTGAACCCTACAAAGCCCAGTAGTCATGGGGGCCCACATGACTACCTAGGCCGAAGTATAGGAGACATTTGGGGCCCAAACTAAGCAAAGCCCAAGACGTCCTATGGATGTAGTGAATTTATTTTCTCAATTATTTTGTGAATGTTGTTTTCTCTTTTTACGACACATGACACCTCAAAACGTTCAACTCATAATCTCGCTACGTATTTCCTTTAGATGTCTGCTAGACACTCTCGAGGTGGTAGAAGGTCAGGAAGATCTGGCGAGCGCATGGCCGCTCAAATAGCCCAACAGATGCTTGCCGTACTTCCCGACATCGTCGTACAAGTTCAACAAGCTCTTGCCGCCAATCCCATCAACCCCACCAATCAAGAAGGTCAAAATGTCGCCAACCCTCCCCCTAACACCACCAAATGCACCTACAAGCATTTCAAATCCTGCGATCCTCCAAAATACGAGGGGACTGAAGGTGTCACCGCTCTCCTCCGTTGGTTTGAGGAGATGGAAAACACTTTTCTCAATTGTGATTGTCCCGATTATCGCAAGGTGCGATATTCTACTGGTCGTTTGTACGGGGTAGCACTCACATGGTGGAAAACAGAGAAGGACAAGCGAGGTGCTGAAGCTGCTATGGCCTTAACTTAGGAATAGTTGAGGGAAGCTCATGACAAGACGCTTCTGTCCAGAGCGAATCAAGAAATTGGAGGATGAGTTCTATACTTTGAAACAAAAGGAGGGAGACCACACAACATACAATAAGAGATTTCTCGAATTGAATCAGATGGTCCCCAACTTGTTCACTCCGCTCTATCGTTTAATTGAGCATTACATTCGAGGTCTTCCCTCGAAAATTCAAGATTCTGTGTTGAGTACTACACCTGCAACCCTCGAAGCTGCAATGGAGCTGGTTACTGAGCTCACAGAAAATTGCATCCGAAATGGCGATTTTAAAGATGAGAAGAAGAAATATAGGACACTTGTTGAAACCCTAACCCCAATTCAAATAGGTTCGTCTTCTAAGTTTGCTGGTAAAAGGAAACGCAATGAGAAGAACTTTGTTGTTACCCAAACTAATCCCCCTATCGATGTTGCCCCAATCACACAAGTCGCTCCTCCTGCCGCCCCATTCAGGAAACCCTATACCCGCTGAAACCCTAACCCCAATTCAAACAAGCTCTCACCCAAAATGCAACTGATGCCAAAATACAAAAATCGTTGTAAAAACAATCATGATAATGATGTGATGTGTGCTTTCATTGGTATGATATGTTATGAGAATATGATTCATGATAGGCATTATATACTAATATGTACTTATGAACATGCTTGCATAACATGAATGTAACATTAAACATAAAACATCATCATGAATTTTGCATGTAACACACAAAAATCTTAAAAATTTCTAATCAACTATAGTATAGGCTCTAAGGGTCTAATAACCTATCTTATATCCCTATAGTCATGGCTCTGATACCAATCTGTCACACCCCGACCCGCAGCGGAATAAGAGTCGGGGCATAATTGGGTTATCACCAAAGCTCATGATATTTACTAATATGTTTCATATTTATTAAAGTCAAAATTACATTCTCAATAATCCAAACATGTCCATACAAATACAAAGAAAAATAACCAACTAAACAATCCAAGCTCTAAACCAGTTTATTCTTCTAGGCCAATCCTATGTGTTTCTTGCTGCAGCTGGTTCACCTGTATCATGTGTAAAAATGGGGTTTTTTGGGTCAACATAAATTGGTGAGTGAACCTTGTTAGATAAACATTTATTATTGATTTTCTTGTTATTTTATCAAGGAAAAATTGTGCAATAATCATAAGTGAGCAAATGTAAATAATCAAACAGTAGCAATAACAACCACAAACTATAACATACAATAACATACAATAACAAAAATGGGGAACGAACGGCCTATGATAAATGTATGTACTGAAAATGATAAATGTCTGTGCGATCAAGGCTCAATCAAACGGAGCCGATCGTATTGCATGTACTGGAAATGATAAATGTCTGTGCGATCAAGGCTCAATCAAACGGAGCCGATCGTATGTTGGCACGCCAGGTTCACGCTCATAATGTAATGGGAACATGCTCAACGCTCATAATGTAATGGGGAGCGGCGGCCTATGAAATTGCATGTACTAAAAATAATAAATTAAATCTAAACAATAACCACACAAATGTTGAAACAAGCTGAATACACATTTGTTCATGATATGATGTATGCACAATGATTTAAATATAATAAATGGTAAGACACATGATACACCCCAAAAACGTGATTAAAATGGGGAATTTGTAGAGATTCACTCACATTGGGTGCGTTTGGTTGAAGATGATGAGGTGCGCACGAGTTTGAAGGATTGAACAACGAGTATTAACTAACCTAGATAATAACGGAAGATATAGTAAATGAGTGGATTTTATTAATAATTTTAATAGGATTTTTAGATGTATTTTTGTGAGTTTAAGGGCTATTTCCTATCTTTAAAAACATTATTTTTAAGTATTTTTAATTGATTTTTAAATTAAATTAAATAAATAAAAATATAAAAATATGTTGACTTTTGCGTTGACCGTTGACTATTGACTTTGACTTGTTGACCGGTTTTATTGTATAACTGTATGCGCCGGGTGAGGCTCGAACCCGAGACCTCCCGTTCGCGTGCACGCAGCTCTACCAACTGAGCTACGTGTCTAACCTTGAAATAATTTTGTTTTTAATTATATTTATATACTAACTCAGTTTATTCAAAATTCTTTTATTTTCAAAAATGTTTTAAATCATCGAACCGGTGTAGTCAACAGGTCTCGATCCCGGGACCTTTGACTTAATGTTACACACAGTCCACCGCTGGACTGTGTGTCTAACTTGGTTAATATATAGATTTTTATTATACTTAACATCTAACGGCGACAAGGATCCGGTTCAGTTAGAAAAACAAAACATTTTTATTACAGAGCATACGTGTGTCAAGGATCGAACTCGCGGCGTGTGATATGTATGTGCACACAGTCCACCGCTGGACTGTGTGTCTAACCCGAGATAATATCCAGATTTTATTAAACTTATAATCAAACTATCATCGTCTTCTTCGTTACAAAATTACAGTCTGCGATTACACTATTGTATCTTGTTTAATTCGATTGACAAACATTCAACAGACTAATATGAAATGGCAGAGACGATATTTAGAAGTAAACATACCGGAGAACGATTTATCTCAATATTCCGGCAACGTCGGCTCTGTTTTTATGAACTTCAACTGAGCGGACAAATTAACAGTTTTGATTAGCTAATTGTGGAATTGAAGTACTAAACAAGAGTTAACAGAAGGTTTGAATGTCTATACCGTTTTACTGCGGAAGATAAGAATTTTCAGAGGTTTTCCGGCGAGAGGGAATTATCCGATATCGTCGTCTGAAATTGATTCCGATTGAAGGGTTTGAGTTAGTAACAGCTTAACAACTGATAGACAACGAAAGAATTTAGAGACTCACTGATTTGGTGGAAAATACGGTTTTCCGGCGAAAGTCCGGCGAGTCCAAATAGCTTCTCCGGCGAACTGAAAGTTGTGCGAAAATGCAATTGGAGGTTTGCAGAGTGTGTCTGAGTCGCGAGAGGGTCTTTGATTGAAGTAATTCCGGAATTGAAAGTTTTCGGTTATTAAAACCGATCCATTCTTGAATTTAAGTTTATTCAAAGCAAACTTGATTGAAGGTGTCGGTGCATCGGTTAAACTCAGTAAACCGCGATCGAATCAAACGTCTTTGAACGTTTGGTGACCGATTTCGGTTACAGTTAGCCTAATCAGGTCGCTTCATTAATGACTATAAGATTTATTTGTTTCCTAGAGTTGACAGAAAACAACAAGTGGCGGAGTGGTTATGTGTGTGTGTGTGTTAAGTCTTTGGAGTTCTTTCCGGCTGACCCGGGTTCGAGTCCCGGCAGCCTCATTTTCTTTTTAATTATTTTATTTTTACTTTTTATCAATTATAACTTTTATAGTTTAGTTTGTTTATTAATTATGCATCATAAAAAAATTAAAATGGACATAAATACGCAACGAGACATTTATAACTTGATATTCGATTACAAACAGAGCGGGTTTGGAAAACCCGTTTTTTGACAAATGTTACAATGGTGAACCTATTACGTTAGACTCAATTATTCGAGATTGCACTCTCACCGTCAATGATCATGACTTTCCAATTGATCTCATCCCTTTGAAGTTGGGTAGTTTCGACGTCATCATTGGTATGGACTGGCTTAGCCAACATCACGCAGAAGTTGTTTGTTACGAGAAGTTTATTCGAATTCCTCTCGCTGACGGTCAAACTTTACGTATTTTTGGTGAAACCTCCTCCAAAGGGCTCAAATTGATGTCATGCCTCCAAGCTCGAAGATACCTTCGCAATGACTATATCGCATTTTTAGCTCACATCGTCAAAAAAGAAGACAAGGAAAAGAAGCTCGAAGACATCCCAATCGTTAAAGAATTTCCTCAAGTATTCCCCGATGACGTTTCAGGACTTCCTCCTGTGCGAGAAGTTGAATTCCGAATCGATCTTGTACCTGGTGCTACACCAGTAGCAAAATATCCATATCGGTTAGCCCCATCTGAGATGCAAGAGTTAGCTAGTCAGCTGCAAGAGTTGACTAACAAGGGATTTATACTGCCCTAGCTCATCACCTTGGGGTGCGCCGGTTCTATTCGTAAAGAAGGACGGAACCTTCCGAATGTGTATCAACTATAGAGAGCTCAGCAAGCTGACCATCAAGAATCGTTATCCTCTACCTCGTATTGATGATCTTCTAGATCAACTTCAAGGTGCCACCTATTTTTCAAAAATCGATCTTCGTTCTGGTTATCATCAACTTAGTGTACGTGAAGAAGACATTCCAAGGACTGCTTTTCGAACTCGTTATGGCCACTATGAATTCATGGTTATGCCATTTGGGGTGACCAATGCTCATGCGGTTTTCATGGATTTGATGAATAGGGTGTGTAAACCCTACGTCGATCGTTTTGTGATAGTCTTCATTGATGATATTCTTATCTATTCTAAGACCAAATCCGATCATGAGCGACATCTTTGACTTATCCTAACACTTTTGAGGACCGAAAGGCTTATGCTAAGTTCTCGAAGTGTGAGTTTTGGATAAAAGAGGTACAATTTCTTGGTAATGTCGTTAATGACAAAGGGATTCATGTCGACCCTGCAAAGATCAAAGCGGTACAAGAATGACAAGCGCCACGCACTCCTACTGAAGTTAGGTCATTTCTTGGTCTAGATGGTTATTATCGACGTTTCATCGCAAATTTTTCTCGTATCGCCGTACCACTCACAGCCTTGACTCACAAGGGTAAACCCTTCATTTGGGGAGCCAAGCAAGAAGAGGCTTTCCAAGATTTGAAGCAAAAACTTTGTGATGCACCTATCCTTACACTTCCTGATGGTTGCGAAGACTTTGTGGTTTATTGTGACGGGTCAAGGCAGGGTTTTGGTTGCGTTCTAATGCAAAGAGGAAAGGTGATAGCCTATGCTTCAAGGCAACTCAAAGTGCATGAAAAGAACTATACCACTCACGACCTAGAACTTAGAGCAGTCGTGTTCGTTCTAAAGATATGGAGACACTATCGTATGGTACCAAGTGTGAAATTTACACTGACCACAAGAGCCTTCAACATATCTTCAATCAAAAAGAGTTGAACATGAGGCAACGCCGATGGGTCGAGCTCTTGAATGATTACAATTGTGAAATTCGATATCATCCTTGCAAAGCCAATGTTGTAGCTGATGCTCTTAGTCGAAAAGAGTATGTGAACTCCATCCATCTTTTGTGTTCTCAAATTTTAACCGATCTCCGATCGAGCAGCTCAACATACTTCCGTCACGGAAAATGATGTGCGAGATGAATTGTCTTGTGGAGCTGAACTCAAGATAGAAACCAAGTCTGATGGTATCCTTTATTATCTAAATCGTATTTGGATACCTGATCGCGATAATCTTCGTACTTTTCTTATGAATGAGGCTCACAAAACACGATACTCTATACATCCAGGTGCTGATAAGATGTATCAAGATCTGCGATACTCATACTGGTGGCCTGGCATGAAGAAATATATCGTTATATTTGTTTCCAAGTGCCTTACATGTTCTAAGGTAAAAGCGGAACATCAAAGACCTTCAGGACTACTTGTCCAACCTGAAATACCTGTCTGGAAGTGGGAAAATATAACCATGGATTTTATTACCGGGTTACCTCGCACCTCCAGTGGGTATGACATAATCTGGGTTATCATTGATCGTCTCACTAAATCAGCTCATTTCATCCCAATCAGTGAAGACTACTAGAATGAAAAGTTAGCTTGTATTTATATTGATGAAATTGTAAGCCGTCATGGTGTGCCTTTAAGTATCATTTCAGATCGAGACGACCATTTTAGTTCACGAACATGGCAAGCCGTACAATCAGCTTTGGGTACTCGTTTAGATCTCAGCACTGCTTTTCACCCTCAAACTGATGGTCAATCTGAGCGCACCATACATGTAAAATTCGTGTAAAACGGTTTCCAAAACCCGCTCCGTTTGAGAATCGTGTTTATAAGAAATTCGTTTATTTTAGTGTGTTACTTAATTATATTACTTATGGTTAAAATAATAATAAATAAGGGAATAAATCATTAAACCTAAGATAATAAAAAAAATTAAAAAAAATAAAATGAACAAAAGGGTAGCCGGGATTCGAACCCGGATCCCCCACAAAGTTCACACACCTTACACACCGCTGAGCTACACACACTAGATGTGATGAAACTAAATTAAATAAATTTAATATACAAACAAGTTCAAAATCTGCAACTTCAATGTCTGAAATCAGTAACCGCTCATTTCTTAATCAAAATCAAATCTTTGATCTCGGTTGTTAAGAACCGGAAGTAACTGTTACCAAACAAACAGTTATAATTGCGAAATCAAGATCGAATTAACTTGAAACCGTTTCAAAATCAAAAATTTCAAATCTTGAAACCGAAAATCCTTCAATCATTGAGCCTATAAATTCAACCTTAATCGTCTGAATGAACTCGCTCATTTCAAAAGGAAAATTCTGTTCATTTCTCTGCTTGAACCACCTTCGCCGGAAAACGTCTACACTCGCCGGAAGCGTTACCGGAAAACCGATCTGTTACTTCAAATCGGTATAATTCTTTAAATTATGTATGTGTTAGTTCGATTCAATCAATCAAAATTGTTTAAAACAAATGATAACAGTCGGGTTATATTTTGGGCTTTGGGTTAATGAAGAAGATGAAGTATTATGGTGTATAACAAATATAATAAAAACTGGGTTTATAACCGGGTTAGACACACATACCAGTGGTGGACTGTGTGCAAACATAGAGACACACGTCCCGGGTTCAAGCCATCACTATTACCGGTTTGCTAAGATAAAATCCTTTTTTTCTCAACTTAACCATGTTGTTGAATAAGTTAATAAGTATATTATAATTCTTATATTAAATGGGTTAGACACCCAGCCCAGTTGGTTGGGCCGGGTGCAAGGCAAGTTGATGGTTGCGGGTTCGAAGCGGTTATGTGCACCGGTTCAACAGATTTTAAAACCTTTTTAAAATAAATAATTTCTGAAATATTCTAATTAGTATATAAGAATAATTAAAATCAAAGATCTTTCCGGTTAGACATGTAGCTCAGTTGGTAGAGCTGCGTGCACGTATACGGGAGGTCACGAGTTCGAACCTCACACGCTGCCAATAATAAACGAATCCGGGCGGTTGTTGACCGTCAACCCTGAAAAAGGGTAATTTTTTAATACTTGAAAACCTTTTTATTTTCACTAAAAATTAATTAAAAATACTTAAAAATAAGGTTTTAAAGCTTAAAAATTTGTATGAAATACCATAAAAATAACCTAAAAATCTAATAAAAAGCATTAATTAAAATATTAACTTTTATTTATTTATCGAATTATTGCGTTATTATTTAGGTTAGTTTCCTTCGTGGTTAAATCTTAAATTCGTGCGCGTTCATCATCAATCCATGGAAACGCACCCATTGTGAGTGAATCCTTACAAATTCCCCTTTTTAATCATGTTTTGGGGTGTATCATGTGTCGTGTACATATTTTATTTATTCAAACACTTGTGCTAACACCATTATGTGATCTTATGTGTATATTTTTTGTTGTGGTTGTTTATGGGGTTACATTATGACATTTCAGTGCAAATCATTCATATAAGGCTCATCAGTTCCTCGTTGGATACGAGTTGAGCATCGCGTGCCTCATTAGATCAGCTCCGTTTGATTGAGCCTTGATCTCAAAGTTCATCATTCATCATGCATGTGTACATTCTTGATATTATGTGGTTTGTGGTTTGTTTGTTAATATATTCATATACATATGCTCATACATGGTCTTTGCACAATCTTTTAAATTAATCAATGTAATTAAATTGTTTAAATGTTTAATCTAGATTCACTCGTCAACTTTTGTTGACCCAAACCTTTGTTTTTACACATGATACAGGTGGACAGGCTGAGGAGAGGAACACTTAGGATTGGCCTTAGAAGATGAATAAAATACTTCATGTTTAGAACAATATTTCTGATGTTTGAATGTTTTATTTCTGTTTGGACATATCTTTTAAATTTCAAATAATAAATATGAAACTTAATAATAGTAAATGTTATGAGCTTTGATGATAACCCAATTATGCCCTGACTTCTATTTCCGCTGCGGGTCAGGGTGTGAAAGATTGGTATCAGATGTCTGACTACAGGGATATAGGATAGGTTATTAGACCCTTAGATACTATACTATAGTTGATTAGATTTTAAAAGCTTGTGTGTTACATGCAAACTCATGATGTTTATTTGTTTCACACACAAATGCATGCAAGCACTTTCACTACTACATGTTATTGTATCATATTTATTATGGCTTACATATATTCCTAACATATCATGTTTATGCAAACACACACAACACAAATTCACAAATTTTCATGATTTATTTCTCAAGGATTTTGTAATGTTTTCATGTTTTCAATCAAATCAAAGTGAGTTCTACGATGGGCATGTAGTAACTGGAAGGGTACGGGTACCGGTAGTCAAGACGTCCTGTCTAGGATTGGCATTCGTATAAATCAAATATAATGGACCAGTTTGCCTACCTGGGGACTAACGATGAGAGTACGAAGGACCTATTAGGCCAAAGCATGCCACACCAAATGTCGTGTGAACTAACCCCACTTTGAGTTGTCATTGTGTCTACACCCAGACACTCTCCGACCTCATATCTCGCAATCATGTTTTACGATTTTCATTCGGGTGATGCGAGCATTAACATGCCAAAACCAATGTGAACCCTACAAAGCCCAGTAGTCATGAGGGCCCACATGACTACCTAGGCCGAAGTATAGGAGACATTTGGGGCCCAAATTGAGCAAAGCCCAAGTCGTCGTATGGATGTAGTGAATTTATTTTCTCAATTATTTTGTGAATGTTGTTTTCTCTTTTTACGACACATGACACCTAAAAACGTTCAACTCATAATCTCGCTACGTATTTCCCTTAGATGTCTGCTAGACACTCTCGAGGTGGTAGAAGGTCAGGAAGATCTGGCGAGCGCATGGCCGCTCAAATAGCCCAACAGATGGTTGCCGTACTTCCCAACATCGTCGTACAAGTTCAACAAGCTCTTTCCGCCAATCCCATCAACCCCACCAATCAAGAAGGTCAAAATATGGCCAACCCTCCCCCTAACACCACCAAATGCACCTACAAGCATTTCAAATCCTGCGATCCTCCAAATACGAGGGGACTGAAGGTGTCACCGCTCACCTCTGTTGGTTTGAGGAGATGGAAAGCACTTTTCTCAATTGCGATTGTCCTGATGATCGTAAGGTGCGATATGCTACCAGTCGTTTGTATGGGGTAGCACTCACATGGTAGAACACAGAGAAGGACAAGCGAGGTGCTGAAGCTGCTATGGCCTTAACTTGGGAAGATTTGAGGGAGCTCATGACAAGACGCTTCTGTCCAAGAAGCGAAATCAAGAAATTGGAGGATGAGTTCTACTCTTTGAAACAAAAGGAGGGAGAACACACAATATACAATAAGAGATTTCTCAAATTGAATCAGATGGTCCCCAACTTGTTCACTCCGCTCTATCGTTTTATTGAGCATTACGTTCGAGGTCTTCCCTCGAAAATTCAAGATTCTGTATTGAGTACTACACCTACAACCTTCGAAGCTGCAATGGAGCTAGCTACTAAGCTCACGGAAAATCGCATCCGAAATGGCGATTTTAAAGATGAGAAGAAGAAAGATAACACACTTGCTGAAACCCCAACCCCAACCCAAACAGGTTCGTCTTCTAAGTTTGCTGGTTAAAGGAAACGCAATGAGAAGAACTTTGTTGTTACCCAAACCAATCCCCCTATCGTTGTTGCCCTAATCACACAAGTCGCTCCTCCTGCCGCTCCATTCAAGCAACCCTACATAGGATCACACCCAAAATGCAACCGATGCCAATATCACTACCCTCCTGAGACCCCATGTCAATATTGCACAAGTTGTGGCCGTGTAGGTCACACAATTCAAACTTGTCGCATCCTCTAGAAGCCAAACCGCAATCAACCTCAAACCCAATCAACAATCAAGTGGTAGGCCAAGCCCAATACCAACAACCTCTACTCTTACCACCTGCTCAACCTATGGCTCAACCCTACTATCAACCCAATTACCCTATGATGCAACCAGTCAGAGCATGTTTCAACTGTGGTGATCCAACCTAATTCCAAAACACTTGCCCACGTTTGGTGAATATCATAAATGCCCAAGCTCAAGCCAACCTGGTGAATCAAGCCAACCAAGCTAATCCACTCGCAAGAGGAAGAGCATTCAACATCAATACCAATCAAGCTAGGGCTGATAACAATGTGGTTAACGGTATGTTTCTCATTAACGGTAGTTATGCATCCATACTATTTGATACTGGTGCGGATAAGAGTTTCGTGTCCTTAGAATTCAAATCGATACTTGAATTACCACGCGTTAGTCTAGCTGAATCCTTCACGGTGGAAGTTGTTGATGGTGAACCTATTACGTTAGACACAATAATTCGAGATTGTACTCTCACCCTCAATGATCATAACTTTCCAATTGATCTCATCCCTATGAAGTTTGGTAGTTTCGACGTTATCATCAGTATGGAGTGGCTTAGTCAGCATCACGCTGAAGTTGTTTGCTACGAGAAGTTTATTCAAATTCCTCTCGCTGATAGTCAAACTTTACGTATCTTTGGTGAAACCCCTTCCAAAGGGCTCGAACTGATGTCATGCCTTCAAGCTCGACGATATCTTCATAAAGACTATATTGCATTTTTAGCTCACATCGTCAAGAAGGAAAGCAAGGAAAAGAAGCTCGAAGATATTACATCGTTAAAGAATTTCCTCAAGTATTTCCCGACGACGTTTCAGGACTTCCTCCTGTGCGAGAAGTTGAATTCCGAATCGATCTTGTAGCTAGTGCTACACCAATTGCAAAATCTCCATATTGGTTAGCCCCCTCTGAAATGCAAGAGTTAGCTAGTCAGTTGCAAGAGTTGGCTGACAAAGGATTTATACGTCCTAGCTCATCACCTTGGGGAGCGCCGATTCTGTTCGTAAAGAAGAAAGATGGAACCTTCCATATGTGTATCGACTATAGAGAGCTCAACAAGCTGACCATTACTCATATCGATGATCTTCTAGATCAACTCCAAGGTGCCACCTGTTTCTCAAAAATCGACCTTCGTTCTGGTTACCATCAAGTTAGAGTGCGTGAAGAAGATATTCCAAAGACTGCTTTTCGAATTCGTTATGGCCCCTATGAATTCATGGTTATGCCTTTGGATTGACCAATGCCCCTGTTGTTTTCATGGATTTGATGAATAGGGTGTGTAAACCCTATCTGGATCGTTTTGTCATAGTCTTCATTGATGATATTCTTATCTACTCTAAGACCAAATCCGACCATGAACGATACCTTCGACTTATCCTAACACTTTTGAGGACCGAAAGGCTTTATGCTAAGTTCTCGAAGTGCGAGTTTTGGTTAAAGGAGGTACAATTTCTTGGTTATGTCGTTAACGACAAATGGATTCATGTCGACCCTACAAAGATCAAAGTGGTACAAGAATGGCAAGCGCCACGTACTCCTACTGAAGTTAGGTTATTTCTTGGTCTAGCTGGTTATTATCGACGTTTCATTGCAATTTTCGCCGTCCCACTCACAGCCTTGACTCACAAGGGTAAACCCTTCATTTGGGGGGCCCAAGTAAGAAGAGGCTTTCCAATCGTTGAAGCAAAAACTTTGTGATGCACCTATCCTTACACTTCCTGATGGTTGCGAAGACTTTGTGGTTTATTGTGATGCGTCAGGGCAAGGTTTAGGTTGCCTTCTGATGTAAAGAAGAAAGGTGATAGCCTACGCCTCAAGGCAACTCAAAGTGCATGAAAAGAACTACACCACTCACGACCTAGAACTTGGAGCAGTCGTGTTCGCTCTAAAGATATGGAGACACTATCTCTATGGTACCAAGTGTGAAATTTACACTGACCACAAGAGCCTTCAACATATCTTCAATCAAAAAGAGTTGAACATGAGACAACGACGATGGGTCGAACTTCTAAATGATTACGATTGTGAAATTCAATATCACCCTAGCAAAGCTAATGTTGTGGCTGATGCCCTCGGTCGAAAAGAGTATACAAACTCTATCCGTCTCTTGTGTTCTCAAATTGTAACCGATCTCCAAAATCGATTTCGAGCAGCTCAACATACTTCTGTCACGGAAAATGATGTGCGAGATGAATTGTGTTGTGGGATGAACTCAAAATAGAAACCAAGTCCGATGGTATTCTTTACTTTATAAACCGTATTTTGATACCTAATCGCGACAATCTTCGTACTTTTCTTATGAATGAGGCTCACAAAACATGATACTCTATACATCCAGGTGCTAATATGATGTATCAAGATCTACGACACTCATACTTGTGGCCTGGCATGAAGAAAGATATCGCTATATTCGTCTCCAAGTGCCTTACATATTCTAAAGTAAAACTGAACATCAACGACCTTCGAGACTAATCGTCCAACCCGAAATACCTGTTTGGAAGTGGGAAAATATAACCATGGACTTTATTACCGGGTTACCTTGCACCTCCGGTGGGTATGACACAATTTGGGTTATCATTGATCGTCTCACTAAATCAGCTCATTTCATCCCAATCCGTGAAGACTACAAGAACAGAAGTTAGCTCGTATCTATATTGATGAAATTGTAACGTCATGGTGTACCCATAAGTATCATTTCAGATCGAGACGACCGTTTTACTTCACGAACGTAGCAAGCCGTACAATCAGCTTTGGGTACTTTTGGATCTCAGCACTGCCTTTCACCCTCAAACTGAATGGTCAATCTGAGCGCACCATACAAACCCTTGAAGACATGTTGCGAGCATGTGTCATAGACTTCAAGGGTAATTGGGATACTCATCTACCGTTGGTTGAATTTTCATACAACAATAGTTTCATTCTAGCATCGGCATGGCTCCTTTTGAAGCCTTATATGGTCGTAAGTGCCGATCTCCTGTATGTTGGCACGAAATCGGTGAAGCGCAATCACTGGACCCGAGTTGATTCAAGAAACGACTGACAAAATTTTTCAGATCCGCGATAATCTTCTAGCAGCTCGAAGTCGTCAAAAGAGTTACACTGATAAACGACAAAAGCCACTAGAGTTTTGTGTTGGTGATCAAGTACTTTTGAAAGTATCACCATAGAAGGGAGTGGTTTGTTTTGGTCAAAAGGGCAAGTTAGCACCACGCTATGTGGGACCATTTAAAATTCTCAAAAGCGTTGGCCCTGTAGCATACAAGCTTGACCTACCAGAGGAACTCAACAGAATTCATCCCACATTCCATGTATCAAACCTGAAGAAGTGTCTCGCCGACAAAAACCTCCATATACCATTAGAAGATATTCAAATCGATGAATCAATGCACTTCGTTGAAAGACCTTTAGAAATCATGGACTTCGGTGAAAAGCGTTTAAGACGAAGTCGCAGGGTGCGTTGGGAGTCGAAAACGAGGACCTGAGTTTACTTGGGAACGCGATGACTCCATGCACAAAAAATACCCGCATCTTTTCCCAGTTGCTACTTCTACCTAAATTTCGGGACGAAATTTCTAAAAGTAGGGGATACTGTAACATTCGTGTAAAACGGGTTCCAAAACCCGCTCCGTTTGAGAATCAAGTGTTTATTAGAAATTCGTTTATTTAGTGTGTTACTTAATTATATTATTTATTGTTAATAAATAGTTTTCATAACTAAAATAATAATAAATAAGTTAATAAATTAATTAAACCTAAGATAATAAAAAGATAAAAAATAAAATGAACAAAAGGGTAGCCGGGATTCGAACCCGGATCCCCCACAAAGTTCACACACCTTACACACCGCTGAGCTACACACACTAGATGTGATGAAACTAAATAAATAAATTTAATATACAAACAAGTTCAAAATCTGCAACTTCAACGTCTGAAATCTGTAACCGCTCATTTCTTAATCAAAATCAAATCTTTTATTTCAGTTGTTAAGAACCGGAAGTAACTCTTACCAAACAAATAGTTACAATTGCGAAATCAAGATCAAATTAACTTGAAACCGTTTCAAAATCAAAAATTTCAAATCTTGAAACCGAAAATCCTTCAATCATTGAGCCTGTAAATTCAACCTTAATCGTCGGAATGAACTCGCTCATTTCAAAAGGAAAATTCTGTTCATTTCTCTGCTTGAACCACCTTCGCCAGAAAACGTCTTCACTCGCCGGAATCGTTATCGGAAAACCGAGCTGTTACTTCAAATCCATATAATTCTTTAAATTATGTATGTGTTAGTTCGATTCAATCAATCAAAATTGATTAAAACAAATGATAACAGTCGGGTTATGTTTTGGCTTTGGTTTAATGAAGAAGATGAAATATTAAGGTGTACATAAATATAATAAAAACCGGGTGTATAACCGGGTTAGACACACAGTCCAGTGGGGACTGTGTGCAAACATAAGACACACGTCCCGGGTTCCAGCCATCACTGTTACCGGTTTGCTAAGATAAATCTTTTTTTTTTCTCAACTTAACCATGTTGTTGTTCAATAAGTTAATAAGTATATTACAATTCTTATATTAAATGGGTTAGACACCCAGCCCAGTTGGTTGGGCTGGGTGCATAGCAAGTTGATGGTCGCGGGTTCGAAGCGGGTTATGTGCACCGGTTCAACAGATTTTAAAACCTTTTTAAAATAAATAATTTCTGAAATATTCTAATTAGTGTATAAGAATAATTAAAATCAAAGATCTTTCGGGTTAGACACATAGCTCAGTTGGTAGAGCTGCGCGCACGTGTACGGGAGGTCACGAGTTCGAACCTCACACGCTGCCAATAATAAACGAATCCGGCGGTTGTTGACCAGTCAACCCTGTAAAAGGGTAATTTTTTAGTACTTAAAAACCTTTTTATTTTCACTAAAAATTATTTAAAAATCCCTAAAAATAAGGTTTTAAAGCTTAAAATTTGTATTAAATACCATAAAAATAACCTAAAAATCTAATAAAAAGCATTAATTAAAATATTAACTATTATTTATTTATCGAATTATTGCGTTATTATTTAGGTTAGTTTCCTTCGTCGGTTAAATCTTAAATTCGTGCGCGTTCATCATCAATCCAAGGAAACGCACACACTGTGAGTGAATCCTTACAAATTCCCTTTTTATTCATGTTTTGGGGTTTATCATGTGTCGTATATATATTTTATTTATTCAAACACTTGTGCTAACACCATTATGTGATCTTATGTGTATATTTTTGTCGTGGTTGTTTATGTGGTTACATTATGACATTTCAGTGCAAATCATTCATACAAGGCCCATTAGTTCCTCGTTGGATACGAGTTGAGCATCACGTGCCTCATTAGATCGGCTCCGTTTGATTGAGCCTTGATCTCATAGTTCATCATTCATCATGCATGTGTACATTCTTGATATTATGTGGTTTGTGGTTTGTTTGTTTATATATTCATATACATATGCTCATACATGGTCTTTGCATAATCTTTTAAATTAATAAATGTAATTAAATTGTTTAAATATTTAATCTAGATTCACTCGCCAACTTTTGTTGACCCACACCTTTGTTTTTACACATGATAAGGTGGACAGGCTGAGGAGAGGAACACTTAGAATTGGCCTTAGAAGATGAATAAAATACTTCATGTTTAGAACAATATTTCGGATATTTGAATGTTTTATTTGTGTTTGGATATTTCTTTTAAATTTCAAATAATAAATATGAAACTTAATCATAGTAAATGTCATGAGCTTTGATGATAACCCAATTATGCCCCGACTTCTATTTCCGCTGCGGGTCAGGGTGTGATAATACAAACCCTTGAAGACATGTTGCGAGCATGTGTCATAGACTTCAAGGGCAATTGGGATAGTCATTTACCATTGGTTGAATTTTCGTACAATAATAGCTATCATTCAAGCATCGGCATGGCTCCTTTTGAAGCCTTATATGGTCGTAAGTGCCGATCACCTGTATGTTGGCATGAAATTGGTGAAGCGCAAATCACTGGACCTGAATTGATCCAAGAAACGACTGACAAAATCCTTTAGATCCGCAATAATCTTCTAGTAGCTCGAAGTTTCAAAGAGTTACGCTGATAAACGACGAATGCCACTGGAGTTTTGTGTTGGTGATCAAGTACTTTAGAAGGTATCACCGTGGAAGGGAGTGGTTCGTTTTGGTCAAAAAGGCAAGCTAGCACCACGCTATGTGGGACCATTCAAGAAACTCGAAAGAGTTGGTCCTGTAGTATACAAGTTTGACATACCAGAAGAACTCAACAGAATTCATCCCACATTCCATGTATCAAACTTGAAAAAGTGTCTCGCCGATGAAAACCTCCATATTCCATTAGAAGATATTCAAATCGATGAATCTATGCATTTTGTTGAAAGACCTGTAGAAATCATGGACTACGGTGAAAACGTTTAAGACGAAGTCATATTCCAATAGTTAGGGTGCGTTGGGAGTCAAAACGAGGACCTGATTTTACTTGGGAATGCGAAGACTCCATGCGCGAAAAATACCTGCATCTTTTCCCAGTTACTACTTCTACCTAAATTTCGGGACGAAATTTCTAAAAGTAGGGGATACTGTAACATTCGTGTAAAACGCATTCCAAAAACCCGCTCTTTTGAGAATTAAGTTTTAATTTAAAAAGTTCGTTGCGTATTTATTTATGTTGCTTAATTTATGTTATTATTCAATAAATAGTACATAATAAAAATAAGTAAATTAATTAAACCTTGAAATAATAATAAAAAATAATGAAATAAATAACCGGGAGTCGAACCCGGGTCACCCACAACTTCACACACTCAAAGCACCACTGAACCACACACACTTGTTGTGTAATATTGGAAATATATAAAACTTAAATAAAAACTCGCGTTCACCTGCTTGAACAAATATTGAAACCGCTAAACTGATTCAAAAATAATCATCATTAACCATTTTGATTCGCAATTGATTGAGTGTAACCGATGTTAAACATTAGTTATAACCGAAATCCAAACTTAATTTGATTCAAAAACTGACTGAAATCCATGATTGAATTGAAAAAAAAAACCGAAATGGTTGTTGAAACTGAAATCAATGATTAACTGAGTTTAACCCTATAAATACCCAAACATTTCAGCTTAATCAACTTACCCAGAAATCTTCCAAACCCTCTAGTTTCTCTGATTCTTTTCTGTGTCGAAACGACATCGCCGGCACACGCCGGAACTTATCACCAGAAAACCGGAATTTTGATACTAGGTTGTATAACCCTCTAAACTCTTTTCATATCTGTTATTTATTGTATTTAGATTTCAAGTACCCAGAATTGTTGAAAACCAACTTCAGTCGAGTTTAAGTCTGGGTTTAAGTTGGCGATGATGATGAATTTTTTAAAGAGTTTATAAATATAATTAAAAATGGAATTTTAATGGGTTAGACACACAGTCCAGTGGTGGACTGTGTGCATTTTAACTAAAAGGTCATGAGTTCGAGTCGTGTGCATGATACCGAATTCCTTATATAAAACTAGCATTTTTATAACTTATATATAAAACAGTTCAGATAATATATAAATACAATTAAAATCCTTAGATCTCCAGGTGAGACACCCAGCCCAGTTGGTAGGGCTGGGTGAAGAACGGGCATAGGTCGCGGGTTCGAGGCAAACTGTGAGCGCCAGTTCAAAGGTTTTTAAAATCTTTTTAAATAAATGAAATTCAGAAATTACCTAATTAGTGTATAAGAATAATAAAATTAGGGATTATTTCGGGTTAGACACTTAGCTCAGTTGGTAGAGCTGTGTGCACGTATACAGGAGGTCACGAGTTCGAATCTCACACGATGCTAATAATTAACACAATCAGACCGTTGACCGGTCAACCCTGTTAAGGGTATAATTTTTTATTTCCATTTTTCTTTATTTTTTACCTAAAAATTAATTAAAAATACTTAAAAATAAGATTTTAAAGCCTAAAAATGTGTATTAATTACCACAAAAATAACCCAAAAATCTAACAAAAAGCATTAATTAAAATATTAACTTTTATTTATTTATCATATGATTTCGTTACTATTTAGGTTAGTTTTCTACGTCGGTTGTGCGAGTTTGTCATCAATCCAAGGAAACGTACCACTGTGAGTAAATCCTTACAAATTTCCCTTTTTATTCATGTTTTGAGGTGTATCATGTCACACCCCAACCGATGGCGGAAACATCGGGATGAGACGAAAACTAGATTGCAAGAGGCTTCATAACGCTAATTGTGTCAAGTGTTTAATAATTACCTTTTTACATAGTTTAAATCGAATAATACAAAATTTAGATCCAGACACGTAACAAATATAATTTCATTTCATTGATAACGATTTAATACAAGATATTGAAACGAAATACATGTTTGAAACAAATACAATACAATAAGTATTTAAAGTTTAAATGCGTTTCTAGACAATCCTACTAGATTCCATGTGTCATCAAAATTCCTGCAACATGTATTAAAAGCATAGATCAATACAAAAGTATTGGCGAGCATACAAGTTTGAAATTATAAGTATAAAAGTTGGTTTTGATTGTGACAAGTATATATTCAAGTCGAATCGCACGAATATGTAGACCACTTTCGCATAACAATAACATATAATCGAATTCCTTAACTAACTTGCATAGTATTCTAAGCATAACGATATCTTGAGAATACAAGTCAAAACTAATAAGCATAAACAAACTCAAGCATAACAAGTAGCATGTATAGATGAGTTTAAACTAACACATATAACTCACATAAGCGTAACTGATGGCGCATTTGGTATTGTGAACACATGTTTAAAATAAATTTTGTAATTTATGAATGTTGCACCCCAAAATGTATTAAAGTGTAAAAAGGGGGTCGTGTATGCTCACGGTTTTGCAAAGCTTCCTTTGGTGATTCCATGAAGAGTTTGAGGTTGGAGCTTCAAGCTTCCTTTAAAACACTTAGTGTTTTCTTTTAGAACTCTTAGAGTTCTCTTCCTTGCTTAGAAGATTTGAGAGAAGTAGAGAGATTGAGAGAAGAATAGTTGGAACACTTAGTGTCCTTTTAGAATTCTTAATTTAGAAGGATTGAGAGAATTAGAGAGATGGAGAGAAAAATGGTGTGAAGAAAATGGTAGAAGGAGGTTGGTATTTATAGGTAGAGAAGGTGGAAAAGGGTGAAATATGATTGGTTAAAAAATATGGAAGAGGATTGAAAAGATGATTGGTGGAGAAAGGAGGTGGAAAATGGTGAAATATGATTGGTTAAAGAAGGTGGAAGTGGATTGATGAGGTGGAAAAGATGATTGGTATATTTCTTGATATTTCTTGAGTATATATTATGTAATTGAGTATATAAAAAGTATAAAGTCAAGTATTGAGGATGTGCGTATAAGTATTTATACGTATAATTGTGTCGGTTTGCGTATAAATACGTATTTAAATGATCGGTTGTGTGAATAAAAAATATGTATAAAATATGTATTTTATTATGATTAATGCCTCGAGTTGTGAGATTGAAATTTAAAATATGAATGTAAGGTTTCTAAAATTAGAATACGGATACGGACATTTTTAAAATAGAAATACGAAGATACGAGGCATTACACGAATAACGAATAACAATTAATAATATATATACACACACACACATATATTTTTAATATGTTTTAACTGTAACATTTGTCAAAAACGGGTTTTACCAAACCCGCTTCGTTTGTAATCGAATATCAAGTTATAAATGTTCGTTGCGTATTTATGTCCATTTTGATTTTTAATGATACATAATTAATAAACAAACTAATCTATAAAAGTTATAATTGATAAAAAGTAAAAATAAAATAATTAAAAATAAAATGAGGCTGCCGGGACTCGAACCCGGGTCAGCCGGAAGAGAACTCAAGACTTAGCACACACACGCATAACCAATCCGCCACTTGTTGTTTTCTGTCAATTCTAGGAAACAAATAAATCTTATAAACAAACATAAATCAACCGGTTACGCCAACTGTAACTGAAATCGGTCATCAATCGCCCAAAGACGATTTGATTACTCACGGTTCACTGAGTTTAACCGCTACACCGACGTTTTCAATCAAGTTGCTTTGAATGAACTTGAATTCTAGAAGTGAATCGGTTTTTATAACCGAAAACTTTCAATTCCAGAATAACTTCAATCTCTGTTCTCTCTCGCGACTCAAAATACTTTGCAAGACCTCCAATTACATTTCCGCACACTTTTCAGTCCACCGGAGAAGCTTTTTGAACTCGTCGGAAAGTTTCTGCAGGTCGCCGGAAAACCGTATTCTTCATCAAAACGGTAAGTCTTTCAATACCGTCGTGGTCTAACAATTGTTAAGCTATTTCTAACTCAGACCTTTCAATTGAAATCAAATTCAGACGCTGTTATCGGATAATTCCAGTTCGCCAGAAAACTTCTGGAAATCCTTATTTTCATCTGTGAAACGTAAGGACATTCAAACACTCTGTTAACGTTTGTTTATCACTTCAATTCCACGATTAGCTAATCAAAAAAGTTAATCTGCTTGCTCAGTTGAAGTTCATAAAAACAGAGCCGACGCCTTGCCGGAATTCTGAAATAAATCGTTCACCGGTATGTTTACTTCTAAATATCGTCTCTGCCATTTCATATTAGTCTGTACAATGTTTATCAATCGAATTAAACAAGATATAATGGTGTAATCGGCTGTCTGTAAAAACTAACGGAGAAGATGAACTATACTGACAATATAAAGATAATTAAAATTGGTATTTTAAACCCGGGTTCGAGACCTGTTGGTGACACCGGTTCGAGGATTTAAAATGTTTTTGAAAATAAAAGAATTTTGAATAAACTAAATTAGTATATAAGTATAATTAAAAACAGAATTATTTCAGGTTAGACACGTAGCTCAGTTGGTAGAGCTGCGTGCACGCGAACGGGAGGTCTCGGGTTCGAGCCTCACCCGGCGCATACGATTACACAATAAATCGGTCAACAAGTCAACGGTCAACGGTCGCAAAAAGTCAACATGTTTTTATATTTTTATTTATTTAATTTAATTTAAAAATCAATTAAAAATACTTAAAAATAATGTTTTTAAAGATAGGAAATAGCCTTAAACTCGCAAAAATATATCTAAAAATTCTATTAAAATCCTTAATAAAATCCACATATTTACTATATTTTCCGTTATTATTTAGGTTAGTTAATTCTCGTTATTCCGCTCTTACAACTCGTGCGCATCTCACCATCTCCAAGCAAACGCACCCAAGGTGAGTGAATCTTTACAAATTCCCCGTTTTAATCACGTTTTGGGGTGTATCATGTGTCTTGCTATTTAATATATTTAAATCATTGTGCATACATTATATCATGAACAAATGTGTATTCGGTTTGTTTCAACTGTTTGAGTGGTTATTGTTAGATTAAATTTTATTATTTTCAGTACATGCAATTTCATAGGCCGTCGCTCCCCATTACATTATGAGCATGTAGTAACTTGAAGGGTACCAATACCGGTAGTCGGAACGTCCTGTCTAGGCTGGCATTCGTATAAATCCAAAATAAAGGACCAGTTTGCCTACCTGGGGACTAACGATGAGAGTACGAAGTACCTATTAGGCCAAAGCATGCTATACCAAATGTCGTGTGAGCTAACCCCACTTTGAGTTGTCATTGTGTCTACACCTGGACACATTCCGACCATACATCTCGTAAACATGTTTTGTGGTTTGCATTCGGGTGATGCGAGTGTTAAATCGCCAATACTAATGTGAATCATACCAAGCCAATAGTCATGGGGGCCCACATGACTATACAGGTGAAGGTATGGGGGACATTTGAGGCCCAACATGAGTAAACCCAAGACATCTATGGATGTAGTTGCATTATTGATATTTATGTTATTTTCATTTTCTTAAAGACACATGACACCTAAAAAGACTCCATTAACTCACAATCTTCTTATGTATGTTCCTGTAGATGTCGGCTAGACAACAACGAGGGGGTAAAAGATCAGGAAGGCCTCACGTACGCTTGGCCGCACAAATCGCGAAACAAATGGCGGCGGTGCTTCCTGACATTGTGGTTCAAGTACAACAAGCTCTCGCCACAAATCCCACTAATCCTCCTCAACAACATGACCAGAACATCGGCAACCCTCCTACCAGCAAGTGCTCATACAAACATTTTAAGTCTTGCGATCCTCCTAAATTTGAAGGGACCGAAGGTGTCACTGCTCTACTCCATTGGTTTGAGGAAATGGAAAACACCTTCCTCAACTGCGATTGTCCTGAGATCGCAAGGTTCGATACGCCACCGGGAGACTATTTGAGGTAGCTCTCACCTGGTGGAATACTGAAAAGGGGAAGAGGGGAATTGATGATGCAATGGCCTTAACATGGGAGGAGTTAAGGGAAATCATGACTAGGCGTTTCTGTCCTAGGAGTGAAATTAAAAAGTTGGAGGACGAATTTCATTCTTTAAAGCAAAAGGAGGGAGATCATACCACCTATAACAAGAGGTTCCTAGAGTTGAACCAAATGGTTCCTAATTTGTTTACCCCAGCTTATCGTTTGATCGAGCATTATATTCGAGGACTTCCCTCGAAAATTCAAGATTCAGTTCTCAGCACTTCATCAGCAACACTTGAAGCTGCTATGGAACTAGCCACTGAACTGACCGAGAATCGAATTCGCAACGGTAAGTTTAAAGAAGAGAAAAAGAAAGCCCCTGTTGAGGGTCAAACTTCAAACCATTCCATCTCCTCCTCTAAGTTTGCTAACAAGAGAAGCGCAACACCAGAAACTTCGTTGTTACACAAACCAATTTCCCTATTCCTGCTGCACCCATTACCCAAGTCGCCCCTTCACCTGCACCATACAAAAGATCATACTCTGGCCCATTACCAAAATGCAACCTTTGTCAATACCACCATTCTCCTAATCATCCTTGCCAATATTGCACTGGTTGTGGTCGCGCAGGTCATACTGTTCAAACCTGCCGCATGCCTCAGCGAACGAACCGCCACCAGCCTTCAACCCAAACCCACCAACAAATAATGGGTCAAGCCCAACAACCCCTACTATTACCACCTACCCAACATTTAGCCCAAACATATTACCAACCCAACTATCCTATGGTACAACCTATGCGGGCTTGCTACAATTGTGGAGACCCAAGCCATTTTAGAAACACTTGTCCAAGGCTGGTAAACATTATTCATGCTCAGGCCCAAGCCAATCCAGTGAATCAAACGAACCAAGCTCCTCCACCTGCAAGAGGAAGAGCTTTCAACATCAACGCTAATCAGGCTAGAGCTGACGGCAATGTGGTTAACGATACGTTCCTTATAAATGGTAGATATGCATCCATGTTGTTTGATACTGGCGCGGATAAAAGTTTTGTGTCCTTAGAGTTTGAACCTATGTTAAACCAAAATTGTGATAAGCTCATGGAATCCATAACAGTAGAAGTTGCAGACGGGAAACCGGTCTCATTAAACTCTATTATACGCAACTGTACACTCACCTTAAACGACCATGACTTTTCAGTTGACCTTATTCCTATGAAGCTGGAAAGTTTTGATATCATAATTGGTATGGACTGGCTCAGTCAATATCAGGCAGAAGTTGTATGTCGCGAAAAGTTTATACGTATTCCTCTTTCAAACGGTCAGACTCTTCGAATCTTTGGAGAAACCTCGTCGAAAGGGCTCAGCTTAATGTCTTGTCTTCAAGCTCAAAAATATCTTCGCAAGAATTATGTCGGGTTTTTAGCTCATATCATCAAAAAGGGAACCATGGAGAAGAAACTTGAAGACATTCCCGTAGTAAAAGATTTCCCGCAAGTTTTTCCTGACGACATTTCAGGACTTCCTCCAGTTAGAGAAGTCGAATTCCGTATTGATCTTATACCTGGTGCTACACCAGTTGCAAAGTCTCCTTATAGGTTAGCCCCTCTGAAATGCAAGAGCTAGCCAGTCAATTACAAGAGTTGACTGACAAGGGATTCATACGTCCTAGCTCCACGCCTTGGGGTGCACCTGTCCTTTTTGTAAAGAAGAAAGATGGATCGTTTCGCATGTGCATCGACTACAGAGAACTCAACAAATTAACAATCAAGAATCGCTATCCATTACCTCGCATTGATGATCTTCTTGACCAACTTCAAGGTGCCAGCTGCTTTTCAAAAATCGACCTTCGATCTGGCTATCATCAACTTAGAGTACATGAAGAAGACGTACCAAAGACCGCATTCCGAACTCGTTATGGTCATTATGAATTCATGGTTATGCCATTTGGGTTAACCAACGCTCCAGCAGTCTTCATGGACCTAATGAACAAAGTCTGCAAACCTTATCTTGATCGATTTCTAATAGTCTTCATCGACGACATTCTTATTTATTCAAAGTCTAAGTCTGATCATGAGCGTCATCTTCGACTCATCCTTACTCTTCTAGAGAATGAAAAGCTTTACGCCAAATTTTCCAAATGCGAATTCTGGTTAAAAGAGGTGCAATTCCTCGGACATGTAGTCAATGACAAGGGAATACATGTCGACCCCTCAAAGATCAAAGCGGTACAAGAATGGCAAGCGCCACGTACACCAACTGAAGTAAGAACTTTTCTTGGTTTGGCTGGTTATTATCGTCATTTCATTTCAAACTTCTCTCGCATTGCTTTACCACTCACGGCTTTAACTCACAAGGGAAAACCTTTCATATGGGGACCCAAGCAAGAAGAAGCCTTTCAAACCCTTAAACAAAAACTCTGTGATGCACCAATCCTCACTCTTCCTGAAGGTTGTGATGATTTCGTGGTTTATTGCGACGCGTCAGGGCAAGGATTAGGCTGTGTCCTAATGCAAAGAGGAAAGGTTATAGCTTATGCTTCGAGACAACTCAAGACTCATGAGAAGAACTACACCACCCATGACCTAGAACTTGGAGCCGTTGTGTTCGCTCTTAAGATATGGAGACATTATCTCTATGGTACTAAGTGTGAAATATACACTGACCACAAGAGTCTTCAACATATCTTCAATCAAAAGGAGTTAAACATGAGGCAACGAAGATGGGTTGAACTTCTAAATGACTACGACTGTGAAATTCGGTACCACCCTGGCAAAGCAAATGTGGTGGCTGATGCACTTAGTCGAGAGGGTTATGCGAACTCCATTCGTCTTCTATGTTCACAAATCATAACTGACATTAAAGATCAAATTCGAGAAGCCCAACATGTTTCAGTAACGGAAGATGATGTACGAAAGGAGCTGTCCTGTGGAGCTGAACTTAAAATTGAAACTAAATCTGACGGTATTCTGTATTATCTAGATCGTATATGGATTCCTGACCACAATAATCTTCGTGAAATTCTTATGAATGAAGCTCACAAAACGCGATACTCTATACACCCAGGAGCCGATAAGATGTATCAAGACCTATGATATACCTATTGGTGGCCTGGAATGAAAAAGGATATTGCTGTTTTTGTTTCTAAGTGCCTTACATGTTCCAAGGTGAAAGCTGAACATCAAAGACCCTCAGGACTTCTGGTCCAACCTGAAATACCTGTATGGAAGTGGGAAAATATAACCATGACTTCATTACCGGGTTACCTCGCACTTCTGGTGGGTATGACACTATATGGGTAATAATTGACCGACTTACAAAATCAGCTCACTTTATTCCTATCCGCGAAGATTTCAAGAAGCTAGCTCGTATTTATATCAGCGAAATCGTAAGCCGACATGGGGTACCATTAAGCATTATTTCTGATCGTGATGGTCGTTTCACTTCACGAACATGGCAAGCAGTACAATCCGCTTTGGGTACGCGATTAGATCTCAGTACCACCTATCATCCTCAAACTGATGGTCAATCTGAAGCACCATTCAAACTCTTGAAGATATGCTTCGAGCATGTGTCATAGACTTCAAGGGAAATTGGGACGCTCATCTACCATTAGTTGAATTTTCGTACAACAACAGCTATCATTCAAGCATCGGCATGGCACCTTTTGAAGCCTTATATGGTCGTAAGTGCCGATCTCCAGTATGTTGGCACGAAATTGGGGAAGCTCAAATCACTGGTCCATAATTGATTCAAGAAACCACAGACAAGATCCATCAAATTCGAAAAATCTTCTAGCGGCTCAAAGATGTCAAAAGAGTTATGCAGATAAACGACGGAAGCCTTTAGAGTTTAACATTGGTGATCATGTACTTTTAAAAGTATCACCGTGGAAGGGAGTAGTTCGTTTTGGTCAAAAAGCAAGCTAGCACCACGCTACGTAGGACCTTTCAAGATACTCGAAAGAGTAGGACCTGTAGCATACAAGCTTGATCTACCAGAAGAACTCAACAGGATTCATCCCACATTCCACGTATCAAACTTGAAGAAGTGCCTCGCTGATGAAAACCTCCACATTCCTCTGGAAGATATTCAGATTGATGAATCTATGCATTTTATTGAAAGACCAGTAGAAATCATGGACTTCGGAGAAAAACGTCTACGACGGAGTCGCATTCCAATTGTTAGGGTACGCTGGGAGTCGAAACGGGGACCTGAGTTTACTTGGGAACGTGAAGACTCAATGCGTGAAAAATACCCGCATCTTTTTCCTACTACTTAAATTTCGGGACGAAATTCCTAAAAGTAGGGGATACGTAACATTTGTCAAAAACGGGTTTTACCAAACCCGCTCCGTTTGTAATCGAATATCAAGTTATAAATGTTCGTTGCGTATTTATGTCCATTTTGATTTTTAATGATACATAATTAATAAACAAACTAATCTATAAAAGTTATAATTGATAAAAAGTAAAAATAAAATAATTAAAAATAAAATGAGGCTGCCGGGACTCGAACCCGGGTCAGCCGGAAGAGAACTCAAGACTTAGCACACACACGCATAACCACTCCCCCACTTGTTGTTTTCTGTCAATTCTAGGAAACAAATAAATCTTATAAACAAACATAAATCAACCGGTTACGCCAACTGTAACTGAAATCGGTCATCAATCGCCCAAAGACGATTTGATTACTCACGGTTCACTGAGTTTAACCGCTACACCGACGTTTTCAATCAAGTTGCTTTGAATGAACTTGAATTCTAGAAGTGAATCGGTTTTTATAACCGAAAACTTTCAATTCCAGAATAACTTCAATCTCTGTTCTCTCTCGCGACTCAAAATACTTTGCAAGACCTCCAATTACATTTCCGCACACTTTTCAGTCCACCGGAGAAGCTTTTTGAACTCGTCGGAAAGTTTCTGCAGGTCGCCGGAAAAACCGTATTCTTCATCAAAACGGTAAGTCTTTCAATATCGTCATGGTCTAACAATTGTTAAGCTATTTCTAACTCAGACCTTTCAATTGAAATCAAATTCAGACGCTGTTATCGGATAATTCCAGTTCGCCGGAAAACTTCTGGAAATCCTTATTTTCATCTGTGAAACGGTAAGGACATTCAAACACTCTGTTAACGTTTGTTTGTCACTTCAATTCCACGATTAGCTAATCAAAACAGTTAATCTGCTTGCTCAGTTGAAGTTCATAAAAACAGAGCCGACGCCTTGCCGGAATTCTGAAATAAATCGTTCACCGGTATGTTTACTTCTAAATATCGTCTCTGCCATTTCATATTAGTCTGTACAATGTTTATCAATCGAATTAAACAAGATATAATGGTGTAATCGGCTGTCTGTAAAAAACTAACGGAGAAGATGAACTATACTAACAATATAAAGATAATTAAAATTGGTATTTTAAACGGGTTAGACACACAGTCCAGCGGTGGACTGTGTGCAAATAATACGCACACGCCGCGAGTTCGATCCCTGATACACGCACCCTCTATGAAATAAAAACGTTTTATTTTTCTAACTGAACCGGGTTAATTCACGTTAGTTGTTAAGTATAATAAAAAGTTGTATATTAACCAAGTTAGACACACAGTCCAGCGGTGGACTGTGTGTCACGTTAAAGCACAGGTCCCGGGTTCGAGACCTATTGGTGACACCGGTTCGAGGATTTAAAATGTTTTTGAAAATAAAAGAATTTTGAATAAACTAAATTAGTATATAAGTATAATTAAAAACAGAATTATTTCAGGTTAGACACGTAGCTCAGTTGGTAGAGCTGCGTGCACGCGAACGGGAGGTCTCGGGTTCGAGCCTCACCCGGCGCATACAATTACACAATAAATCGGTCAACAAGTCAACAAGTCAACGGTCAACGGTCGCAAAAAGTCAACATGTTTTTATATTTTTATTTAATTAATTTAATTTAAAAATCAATTAAAAATACTTAAAAATAATGTTTTTAAAGATAGGAAATAGCCTTAAACTCGCAAAAATATATCTAAAAATTCTATTAAAATCCTTAATAAAATCCACTCATTTACTATATTTTCCGTTATTATTTAGGTTAGTTAATTCTCGTTATTCCGCTCTTACAACTCGTGCGCATCTCACCATCTCCAATCAAACGCACCCAAGGTGAGTGAATCTTTACAAATTCCCCGTTTTAATCACGTTTTGGGGTGTATCATGTGTCTTGCTATTTAATATATTTAAATCATTGTGTATACATTATATCATGAACAAATGTGTATTCGGTTTGTTTCAACTGTTTGAGTGGTTATTGTTAGATTAAATTTTATTATTTCAGTACATGCAATTTCATAGGCCGCCGCTCCCCATTACATTATGAGCGTTGAGCATGTTCCCCATTACATTATGAGCGTCCGTTTGATTGAGCCTTGATCGCACAGACATTTATCATTTTCAGTACATGCAATACGATCGGCTCCGTTTGATTGAGCCTTGATCGCACAGTTTCATTCATGTTATTTATTGTATGATGTTGGTATGTTAATGTATGTTATCATATGTTATTGTATGTTTTAGTTGTGATCGCTATTGCTACTGTTTGATTATTTACATTTGCTCACTTATGATTATGCACAATTTTTCATTGATAAACTAACAAGAAAATCAATAATAAATGTTTATCTAACAAGGTTCACTCGCCAACTTATGTTGACCCAAAAACCCCTATTTTTACACATGATACAGGTGAACCAGCTGCAGCAAGAAACACATAGGATTGGCCTAGAAGAATAAAATGATTTAGAGCTTGGAATTGTTTTGTTTGGTTATTTTCTTTGTATTGTATGGACATGTTTGGATTATTGGGAATGTAATTTTGACTTTAATAAATATGAAACATATTAGTAAATATCATGAGCTTTGGTGATAACCCAATTATGCCCCGACTCTTATTCCGCTGCGGGTCGGGGTGTGACATTAACGTCCCGAATTATGATACAAATATTTATTTTCTAAAATAAGGATGCGAAAAAGGAGGCGTTACAGTCTCCCCTACTTTAGGAAAATTTCGTCCCGAAATTTATTTAAGAGGGAGACTTTAGAATAATAGCGCATTTTGAAGCATGTATGGGTGTAATCGCGAAATAGGTTGTGAGTGATTAAAGTTTGTATTAAACATAGTAGTGAAACACCGGAATTTCTCATGGCACGTTTTACGAAAGTTTGGTAATATGGTAGTAACACTTATATATAGGAAGTACCCGCGGCGTATCCACCATGTTTATACTATATTACTTCTGTTTCGCTAATCGGTGTCATGTTACGTTCCGTGTCACGATTAGGGTTTTTTAACGTATTACAAGTGAGAATGATAGCATATATAGAGTCTCAAGTATATAAGTATAATTGCATTTAAGTATGAGAGAGTATACTGTATAAGTATGAGTATAAGTGCAAGTGTGCGTATTCGCACATTCGTGTACAATACAGATGGTATATTTTAGTTTAACCAAGATTAACGGATTACTGGCATGTGAATAAACAGGTCAAACCATCATGTACCGCAATGTAGACTACTCATCATCGTTAAAACGAAGAGGGTGTAAAATAGTTTACTTAACATGACCTCAAGAATACGGGCGGGCGTCACTCCTATAGCGCTACACAAGCGCTATACATGTTAAGGTGTGGCTTGATCAAAGTTAATGACGATTCTACCACATAAACATGTGAACAAACAAGTCAAACCATCGTGTACGCAATGTTGACTAGTCAATATTGTTGAATCATAGTGTAAAATAGTTTACTTGGTATGAAATAGTTCACTTAACATGACCCCAAGTCTCAAGGGCGGTGCGCTACTCCTATAGCACTACGCATAGTGCTATACATGTTAAGGTGTGGTTTTATAACGAGTTTATCACATATAATGTTCCAGCAATCCCAAATCAAGTATGATGTTTAGTATGCACCTATAGAATCGTTGCGTAATAGATTTAGTATAAATGCGAAGTTTGTCGTGTATAAATTTGATTTTAGTATAGTGTGACATTAAAAAAATGAAGGAATAAGAATTATATAGCATAAAGCATAAAAGAGAGGCTTGTTAAAATGTTGGAGCGTTCGGTTTTAGAAACTTCGACTTTTCCAAAGTGACTCGTAAGTCCTTTCGAATTAGGGAGACATGATTTGGCCGAATAGGTATAATACTCTCATCGCCAAGCGATTAACGGTACTTTACCCTTCCAGTTAGTACATGTCCCTAATTTGATCGAAAAATACGAAACTTTGGCGATATTGAAAATTGAGGAGCGGAACCAGTCATCAAGGTGTGGATGTCAATCCTGGCTTGACAATTTCGTCCCCAAATTGTGGTTTATTGAACGTATCAAGATATAATCTCGAAACATCAATAAGGATCCACTAGATTATGAAATGAAACTCCCATCAAGATATGGATATCACTCCTGACTTGATGGTGAATTTCGCATAAAATAACATGTAGAGCGGATTGCAACTCGTCACCAATGGCGGGAATCACCCCTGTATTGATGAGTTATTTCGATTGTGGAACAAGAATATACTCAAAAGCGTGTGTTGTGTTTCATGTCTTAGGAAAGGCATATTGTAAGTTTTAGGATCAAAAGGGGGAGAAGCATGATAGAAAGAATAACTTTTTAGACAAGTATCACAAATGGTCAATGGTATGGTACTTAAACTATAGACTAGGTCGAACATGACAATTCTACCTAATTCCCTATAGTTATGGCTCTGATACCAATCTGTCACACCCCAATCGATGGCGGAAACATCGGGATGAGACGAAAACTAGATTGCAAGAGGCTTCATAACGCTAATTGTGTCAAGTGTTTAATAATTACCTTTTTACATAGTTTAAATCAAATAATACAAAATTTAGATCCCGACACGTAACAAATATAATTTCATTTCATTGATAACGATTTAATACAAGATATTGAAACGAAATACATGTTTGAAACAAATACAATACAATAAGTATTTAAAGTTTAAATGCGTTTCTAGGCAATCCTACTAGATTCCATGTGTCATCAAAATTCCTGCAACATGTATTAAAAGCATAGATCAATAAAAAGTATTGGCGAGCATACAAGTTTGAAATTAAAGTATAAAAGTTGGTTTTGATTGTGACAAGTATATATTCAAGTCGAATCGCACGAATATGTAGACCACTTTCGCATAACAATAACATATAATCGAATTCCTTAACTAACTTGCATAGTATTCTAAGCATAACGATATCTTGAGAATACAAGTCAAAACTAATAAGCATAAACAAACTCAAGCATAACAAGTAGCATGTATAGACGAGTTTAAACTAACACATATAACTCACATAAGCGTAACTGATGGCGCATTTGGTATTGTGAACACATTTAATTTTGTTTAAAATAAATTTTGTAATTTATACATGTTGCACCCCAAAATGCATTAAAGTGTAAAAAGGGGGTCGAGTATGCTCACGGTTTTGCAAAGCTTCCTTTGGTGATTCCGTGAAGAGTTGGAGGTTGGAGCTTCAAGCTTCCTTTAAAACACTTAGTGTTTTCTTTTAGAACTCTTAGAGTTCTCTTCCTTGCTTAGAAGATTTGAGAGAAATAGAGAGATTGGGAGAAGAATGGTTGGAACACTTAGTGTGCTTTTAGAATTCTTGATTTAGAAGGATTGAGAGAATTAGAGAGATGGAGAGAAAAATGGTGTGAAGAAAATGGTAGAAGGAGGTAGGTATTTATAGGTAGAGAAGGTGGAAAAGGGTGAAATATGATTGGTTAAAAAAATGGAAGAGGATTGAAAAGATGATTGGTGGAGAAAGGAGGTGGAAAATGGTGAAATATGATTGGTTAAAGAAGGTGGAAGTGGATTGATGAGGTGGAAAAGATGATTGGTATATTTCTTGGTATTTCTTGAGTATATATTATGTAATTGAGTATATAAAAAGTATAAAAGTCAAGTATTGAGGATGTGCGTATAAGTATTTATACGTATAATTGTGTCGGTTTGCGTATAAATACGTATTTAAATGATCGGTTGTGTGAATAAAAAATATGATAAAATATGAATTCTATTATGATTAATGTCTCGAGTTGTGAGATTGAAATTTAAAATACGAATGTAAGGTTTCTAAAATTATAATATGGATACGGACATTTTTAAAATAGAAATACGAAGATACGAGGCGTTACACGAATGACGAATAACAATTAATAATATATATATACACACACACATATATTTTTATTATGTTTTAACGCCCCGAATTATGTATAAATATTTATTTTCTAAAATAAGGATACAAAAAAGCGAGGCGTTACATATCATGTGTCGTTGCATATTTTATTTATTCAAACAACTTGTGCTAACACCATTATGTGATCTAAAGTGTATATTTTTGTCGTTGATGTTATTCGTGGTTACATTATGTCATTTCAGTGCAAATCATTCATACAAGGCTCATCAGTTCCTCGTTGAATACGAGTTGAGCATCGCATGCCTCATTCTCCGTTTGATTGAGCCTTGATCTCATAGTTCATCATTTATCATGCAAGTATACATTGTTGATATTATGTGGTTTGTGGTTTGTTTATATATACACATATGCTCATATATGGTTTTTGCACAATCTTTTAAATAAATTAATGTAATGGAATTGTTTAAATGTTTAATCTAGATTCACTCGCCAACTTTTGTTGACCCAAACATTTGTTTTTACACATGATACCGGTGGACAGGCTGAGGAGAGGAACACTTAGGATTGACCTTAGAAGATGAATAAATATTTCTTGTGTTTGTATGTTTCTTGTGTTTGGATATTTTCTCTTAAATTTCAAGTAATAAATATGAAACTTAATCATAGTAAATGTCAGAAGCCTTGATGATAACCCAATTATGCCCCGACTTCTATTTCCCTGCGGGTCAGGGTGCGACACAAAGTGGTAAACACGTATAGCGTATGAATGAAACAAGTAATGCAACATATGAACAGACATGAGCACATATGACACTTAACTTGGCATGTTATTGAAAAAGTATAGAACATATGAAACGTGACACATGAAACCCACAAAAGTTGAAGTGACAAAAAGGAGAAAAGTAAGATTTACTCACAGTGTGTGTTCCGTGAATCCTTAGCTAAACCGCACAAGTGTTGAAATGAAATTATCTTAATGAAACAATTATCCAAAGTGATATGACACAAAAAATGTACTTAAACAAAATACATCAAATAATAATATATAATAATAATACAACCTATTGGGGTTTTGTCTAACCAAAAATAGTTTATTAAAAGTAATATTTTTTTGTTAGTGAAATTAAGTACTCCTAGCTATATTATTTAATTGCTATAATAAAGCTTCTAGTGATATTATATATATATATATATATATACTTTAATGCCCTAAGATATTATAAGATGTTAAGTATCAATTTTTGTAAAAAACACACACACAATATATTATATATATATATATATATATATATATATATATATATTTATATTATATATTTTAAACACTACCAACATATATATTTATTTTTTCAAAGTACTTTTATATTTTATATATTTGAAATTTGACCATTTTTATGGTCAAAAGCCTTATAGATTCTATCTCACATTAATTCATAATTTTTAGAGTAACAAATTTATATATTTTTATGTTTCCAAAAAGAAACTTTTTTTGCAAATTTTTAAAGACATGACTTAGAAATCCATAAATCTAGCCAAAATCATGTGACATTTTAAAAATATTGATAAAATGAGACCAATTTTTATACAAGTTTTGTTAAGTCATGATTATGATATAGTAAAATAAGACTTATGAGACGTATGATATTGAGAATGAAAATGAGCTTATGATAAAAATATGTAGTATTGAGAAACATAACATTTACGATATTGAGAAAATAATATTTATGATATTGAGAAAATGAATCTTGTGATATTTTTTAGAAAAACATTTTCATGATAATCATCAACAGGAAAAACTATCTCAAAACGCAAGCTACATCTAAATCTCAAGTGCTATGAAATTGCAATAATTTAAAATAAGAACACTAAAAAATTAAAGAAATGCAAGAAGAATAATAAATCTACCTCCTATGAACAGAGGGTATAAACATAAAGATTGATCCAAGAATTCCCTTGCTTCATTCTTGATAATTTTAAGATACTTGGATAGAGATGAAAAAAAAGATGAAAAGTAGCTAAGGTTTTTGAGAGAGATGATTTTGCAAATGACAAGAAAATAAGATGGAATTGGTTTTTAAAATGGGTCTTAATTGTATTGATTAGAAAATATTACGGTAAGATTGGTGATAGTGTAAATGTAAATGTCACAAATATGATATAATTATATATTTTTCTTCTTTCTTTATAAAAAAAAAACTAAATCCTTCTACCTTAATTCAATTATAATTTGTCGTTTCCTAAAATAAAATAAAATAAAAGAATTAAGAAAGAAAAGAAATCTCGATGACATTGTTATTATAAGTATAATTATTTTTTCCTAAAAATAAATAAAAGAATCAAGAAAGAAAAGAAAACTCGATGACATAAGTATAATTATTTTTTATATATAATTAATTCAAATGCTTAACTCGTTTTTCTCGTGAAAAATATAATATTTTATAGAAATACGGACTATACCATTGAGACAAGCCTATTTTTCTCTATCTCATGACTTAAGTTTCATCAAAATCTGAATATGGTCAAATTAATATTATTATTATTATTGTTACTAATGTTGACGGTACAAAGTTTATTCGCTAAACAAATGAATATGACTAGCAAAAATTAAAAAAAATGAATTTGATTGGAGCATAATTGTGATTGAATAATAAATGTACTTAACTGACGAAACAAATATTCTTATTTAGAGTATTAATATTCAAACCTTCATATAACTATTTGAGTTATTACGTTTCGGATCCGGTTTATGAAACGAGTCAGGTTTTTGTAGCATCCGTTTTTTGCGGATGTTACAATATAGGGAAAGACTTGCTTAAGAAAGTAGCTCTAGATGATGTTTTGGATAGATTTTTCAAAAAATGAAAACCCGTAGGGCGACATTTTAAATATGTTTCTAACAAAGTTTGACGTGTTTTTGATGATTATATAAATCATAATTAGATGTTCTTTTGTTTTACATGACCTGATCTGAAATGATCCGAACCGAATTTTTTATTTATATTGAAGAAACACCGGTCTGAACCGAGAGGTATCCGGAGATATCTCATTTACAGCCTAGTTTTTCTGCATAAAAGGTTGTCTCTCGTTCGTTCTTCTGGGTGATCTCACTTCGAGCTAATCTGCAAGACTAGCAACGCCGTTAGCTTCGTCACGGGGAAAGGGGAGGGTTTTCTCCGTGACCACACTCTGGCTTGAGAATAATTATTTGTGTATTGCAAGGTAATAGCAAGTAAGTAGTAATTAGTTAGTGAGCAAGAAAACATGTAGATGATTTTACCTTGTGGTTCGATACTCATTTTATAGCCGAAAATAAGTAGGTTTAGGAGATGGGCTGATGGGCCTTGGGCCCGGCCCAGACGACCAGAGATATCTGTTCTGTCCCTCTGCATCGATCATTAAATGATCTCTGGCAGGAGTTATGCTTTGTCGGATGTTGAATGGTGCCACGTGTTATGGTAGATGTCCCTGGTGTCAGACCTGTCATCAGCCGAAAATGGAGAATGTGTGACAGTCACTGGCTTGAGTATGGTTGGTGTACAGTCTGGCCTCTGCATTACTGGTCATGCGACGCAGTCTGACACAACCTACCGAGCAACCATTGGGTCACAGCCCTGCCACTTTTTACCCTTATATTGGTCAACACCTCTTTGCGCTTTTCCCTTTCCCGTGTGGCTTTCAGAGCTTTCTGACCAGCGCAGAGTTGTAGGGATTAAATCATTTTGTTCCCAAGACTATGAGTTGCTCTCATGTTTGTCTTGGCCTTGTGCTAGGTTTTAGGACTTCGCGGCTAGAGTGTTTGTTTGATCCGTGTAGGGTCAAGGAACCTGCGTGTCTAAGTCTAACTTGCAGTTGCGCCAAGTACACAAGGCTTGTTGTGTGACTGTATTGATTGGTCTAACTTGCTGTTGCGCTGAGTGTGCAAGGCTCGTTGTGCGACCTGCGTGTGTTGGTCTAACTTGCCATTGCGCTGAGTGTGCAAGGTTCGTTGAGTGACCTACATGTGTTGGTCTAACTTGCCGTTGCGCTGAGTTCGCAAGGTTCATTGTGTGACCTGCATGTGTTAGGGTTGCATTACCATTGCACATTGCGCGCAAGGTTGTTGGGCAACCTGTTGATTCCGAGAATGGTGCACTGTTGCGCATTGCGCGCAAGGTTATTCTTGTAGTATGTTGATGTTGAGGGTATGGTCCTTTGCGCAGGCGCACAGTTTTTGGGACCATACCCCTCCAGGTTGTTCCACTCTATGGACTTATACTTAGATCTATTCGAGTACCACAAAAACGTAACGACTTCACATCCCTAAAAATATCTTCGATTTTGATCTCTTTGCCGGCATGAAGCTTCTCATTCCTCGCCTTCCAAATCCTCCAACACGTTATAAAGACGATACCTTGCAACACTTCCTTTTCTCGGTTGTTCAGCCCACAATAATTGTGCCATTCGATCCATGTATTTTAGCGAAAACCATGCTAAGGGATTAGTTTTGCTCCAACTACTAACGAACAACCAAACCACACAGGCCACCGAGCCAGCGAAAACCATGCTAAGGGATTAGTCAGCGCTACCTCGCCCAAGCCACCTAGTTCATCTTCTTGGGGTCATTTGATGCACTCCATAAAAAGTGTTCCATCATACCTTTAAGAACCTTGATAGTTGCAACCGGAGCATTGTATAGAGAAAAATAGTAACTAGGAAGGGTTTCCATAACCGATCGAATAAGCGTGACACGCCTACCAATCAATAGATTTTTAGCTTTCTACACTGAAAGTCGCAATTTAAAAATCTCAACCACTTGTCTCCAATTGTTAATATTATTCATGTCAACTCCAACAGTTAAGCCCATGTAAGTGAAAGGAACATGCCCCAAAACCACCACCATGTTATTGAGAATAAGAGCTTCTATCCCGCATCCAAAAATAAACTTTTGTAGGTTAAGTTTTAGACCGGAGCACGTATGAAAGCACCTAAGAATCCTAGCCACTTTCAACACATTATGCACCGACCATTCTCCTAAGATGATAGACTCATCTACGTAGAGGAGATGGGAGATGACCAAGCCCCCATTTGGGATTTGGACGCCTTTGAACTCACTTATCTCCACCGCCTTCTTCAACATACAAGCAACACTTCCATCACCACAAGGAAGATAAAAGGAAATAAAGGATCCCCTTGTTGCATACATTTCTTACATTGGAATTTGAAAGGAGGCACTTCATTAACAAGGATCGAAGATCAGGCATATTTCAAGATGCTAAGAACAGAACCGCACCATACTGAGGGGAACCTTACTTGAGAAAGAACCGATATCACGAAATCCCATGGACCTTGTCATGCGCTTTCTCAAAGTTAACATTGAATATGAAAACTTTATCCTTCTTCCTTATTAACCAAGCTAGGATCTCATTAATCATGGACAGGCCTTTCAAAATATATCTATCTTTGATGAAAGCAGACCGGGTGTCTAAAATCACCAAACCAATAACTATTTTAACTGGTTGGCCATAAATTTTTAGATCACCTTGTTGATTATGCCAACCAAATTAATAGGTCTATAATTAGTGAGGTCCAACGGGTCAGTAGATTTAGGAACAAGAGTTATAAAAGAAGAGCTACAACTAATACTTATCTCCCCTTTTTCATGAAATGGTCCATAATATTTTCAAAATTAATTCGAAAGGTCCCAGAATCGTTTCATGAATTTAAAATTAGAACCGTGGGGCACCAGGGCTAACATGCAATCAAACGACATTTTTTCCCCTTGAAACTTTCCAATCACATCATCTCCTCTAGTCACTAAATACCCGCCGCACATACCACTATAGGTCTCAGACTATACTTTTTCACAACTTACTTCTAAAGAAACAGAATACCTCCTTCTTAATTGAGCTTTGGTTTGTCGACCAAACTCCTCCTACCAACAACCCCGATTTGTAAAATAAGTTTTCTTTTATTAGAATACATACATAAGAAAACAAAAAAAATATAAAAATAAACTGATCATTTAGACTTAGGAGCCGACTCTATCTTGATATGAAACCTTAGACTAGAGCTCATTAACAAAGGAGTCAATAAAGGCCTAGCTCGGATTTGGGCTTATTTAACTCGACTCAATTCTACATTCTAGTTTTCAACAATCCAATCTCAAACAACTCACCAGTGGGGTGGGGTCTTAGAAGGTAAAGAAACTTTTAAACACATGAGTTTTAGAGGATAAGAGTGTAAGCGGTGGTGGCGTGTGGTAAGTGGGAGGAAAGGGGAGTAATCACTGCATAAGGGAAGATGAGGGAGATGATAGGGTTAATGGTGGGCCCACTCTCTTCCACCAATCACAATTTTATCTATATTTTTTTAAAGAAAACATTGTTTGAATGAAGTGATGCCAATGTTTGAGTGTAAAATAAGGATTTAAGAGGGGAGTTGACATGATAAAGTATGATTGGGTGGGTAGAGAGGTGACTACTCCCTACGAGGGAAGCACCCTTTACACCCTAAGGTTTTAGATTCAAGTCCCACAAACGACACAGTTGAAAATCTCGAACAACTCGTTATCACCTCAACTTGTATAGATTCCCTGTGTAACGAACACATAATTATGTTCATGCTTTATAGCCTTGTGGCATCTTGGGGGTGTGATAAGACTTCGGGACCAATAGTAATGGGTTCGATTCTCACAAGTGGTTTTTACCTATATTTATTGGGTTTTCTGTTGAATTGGTGTATAGTAATTATGCCTAGTGGAAAAGGATATGATCAGGTGGTTCCGCTGGTGTCATGATGATACGCCAATGGTGGCTCAGTAATTCAAATTTACCGTTAAAGAAAACCATATTTAATAGGAGAATTATATTAAAAGGTTTTGTAATTAATACAAGATTATCCTTTAATGCTGATTGAATAAAAAATAACATAAATAATAACTTAACATAAATAAATAGATACAATAAAAATAAATTATTCCATTTTCCCTATATAAAAAGCATATAACACGAGACTTCCTCTCGTAAACCATAGTCACCTTTTCTTCCTCCCCTCTCCACCCTCCGGCGGCGGAACCACCGAACTGACCACCTCAACGGCGGCCGGAGTTATGTCTACTCCGGCAGATACACAGGTTGACGTCAGCCTCTCCGAATTGAAGAACAAAATGGCCGATTTCGCACAGGAACGAGACTGGGATCAGTTTCACAGTCCGAGAAATCTCCTTCTCGCACTGGTAATTTCTCCGATCTCATTTTCGTCGTTAGGTTTTCACGTAGCAGATGTGTATGTTAGCATATACACTATATGAAACGGCTCATGTTAATAGGCGTTTTGTAGATTGATTACGAATGCGGAATCAATCATTCAATCATATGAGTTTTATGCGTTTTGTGATGATGTTTGACTCTAGGTTTTTGTGAATTTATGTTCTGAAATGTTGCTTTGATTTCACGCATTTAGGTTTGTGTTGTGAAATTGTATGTGTTTAGCAATATTGATTTTGATGTTTCAGTTTTTGATGAGTTTTGAACATTAATTGGGATATTTTTAGGGTGGATTACTTGGGGGAAGAGTTATAAGGATGTAGCTAGTTGACTGGACCACTAGTGGCACCTCATTAGTCATCATGAAGTCACATGCAATATATATAACACTTGGAAGATTTAGGATCACAATATTTCCTGTAGATGCATATGTTGAATAAGCATAATTTGTTGAAATGATGTTAGGTTAAAAAGGTGTTTTAGGGTTAAAATGATCTATATGGTTACGTGGAAGGTCATGTACTCATGGAGCCAAAATCGTAACCTTATGCTTCCATACGGTCTGTCCCTAAGGGGACATACCGGTGGTTAAGTGTTGTACTCCGGTCCCTAAAGGACATGGTGTGGTGGTAGCATGTAGGTCAAGGGTTCAAATCCTGCAAGGAATAGGTTAGTTTGTTGTTCAAAACAAAAAGCTTTGTACTCCATAGAGTTCAAACCCTGCAAGGTGTAGTAGGTACATGAGTAATTAAGAGTAGGTTACTTTAATGTTCAAATAAAAAAGTGGTGGACTCCACAGGGTTCAAATCCTGCAAGGTACATGTGTGGTGTATTTATCCTAGAAATTCTAGGATTTGGTGTTATGAATAGAGTTAACTTAATTTTCGTCCCTGTAGTTTGTCCAATTATGCTGGTTCAGACCAAATTTCAAATTCGGACCATTTCCGTGCTTGACATTCTTGAAACATACCGATTTCGTCCAAAAAAACACGAGTTAACTGTTATTTTTGTCCCTGTGGTTTGTTCAATTATTCGATTCAACCTTAGTTTTTTTGATGAAACTGGCATGTTTCAAGAATGTTAGGGACGAAAATGGTACAAATTTGAAATTTGGTTTGAACTGGTATAATTGGACAAACCACGGGGACGAAAATGGCAGTTAACTCTTAAAATATTTATCCCATATAGTCTTATTGATGCATGACTCTAATGATGTTATGAATGATGCACATAAAAGATTAATGCGAAGTAAATTTGATGGGATGATGTAATAAAGATAAATATCTTGGGGATTGGGATAATTACATATACAGATATTTGTACATAATATAGATATACAGCTAGAGCCAGAACTAGTTTTGCTTTATTTGTCCTTCAACATTGTACAACTGAAGGTATTACCTTTTGTGGTAAATCTTTGGGGGTAATTAAAGTAGGCAGTTGTCTGCTGCTGAGAAAAAAGGCCCTGCCTTGTATAACTAGTGAGTGCTATTTGGTTGGTCATGTGGGACCACTTTAAAGTTTTCTTTGTTGACAATACTCATGAAGTAGTATAGCAATAAAGTCACATTATCTTTCTTTTATAACTAATATGTGTGAACAGTTTTCAAAATACTTTTTGTTGTAGCAGTATAGTTCTATATGTTATGGCAGAGAGATCATCAGAATCACTTTAATTATCTTTCTTTTATAACTAATATGTGTGAACAGTTTAATGTCTTGATTTGGGCGAGATTTTGGCAACAAGTGTCCCATACCAATTATAATAGAGAAAATACCAAAGTAGCCCTTTTTATGACTGTATTATGCATATTTTATTATGTCAGGACAATTCCACACATATTGTCATTAGATATGAGAATCTTTAGTCGGTTATCTTTCTTTTATAACTAATATGTGAATAGTTTTCAAAATACTTTTTGTTGTAGCAGTATAGTTCTATATGTTATGCAGAGAGATCATCAGAATCACTTTAATGTCTTGATTTGGGTGAGATTTTGGCAACAAGTGTCCCATACCAATTATAATAGAGAAAATAATCAAAGTAGCCCTTTTATGAGTGTATTATGCATATTTTATTATGTCAAGACGATTCCACACATATTGTCATTAGATATTAGAATCTTTAGTTGGTTATCTACTTTTACTCGTCTATACCCTAATTATTATTTTTTTCAATACACGAAGATTACATATGTGAATAAAAATACATACACGTGCCGTGTTGTGAATCACATTAGTCAAGTTAGGGGAGCGACTGAGCGAGTAAAAGTAGGTACACGATAGTGATTTGTTGCTGACATGGCTATGTATGTATATAACACTCCAAAAAATGGCCACTTTTGTGCTTTTCTCAAAAATATAATATCACGAAATGTTGGCAATTTGTTGCTGACATGGCAATGTATGTATAACACGCTCAAAAAATGGCCACTTTTGTGATTTTTCTGAAAAAAATATCAAGAAATTTTAGTGACTTGTTACTGACATCGCTATGTATGTATAACATGCTCGAGAAATGGCCATTTTTGTGATTTTCTCGTAAAAAACATTGAGAAGTTTTAGTGATTTGTTACTGACATGGCTATGTATGTATACACGCTCGAAAAAAATGGCCGCTTTTGTGGATTTTCTCAAAAAAAATATCAAGAAATTTTAGCGATTTGTTACTAACATGGCTACGTATGTATTAACACGCTCGAAAAATGGCCACTTTGGTGATTTTCTCAAAAATAATATCAAGAAATTTTAGTGATTTGTTACTGACATGGCTATGTATGTATAAACACACTCTGAAAAAATGGCAACTTTTGTGATTCTCTCATATAATTATTAAGAAATTTCTTTTCATGGGCTATGCTGAAGAAAGATCATAACTCAGCACAGAAATTGAACCATTTTTATTTTATTTTTCAGGTAGGAGAAGTAGGAGAATTATCCGAGATATTTCAATGGAAAGGTGAGGTACCAAGAGGACTTCCCGGTTGGGAAGATAAAGAAAAGCAACACCTTGGAGAAGAATTATCAGATGTGTTGCTATACTTGGTAAGGTTATCTGATATATGTGGCGTTGATCTTGGTAAAGCTGTACTTAGAAAACTGGAAATTAACGCTACTAAGTACCCGGTTAAGCTATGCAAGGGGTCATCAAAAAAGCATAATCAATAATAAACAACAGTGACAGTAGCAGCAGCAACATCAAGGATGGTGTCTCTCATGATGGTGTTTGATCTTTTTTAACCTTTATCTAATGTTTTTGACCTTTGACCCAATGTTGGTAATCATTTCCCCAAGTCCTTTTGTTATGGTACATTTTCAAGTATGGTCTATGATATACCTTGATCTAAGATGCTCTTGGTTTCATGTGTACACTATGAGAATATGATGGATGGTTCATAGTGGATATATAGGGACCCTGGTTGGCCAGTAGGGTCCTGGGTTAGCCAGGTTTTAGCTAAGTGGACTGTGGGTCCATTCGAAACTGTTTGCATACTTTCAATTATTGGTTGTTCAAATCACAATTTGTGCATTGGTTAGTATGGTATTAGTGGGTCCTGTGAGTTTTCGAGTAACTGGTTCCGCTGTAAAACAAAAGAGAAACCATTAAATTTGTTGCAACTCAAAGGGACCGCGCAATTACGGGTAACTGTGCCAATATATTACTATAGGATTTAATGACCTGATTTGTAAGAAGAGAAACAGGTTTTGAACCTTGGGGGTCCATGTTTATGTGGTTGGGAACATGAGCAGGTGGTCCTTGAACTTTTGTCTTGGAATGTACAAATTTTGAAACTCCTCTGTGTTGACTGCTCACTTTAAAGACAAACCATAAATATCAAACCAATCAACTTGCATCTGACATTAAAAAAGGAATGTCTTTCCAATAATCATGGGCTCTGGTGTTGCATAAAGTGTAAATACCAAAGGGATAGCAATATCAAGGTGCAAATACAATAAATGCATTCCTCTTCAACTTTTTTATTTTTTAATGGTAACTATTATTCACAACGCCAAAACCTAAAAAAGAGGCGGCAAAAACACAAACACTTACATGAAACTGATATTACACCGATCTTCCCATCTAATACACCTATCCTTGAATCGATTCCTATACCATAAGAACTCGAGAGACTTAATACTAGCAATGATTTCTTCAGCTTTGGCATCGGCATTTAAAGATTTCTTTTGATTCCTTGCTAACCAGATACACCAACACAATATCATGATGATACCTTTAAGAACCTCTTTCGCTTTAGAGCTTAGAATACAAAAGTCCGGAAACTCAATGAGATCCTTAACAGAAAACACAAATAGCCGGCTCACCTTACACCACCTCTCTATTTAATCCCAAACCCGAGTCGCAATAATGCAGGAACACAACATATGCTCAGCAGTTTCCTCACTATCATCACAAAGGCAGCATTTAATATCCCTAGAAAAACAGTTCCTCGCTTGAAGATTCGACAACGTAGGCAGACGATTCAAAACCGCTCTCCAAACAAAGATATTAATTTGTTTGGGACCCATTTCGACCAAGCAAAAACATACCTATCGCTAAAGTCATTATCACTATTCAAAAAATCTTTGACAGCCTTCACCGAGAACATCGAACAATCGCCTCCCGGCCATGACCACCTATCCTTCCTATCTGTAAGTTGGATATCATCCAACATATCAATAAGCATGTTCCATTCAGCACTATTAAACGACTGTCTCGACCACGCCCATAAATCCATAAAATTCCTCGACTCCACGTTAAACCTTTCCTTGACGCTGCACCGTTTCTCCGTTTCAATACTGAAGAGGAGGGGAAAACGATCTTTGAGCGGCTCATTACAAAGCCACGGGTCAATCCAAAATCAATGTCTTCCATATGTTTTTTTGAATGGTCAACTAAATCACTAAATAAACATCATGTGATGTCCTCAAACGAGTAAATGCATCCCCTCCTCCATACCGGTCCGAGTTGGATGCATACCCGAGCCATCAAACCTGGTTTGGCTCGATTTTGAACTGGCAACCACCAGATAGAGCTAGTTCTAAAATTTATTGTCACCACCAATATCCTTCAAAGTGATGCAAGTAGAAGCAAAACTTGGGACCTTAAGAAGAGAGAACAAGTGATTAACCACTCTACCAACTTTCGTATCTAGTCTTATGTTAGATAGCGGTGTGGATGTGTTAGTTCTTTTACAGTGTGCAAGTTAGCTGCTTTAAAAAACAAATAAAAGTACAAAGACATTTTTTCTTGAAGAAAATTACGAAAATAACTATTTTTTCCTTGAATGATCAACGATAGCCTGCCTGATCACCTGGGATCAATAACAAAACGTCATCCGTGCCTAAGAACGCGGACAACGCTAGTAACCTGACCAATCACCGTTCCAGAAGAAACTCATAATAGATGGGAGAAGATTACATATATGTAAAAATAAACAAATTAGGTAAAACATGTCTCATTATTTTAAGGTATAAATATCAACTATATTTATGATTTTCTTTGTTTTTTTCTTCATATTTCTTTATTGATAATATTATTTATATTTTCATATAATATGCTTCTTGCCTTCTACATAACATATTGTATGTAGCTACTGTTACCCTCTACTCGTGTTATAGCAGGTAAGCAAAATATTTCTTAGTTTGATAAAATGTGTGTTTTGTTTCTTTACTTGAATATACTACTAATAATATAATTTCAAAAAAAATTATATTGAGACATAGGTAAATATTCGCTCATCATATAGTAACTTTATAAAGTCCAGGAGTAGTAGCATTTGCCCACCAATAGCAAAGGTCACTATTTCCCCGGATTGGTTCGTCACAGTAGCAAAGGGAAAAGACAAATACTAAAAGAAATAAAAGTAGAGGGATTAAACATGTACACTACCAAAGATAAAGTAGAAACACTAAACACGCATATGAACAAAGTTCATCAATAAAAGGAAGTCTTTTTTTAAAACAGAGGGGCTAAACTCATATATTAGCAAAGTTGAAGGTTAAAAGTAAGATATAAAAAGTCATAATCAATTACTAAAAGGAATAAACCTAGAAGGATTAAATGTGTACACTACTAAACTTATAGCAGTACAACTAAACACACATATAAACAAAGTTAACCAATAATAAAAACTTTTTTACAAGCAAAGGAGCTAAACACATATATTAACGTGGTTGAAGGTTCGAAAGTAGAATATAAAAAGCCACGACCAATGAGAGGGTGCCAGAATGTTGTCTGGCACTATTCCCCCTCATGATAAATAAATAAAAAGAAATATTTTTTAAAAACAAATGGGCTAAACATGCATATTAAAGTAGCTGAAGGTTCGAAAGTAGAATACAAAAAACCACACCTAATGAGGAGGTGCTAGATAACTTTGTGACACTGTTCCCCCTCATGATAAATGTAGCATAAAAAAAGAAAAATGATTAGTTATATCAAAATGATCTCAAAGCTTCTTATTTAACTTTAAAATGATGGAGTTCTACTTACCAGCACAGTTTGCTTATAGCTTTTCGTCCTATACATTCATGTTTAATAGAACATAAATAAATAGGGGTTGATCCGGGGAGGCTTAATCTAATTCATGGGTTCAAGTGAAACTTTAATTTCGACCTTTTTTTCATACAAAAAAGTTTAGCATTACAACTCTCGAACCCCTTATTTGACACTAATAATTAATTAATGATTCTAGGTTTTTATCTAGGTCTGTTACACATAGTAATTAATTAAATAAGTAAAAGCTGACGAAGCTATACGCGCACACAACACTTTTGACACTCGTATTTGTGATGAAGTTTATATTTCTAATTTTATGAGATAGATATTATTAATAAATTCGTAATGAATTTCTTTTAATAATTTATAAATTGTTATCACAATTTAATGAATAAGAAAAAAAAGTAAAAAAATAAAAAATTCCAACGCACCTTGATAAGGAAAAGTGTTGTAATGCATAGCCTCATAAGACATTTATGATGGTCAAAGTGATGATTTCTTTTCTAATTTTTATACCACTTTAGCATCTAAAAATTAGGATTATAAAAATTAAAAAGATAATATATTAGTAGATTACAGACAAATATAATATAATGTTGAAAATTTTAGTAGGCTTTTCACTTAATATTTTGGATACTAACAATTTTATTTTATATATGTTGTATAATAATTATTTATGGGTTTGTGTTCTTTGTTTTGAGGACATTATAACGAACCAATTATGTTTAAAATAAGCTAATATGAATGAAATATCGAAGCTTAAAGTTGTATGTTTGGAACAAACAAATATAAGAAAATTGGATTGAGTTTTGTCAACCTGTCCTACATAGGTGGGATGACAAAACTTGAAATGGTATATAAGGAGGAGCACTCCTTGTAAATTTTTCCTTTAAGGCGAACAGTAGTGGGAACCCTAAATGGTGACTTGCACTCGCAAACGCGTGAGCTGCATGAAAGCTGCCTTTGTATTTTTGCCCTTGAGCGCGTGGTCAGATACATGGTGGGCCTGTTCATGGCGCACCCTTGGGTGGTGTAGGCGGATGCCATTGCATGGCGCATGTCGATGTGGCACGGCTCCTTAGGCGCATGGCGCACGTCAATGGCTAGTCCGCGAGGGGTAGTCCAATGGCGGATGTGGCGCGAGCTCCTTTGCATTTTATTTTAAATTTTAAATATTGAATTATATTTTGGGTTTATTATTCGATATAAACAAGTTGATCAAAATATAATAAATGATAAATATAAAAGAAAAAATGCAAGATGTGTATTTGACGACTCTTCTTTTACGATTTAATTAAGAATATATTTGAACGGTAGGTATAAAAAGTGATTTGCACAAACACAATAAGAGAATTGTAATCTGACTAATGTAAGAAGTCATAAATGAGACATAAATCGTCCAACGACATCAGAGAGAATCATGAAAAACGTGGCGAATTATTGAGATGAAATACATGAAAACAAGATATGTAATCTAATGTTGAGAGCATCAACATGGAAAATGTATGTTTTCGAAACTATAAATATGAAAGAAATATACGTTATTATTGTAGATGATTTTAATAACTTAGCAAAGTTATTATTAGAAATTTACAATAGTGATGGACTTGTAGATGCTTTTATCACCATCAGTGTTGTTTGAACATGTGGAGGATTTGTCCTTAAATTGGGGAGAGTATCACGTTACATGGTTTTAAGGTAACAACAATGAAAATATATAAATCACTATAGCAAATGAGATTGCCAATTTCTTGAGTGTCAATCTAATTGACTATATTAGAAGCCTTTAGTGATCTATACAAAAGCATTCATCTTGTCTCGTGATGAATGTGTTCTCACAATGACTTAGAGTAAGACTTACGGTTAAAGTCCTTATGAGTTAATGGTGAAGTCTTGGAGATTAAAGGCAAATGACTTATATCCTAACAAATGAAGTTAACTATGGTTTTCGAGACCTTACTAGAAACCGAGGTTTTGGAAGGTGAAATAAAATCTCATTATTGTGTCTACTAAGAAACGAATGTTTGTAAGAGATAGTTTGTTATCTCTTAAAGTTGTGAAGAATCAGAATGATCATCTTCTATTCACATGCTAGAATATTGTGGTCTAAAGCATGCTAGACTAATACCTGTTAATTTAGATGCTTGTCGAGATTAAATTAACTTTACACATTCAAATTATGTTATAAAAGAAGAATGAATTTTGTGCTTAAACCAAACTATAAATAAAATTTCACTTCAAACCAAAGGGATTACTCAAACTTATTTAAATTGCAAGAAATGTGGGTGGATGAGCCATTTAAGAAAAAAAGCTCTTTATGGTATGTAGAAATAGTAGTTGAGAAGTTTTCTCAAACTCGAAATGAAAGAGAGAACCTTTCATCACCCCATTTGGATGTTGTCCAACAACACTTAAATGTGGGGGTGACTGACATTTGAATGTGGAAGGTTTGGTAATAAAAATTTTCAGTAATCCAAATAAATATTGCAAACAAATAACCAAGTGGAATACACAATGATTATAGGGAGCCAATCAAGTTGATTGGACTCTCATGCCAATTGGTTAGATTTAATATCTAATAAGTTGTCAGTTATGACATACCAAAGGCATGATGGAAACATGTCTAGCCATGAAATAAGTTTCATGTCATTTTAAAGACAGGTAAATAACTAGATCCAAGTTGAGATCACGAGTTATAAGTCTTATAAATCGACTAAAAGGCAAAACTGACTAGCGAATCAAGAACTCGTTAGAACAACTAGTCTAAATTTAAATTATCGTTGTTGACTTAGCGAAGTCAAGAGATAAATTTGGATCCCACAACTAGTGGGTTGATAAGAGATCAAGTGGTGTTATGAGACTAGCGCCAATGAAAAAAGGGACATGAAGGAAACCTAACCTAGTTGACTGGTGATCCCAAGATCTAGGTTCAATAGGACAGCTTAATCATGAACCGAAGGGTAGTCACTATGGGAGCATAGTTAATATATATGTTTATATATATGTTAGTGTATATGTTTATATATCCCTCTAAAACTATAAAAGGGTGTTTAAATACGTCCTAGTCCTTTCCTATAATATTTAGTGAAATATTGTGATGCTAAGCATAATATATGGTTAATTTATTTGTGAAAATCATAGTAAGCCATAATGCTTTTAATGATTTAAAGGAATCACTTATGTGAGAGAGAAGTATGGTCGTTTTAAATGACATTGTGGGGTGCGCAATTCTAGAGCTCTCACAAATCCAGGCTAGTGTTCCAAGACCATAATAGGACACGATAATTAGGAGATGGCCTGATTAGGGAAAGTATTGTGTGAATGTATATTGTCATTTACACAAACGGGGGGTTGTTCAAGGATATCACGTTTATAAAACCCTAGTAGCTAAGTATGATTCACAAAGGAAGGTTCAAAGGCAAAACCTACCTATCCTTCAATACTCGACTGTCGAGGTTTCATAGGGGAATTTGCGTGTTTATCGATCTCCATTCATGTGGGGATTGTTGGAAATTTTAGTGAAAATGGGGTTTTCACTTAATATTTTAGACACTAATAATTATAGTTATATATGTGTTGTATACATAATTATTTGTGGGTTTGTGTTCTTCGTTGTGAGGACATTATAACGAACCAAACTATGTACAAAATAGAGCTAAGATAAATGAGATATCGAAGTTTGAAATTGTATGTTTGGAACAAACAAATATAAGAAAATTGGATTGAGTTTTGTCAACCTGTCCCACATAGGTGGGACGACAAAACTTAAAATGGTATATAAGGAGGAGCACTCCTTGTACATTGTTTCCTTCAAGGAAAACATTAGTGGGGACCTTAAAGGGTGACTCGCACTCGCACACGTGTGAGTCGCATGAAAGCTGCCTTTTTATTTTTGCCCCTGAGCGCGTTGTCGGATACATGGTGGGTCTGTTTATGGCGCACCCTTGGGTGGTGTAGGCGGATGCCGTGGCATGGCGCATGTAGATGTGGCACGAGTTCCTTAGGCGCATGGCGCACGTCAATTGCTAGTTCGCTTATGGCACGTCCAATGGCGGATGTGGCGCGAGGGGTACGTGTTCGCCCATAAGCTTGGCACGGGTTTGTCAGAATAGGCGTGCGACTTAGTTACGGAGGGCTAAAACCCATGGTACGACCACATGATAGATAACTTGTAGGCGGGTGTTTGACTGTGGCGCGCGCCTGTACGCGCGATTCGGTTAGTCTGTCAACTCAGTTATCACCGGTTACTAGAATTTCATGAACTGATTGAAAGTTACATTTGATCACTACAAATCCGTTTCAATACACTTAAAACATGTTTATTACAAGATTGACTGATTACCTTGTATATTAAATGAGTTTTAATATATAATCACAATGGTCCATTGTGAAAATAGAGTAAAAATAATTACAAAAGTACCATTTTCGTTCCAATGAAAAACTAGAGAAGATAATCTCTAAAGTATTTCTTTTGCAACTTCTTGGTTTTCCACAAAATCTAAACACCAAGTATACTTGGTATCTCGGGCGTGAGAACCATCTGGATGGTACATATATTGTTCCGGTTGTTATACCCTTGGGACATACCTCTGAGAGCAGACGTGGAATCTGTTTTAAGGCCATGTGTCAAACACGATCCTCAACCAAAACCGTCAACGTTTTAGTGTGCTCTTAGTTGCAGTCAATGAACATTTTTCAAGATTCAAGACAATGAATACTCGAGTCTAGGATGCTATCAAATGCGTGTGAAAGACCCACTAGAGATGCGACTTGAATCAAGATTGGTATGTAAAATTATATTTTATGTTCTTTTTATGTAGTGATTTTAACCGGTATTGTACTATGATATATCCTACGAATAACGAGAGTCTCGTTATTATATATTTGTAATATATTTTATTAAAAGTGAACCTACTTCCTACATATAATTATAAATACAAAGAAAATGATTACGTGTATCATTGGGTAAACTGTGTATGTTATTTTAGGTAATCGGGCATTTATTACATAACCATATATGCTTATAACCGTAAAAAATATAAAATAAATACATACTTGATCCATACCTGAATACCCATCTCTTTTCCCAACCAAGACACCAAATGTTTTAGCTTTTAGGTTTACCCGTCAAGTTTGGATTCATTTTCCATCACTTAAAAAATATATTATCTATTTTTTTTACTTTTTTTAATTACACAGAGTCGGCCGATAACATTGCAAGGATAAATTTATTTTGACAATTATTGAAAAGTTTTGTGATTTATTTTACAAGACTTCTAAAAATAGATATGTAAATGTAGGATGGAGAAAAGTCAAACAAATATAAATTAACCATATGAGACTAGGGTAGGATTCTAGAATTAACACTAGACTGAGAGTGAACTGTGTAAACTAATTTGAGCCATTGGATTATATAATCTAAGATTTTTAAATAATGTAAGATTGTAATTATAATGTTGTAACTTTCCTTTAAATTAATTGACGGAAGGGTATTTGCGTCTTTGTAAATTGCATTTATTAAACAATATAATCAAAATTCCTGAAATCTTGCTAGTTTCCGTACATGATACATTGTTAGTGTATACACATGTGTACAGTCTCATAGTATTAGGTTATACAAATACACAGCTGTTAGTTTATACACGTGTGTACAGTCTCGCTAACTATCAATTTATATAAGATACACAGCTGTTAGTTTATACACATATGTACTTGAATAATACACATGTATAAATCTGGTTTATACCGACCTGTGGGAACAAGATGTAATTTCACACAAGTTTATAAGTCTTGTATATACTGACCTGTATACACATATGTAAAAAACATAATGTAATTAAGTTTAATATTATTTAATTTTAAAAAGAACATAAGAGTTTATTTAAAAATAAATATAGCCTTTTAATCTTTTATAATTAAAATAATAAAAAAATAATTAAAAATGAGAGAGAAGAGAGTTAAAAGTTGAGAAAATTAAGGATTTTAATTAAAAGTACTGGACTAATTTTCAATCTTAACCCTTTTAATTAAAAAATATCAAAGGTCAAGACTAATTCATTAGTTCAATTTCAAGAAATTATTCACAAATGATTATAATCTTATGATCTATACACGTGTATAAGAGTATAAAAGATAGGCACCTAAATAGGTGTAATTGTCATCAAATGAGAGGAACGTTATGTACTTGTGAGCTATATTATTTCAAAGAGGAACAGAGGATCGCAATCATATAAATCATTTGATCAAATTGGTAGCAAAACCAAAGGTCGGTTTGCAAAAGACTCCCAGTTTCAAAAATTATCCCTAGCACCTGCCTAAATATTTTAGACGCACCACAAGATCAAAAATATATTTAGACTAAATTGTAAAAATCAACCTTTATGTTATACCTAAACTGTATTTCATATATTTCACTATAAAATCGACAAAAACCAACTTTTATGTTCATGTTTTGCTACAGGTTCAACCTTTAACACAAACACAGTTTGTTTTTCTGGTTAACACCCCTCACATGCTTTAATTATAAAATCTTCTAATCAGACGAATACGAAGTGATAATGGTACTGAGTTAAAAAATAATTGAATGCTCGAATTCTGTAACGACAAAGGTATTATTCACAAATTCAGCGCCCCTTATACTCCGCAACAAAATGGAGTAGCTGAACGTAAGAATCGAACTCTCATTGAAACTGCACGTACGATACTCGTTGATTCAAAGTTACCTGTTAATTTCTGGAGCGAAGCCGATGCCTCTGCATGTTACAGCGTTGACATGGTTTTAACCATCAAGGCACATAAGAAGACATGTTTTGAACTGCTTAACCAATGAAAGCCGAACTTAGAATTTTTAGAACCATTTGGATCTCCATGTACGGTCATTGACCCAAATGGTAAATTTGTGCCAGATCTTTGGAGGGATGTTCGTAGGATATGCAAGTCCGCTGAGAAGAGTATATTTGCCAAGTCTAAATCGAGTTATTCTTGCTCAACATGTTGATTGTCAGAAGTATACATTGCCTACTCAAAAGCCTGGTGAATCCTGGATGTTCAACTACGAGAGTTTATGGAATTCTTTCGATCTGCCAGATGAACCAAATGAAGAGGAACTTGTGTTGTTGTATTCACAAAGTAATCGTCTAATCAAGAAAAAGTTCCAAGACCGATAGTGGTTACCCAACCATCTATTGACACATATGTTTCTGAGCAGGTCTGAGCACGATCCAAACAGAACCCGTCATCGTATCTGTAGTGAATGCCACAGAATCCACTTTCGACCAATCTGACGATTCTGATTCAGATGCTGGGCCGACATATGATCAAGATGGCGAATCTAACTCCGACGAAGGTTATGAGCAGATAACAAGTTTGTTAAATCAATTTGCAGGTTCTAATGATCAGAATGAAGCTTCAACAAGTAATCAGGTTGCTGAACAGGACATTACGAATTTGGAGAGCAAAGTAAATGTTCCTAATGAAGTAATGCCAAGGAATTTGTCCTATCACCCATCGAAGAATATTATCGAAAACTGCAAGCTGGAGTTAAAACGCACAATCAGATCAACAAGGATCTTAGTTGTTTTTATACCAAAATTGCACCAATTCAAGATAGTGCTTACATCGTTGTTTTATTTCGCAGATTGAGCCGAAATCAAATAAGGAAGCACTTGTCGATATAGCTAGATAAATGCAATGCAGGAGGAGCTGCAACAATTCGAAAAGCTTGGTGTCTGGAAGCTTGTTGACCTACCGACTAATCACAAAGCTATTGCTACTAAATGGGTCTTCAAGTGCAAATGAGAAGACCGAGGGGTAATTGTTCGCAATAAAGCTCGACTGGTTGTCAAAGGTTTTCATCAGCAAGAAGGCATTGATTATACAGAGGCTTATGCTCCTGTCGCAAGACTAGAAGCAATCCGCATATTTCTTGTGTTTGTGTCATGGAAAGGTTTTAAAGTGTACCAGTTGGATGTCAAATCAGTTTTCCTTTACGAAATAGTAAAAGAAGAAGTGTATGTTGGACAACCACCGGGGTTTGTTGATCCAGTTCATAAAGACAAGGTTTACTTAGTTGATAAGGCGTTATACGGGTTGCATCAGGCCCCGAGAGCCTGGTATGAGACACTCTCTCAGTACCTGTTAAACAACGGATTTACAAGAGGCACTGTTGATAGCACACTCATCACACGGGAAGTGAAAAGACATCTGCTGTGTACAAATCTATGTGGATAATATCATCTTTAGCTCTACGAATGATGCAC